>CM068966.1:25026344-25058753 GCA_035128595.1 Eptatretus atami | reverse complement strand
GATTAGGCACAGACCAAAATCGTCATTCAGCACGGAAGAGAGACATAAGATGCAACCAAAGCTGTCAAAGGAAGAGAGGGGGAAAAGCATTTACAAAAGCACATGGCATGGGGTGGATGTGACGTGCGTCAAGATCAGTAGAAAAAAGTTCAACCTTAGTGTTATTGTTAATATTTTTTTTTGTGTTGTGTGTGTATCCTTGTCGGAGACTCCGTATGAGAGCTAACACACAACACAACCTAATAGGGCATCAGCAACGAGGGCGGACGTGGGAAGGACAAAACTATGGGCGTAACAGAGACATTAGGAGAATCGCTACAGGATCAGATATGGGAATGAACATGGGTCTATACAAGTGAGATATTACAGGACGCAGGAAGTCGAACACAAGGAATTTAGGATTGTTCGGGTGGAATACCGCGGCGGTAGAAAAGATCTAACGCATTTGATGGGGGCGAGTGGTAAAAGAGGTAGTGGTGAAGAAACGTTTTGAACGCGATGGATGGAAGAATGGATTTCGGGAAGAGAGTGTGCGGAGTTTATTCCAAATTGAAAAAGTCGAAAATAAAAAAGACATGTGAAGCGTGACAGTATCGTAAGATCTTAGTAGTTCTACCAAACGCGTGGGCTGGTGGCTTGATGCCGGCCTCCGTGAATAATTGGGGTGGGAACATATATAGAAAGCAGGGGGCAGACCCTAGAGAGGAGACACGTAAAGACGTATTAGATCACTCACTCTGCCTTGTCGGTCTGAAGAGGAGAGCCCCAAAGGATCAGCCTCATCTCGGAAAACAATTATCAATGCATTTGTGCTTAATGATGGTTGCTTTTGAGAGGCAAGGGTGTTTGACAGCAAACCTCACTTTGTCAGCAGAATAAGGACCCACAGATGCCAGTAGACATCTCTGGTGTGACTCGAGGTTACTAGGGCACAGAAAGCGAATGGTTCTGACACACGATTTTGCATGACAAACCAGATTTTACGGCATTCAGCCTTTTCACTCTGACCGGATCCTCTTCCAGCCAGATCGAGCGCCATTACAGTAAGGAGAAGGGAATGGGTGGAACTTACACCAAAACATATTTATTAACGCACCCACGATTTAGGAGCGAGACCCAGTTTGAAGTCAGACATAGCTTATGAAAGATGTTGTTTCTGCTACTCATGAGGGTGTTACACCACTTGTTCCGCAGCTTTATGAATAGCAACTGAGATACCTCAGCTTGGTGGTCTTCCCATGAGGCAAAGCAGTTGTCCTCAGGCAAACTAACTGCCTCACCACAAGCTCAGTGAACCATGTGCAGGAGTATACAGCGTAGCCAACTAAGAAAGAGGGAAAAATCTTGCCAATAAAGGAGAGCAAGTCTTTGGAAAAGAATTCGCAGGATGAGTTATTCTTGAGAATTAGCAGTGGCCCAAGTCTAGAAGTTTTGCTGGCTGCTCAGAGACCCTGCCTCCCAACGCTCAAGTCTGGCTGAAATGATAATGCCCAGACACTCGACACCACTGAGTGGTTCCTCGATAACAGCCAGAGAGATTGTCATCTTTTACAAGACCGGTCGGTCCGCAAGATACAATGGAGCGAGGAAGAACATCAGATTTCAGAAATTCTTGTCAAGATACAGATCAGAAGATTAAAGTATCCATTTGTTGAGATCCGCGAGTCTGCGTAAATGAATCCATTGATTACAGTCCCAATGAGTCGCTGAAGCTTGTTGCTGAATGTTGCCATGACAGCGTAGAAGACAGAGTAGCCATCATCCCGTATCCCCATCATGCTGAATGAAATTGAGACGTCACCCACATACGAGACGAGAGAGTCTTGGTGCGTAGATCAGTAAGAAGGTTTTCTGTCCACTCGTTTTCCGGGACTGATGTCTAGATGGGAATGTATCACGTCACGGTCCTCCGTACACTAACCAAAATAAACATGTCACGTGGAGGGAGGGAAGCTCCATGTACGCCAAACGATTCCTGGGTGCTGGAGATTGAGCGTAGTGCATCGAACAGTGATAGATCTGATGAAAGGCAACTCCTCAACCAGGGACGAGCTCTATGGCGTCATATACGGAGGAGGGTATAACTCCTGAGAGATCTTGGATCAGAGAGTCCTGAGTGGAGAGAAAGTTTACCTTGCAGCAGATTATGTATGTTGGTCAGCCCGGACAACTTTTAGCGATAATATCTGAAGCATGACTACGGCCCTCGATACGTGAAGCCATACATGATTGTATTCGAAAGAAGCGGACCGGGAGCGACAGGCTATTGGGCCGCAGGCTGGAGGGGGGGGGATAAAGAGAAGTTGTGAAAGATAGGCGATCGCAGCAATAGCTGCGGGGAGCGGGACTTAGGATTGAGCTAAACTCCTGTGGCGGACGAGATGGTCACAGCCAGATTACGAGATTTGAGGAAGGTTGGCAGTGATGACATGGAGTGAAGGCAGCAGGAAGACTGCCGTGTGGATGTGAGGGAGACAACTGAAGATCATCTGAGTCGAGGGTGACGTTGGAGAAACGATGAACGGGATTGAGTTTGTAGCAAACTTGTGTGGAGCTCGGGGGAGAACAAGGTGACTGTTGATTGACAGAGAGGCGTGAATAGTTGGCACTGAAGTTGGCCGAAACCAAAACAACAGACTGGTTGTATGGACAAGCGCAACAATTGCAAACTGGGTTCTTTTTAATCTTCATAGGTAGAGATGCGATTAAAGAATCTTGTATGGACGCAATAAGGCAAGTTAAGAATGGACTAGACGAATACGCCATCGTTAACAGTGTATTTATCTTAGGAGCAAAGCTATGAAGGAAAGGTCAATTTTGAGAACCACATTTATATAGTTAGACAGATCCGTGCCATATAACATTACGGAACCACACGCTGTGAAAGAGAAATAACATTATAAAAATCGCTTTTTAATTATACTTCATTCATTATTTTTTTTGTTTTCCTTTTTGGAGAGATTTTCATCAATTAGGTAAAAGGAAAGTTATGTAGAAAATCGTGAGGGCAATGTAATTATGATCGTAACGGCGGGCGTGAGAAACACAGATCACGTGGTTGTGGGACGCGCCCTCTATATGAAATGATTATATTTATTATTAAATTAAAGGATGCGTACAATCGAAAGGAGAGTCATAGAAAATCGTGGAGTTGTATGTGAATATTGAACGGCTTACAGCGAGTAATCTGATGATCGAGAAAACCAGTTATCAGGATGATAGAGAAAGAACGTGTTACAGCGACTGCTGAGATCGAAAGAGTACAAGAGCACGCTAATTATTTTTGAGTATTCTTTGTATATCGGTAAATTCTGGAATGGAAGTTTAGTAGATTCGTTGAACGGTAATCGGCGTGAGTAGGTCTCAAGTAATACAGGAGGTGCAACAGAGGAGGCAAGAAGAAGAAGGAATAGAAAATGATAGAACTTTGGTATCGCAAGGAGCAAGTATTTTTTTGGTGCTATTTTTTGCTTTTTGAGATCTTAAACAAAACATAGTGTTCTGTTTTGATTCTTACCGCAAACTGCAAGGCACTCGGAGAGCGAACCTATCACCATTCAATCCCATGCAATCCTCGATTATAATCATCAGACAATACTTTTCTGAACTTAGAAGGGACGCTCCGTGGTAAACGTCAACCTACTCCATCTGGCAGCCTAATTCCTTTACAACATAATTGGTCTCAGACACTATTTGAATAGCTATATATTGTTATTTTCCGGACCCAATTCTATCAATGGCGTGAAGAATCATTATCAAAAATGAAAACGCTTGTATCGTATTCGCATCTCAGATCTGTACACATCGAATCAATTTCGTTCTCTTCACCACCCCCATCCTCTCCACCCAAAGTTTGTCTGAATCTCGCCACACCTTCTGATATGTCCATCGATATTACCCAAGGTTCTTGGTTCCATAACTTTGCTTACGTTTCGTTGGAATTTTTGGAGAGTAGCTAACAAATTTTTGGAAGCTAAAACATAACCCAAAACAGAAAATCCACTCTTCACATTTTTTCAATGGCATAATGTGCTCATAAATATTCTCATTTTGGACTACAAACTCTTTTTTTTTTAATTTCATCTCTATAAACTCAAAAAATTAATCAGCAACGACAACAACTGCATGATGCTGTACATTGTAAATCTTAGAGACAGTTCTTTCAGAGTATTATATCGTTTATTTCTTGACAACTGACTGTAGTGGCTGCCCTGTCATCCATGCATTAGTCGCGAGTGACTCCTGACTCCCCGACGACGGCGAGTGAGCTCTCGTAGTGCCCAGCGTTTGACAGCTGCTAGGCCTCCAGCCCAGATATTCATGGCGAAAAGCCCCAATCCCTGTCATTCCTGCTCGTCGTAATAGCGCACCGGTGCATCAGAAAGGCACTCCACGAAAATCTCATGAAGCACATCTTATCATGGTCTGTGCCAACATCAGTAGCGGATTCCATAACGTGATCGCGACTATCCCTAACCGGTAGCAGCCGAAAGAAGAACGCATATTGGATTTTAAGCAATGGTTCAGAACGGCTATCATTTTCGTTCAACATCTACTCGCTTTTAATGTGTCATTGCTTTCAAATTCTGAAAACATAAATAATGCCCGAATGAAAATCATGGTGGTCTCAGTGAAAATGTAAGATTCAATGCTCATAAATTATGACGCTTTCTGTTAGCCATCATTGACATTCACTGTCTCCTCCAGGTACCTCATCCACTTGCCATGTATCAATCCTAATCTGGGTCATGGCCGTTCAATGTTTGAGCCTCATCATTTCTGCACCACGACGTGCTATCACCATGCAAGATCAGTGCCTGTTAACTCAGTTCTGGCCCTTGCCAGACATTCTCATTGGTCATGAACTTTCTGTCTTGCCACTGGCACCTTGTTATCCATCTCAATAATTGCCTTTGTTGCAGGCATCGGGAGAATGCTGTTGGCGGTTTGAGTTTGACCCACTCATCTGTCGCTTGGGAAGCCATTTTTAATAGGATACAAGATACTGCTTTGCTTGAAGAAATTTGCTGCTTGACCCAAACGTTGCTGGACATTACCCGCATGATATGTCCTCAGCAGCACGAGCATTGTAGTAACTTTCATTCATCAGCCATGTTCTACAGGAGAGATGCCACCTCAAGTTCAGGGCGATCTGAATATTGACAGCCACTTGGAATTACATGAACAGACAAATCTTGCGTAGTTGTGTATAGGTCCTCAGTTACTCAGCCATCCTTAAGCATAGCCAAAGGCATTACCATGTCGTCAATCGGCCTTCACGTAGTACTGGAACCACTTTGCCTACCAGTCGAGGGCAAACCGCCCCAGTATTATTGCACCTGTGAATGACCCGTGGAGGCTGCAAATGCCTGAGGCTCTTCTCCTCACTAGAGAGCTCTTCCAATTGGCTCATTTACAATTGCTATGATCGTCGCATTGAGTAGATGTGTTCCTGGCAGAGATGTAGTTTGCATCTATGGCCAGAACCAGAAATCCGTAGCAGTGAGAATTATCGTCAGCTCTCAATATTCTCCTTGCTGTGTTGCCCTGTGATTCGCGCTATGCGCTGGTCGGATAACGTTATCTGCCTCTCATGGCCTATTCGCTCTCATATTGGAACCCTGTGCTCGATGTCCGCCAGATGCCGACACGACTCCACCTTTGTTGAATCGCGGTTGTATTCTGAGTTTTCTCTGCCATACCGGTCAGATCGCTTTGGTTTGATCATGGGACAGAAATGCGATCGGTCATCGCGTGTGAGTGTGTCGGGGACTACTCGGTCGCGGTACTCATGCCGCCCTTGAGCGATGGCTCCTTGCCAAACCGAAAAAAAGGAATTTACAAACTTTCCTTGGAAATCGAGCGACAGAACGCGCCTACATTACAGTGCTAGTAGACTAAATAGACACTCCAAATAGACCTCCTCTGTAATTCACCCACCGGCACAAGCTTAACTCCCCTATTCTATCTGATATCACATGTTAAATCTATTGACAAAATACCTCATGACTGATTACATTGATGTTTGGACTTTCTTTCCGGATTATGAAGCAACGAACCCAGCACATAAGGAACCATATTTAAAGATCACCTCAAAATCTATAGAAAGATAAAACACATAGCCTCATAACATGTTGCACGACCTTCCCGCACTTCCACTCCAGCCTACAGGACAACGCAATAAATCCCACCGTGGCATTCAACCATATCCTACCCATACGTAAGAACATTAACCAATTGACAAAAAGTACATAACGCCTCATAAGCGATCTACACTTACCGAAAAAAAAAAAGGCAGAACGGTGCTTAGAAAACCATATGATGAAACGACCTATGACTCGACATCCGAAATAAATATTCTTCCTAATCGAAATTAAATCAGAATAGAACGCAGAGCGAACTGAAAAATGACCACTCATGTGCTGGCACGAGTAGCTCTGCGAGCCGCGCCGCGCTCCACTCACAAATCTACAATTTGTCTACGCCAGCACCCGTAACTGATGCGATGCATGGCCACGTCGACGCCGTAAGCATCAACCTCATTGTATCCCCAAGATTCACACTCAATACTATCAAACTACAATAATAAACCTTAAATTCAAACTTTGTACACTCACAGGTGCCGATAACTTCTGATACTCTTGAACAACAGAACACACATGTCTTCATTGTCACAGATGCGTTTCCTGGCAAACCAACTGGTTCAGAATACATCGAATCATATACTTACTGCAGTGCTACATGTCACTATATTTAACAATTTCGGCCATCCGATGGACAAATTATAATTTTTAAAAATATCTTGTTCGAATTCTGGCACCGCCTGGCGTGGCGATCCCGCCGCGCTACCTCTAATGGCAGCCCGTCGCCCACGTGGACGGACAAATTCAGTCTGCCTCATAACTCACCGCCAGAGCCAGTATGGGGTGGGGGTTTAACCTCACCACAATCCCAGTCCGCATTCTACCCGCGGAAATAGGGTGACTCGCCGAATGTCGAGTATACCTAATACCCGCGCTTTAACCTACCGATTGGGTTGCACCACGCGCAGGTCGGCTTAGGACACGAACGCTTATGCAGGTTCGTCCATCCGTGCTACAGGAGATAACGCGGTGTTGTCACCGACCTCTGCACGGTTCAGATTTTAGTCTTCTTCACTCGGGTCTCAAAACCACTTCATTCACGTTGCCAAGATGGCATTTTCAATGGGGGAAAGAAGACCCAACAACGAGATACATTTACAAAGGACATCGTCAGTATATCACAATCTCTGTGTTTCGTCCTGTTTGTCTGCACGCCGTTTGGACGGACCGCCGGTCGATCTCATTGAAACTTGCCAGGAATATTGCGGGGACCCCCGGATGTCCTTTTCGAGTTCTTGATATCGATCAGACGTCGGTTTCCAAGTTACGGCCATTTTATTGTCTCTTTTCCAGTGTTGAAATAGTGTATAGTAGCAGGCTGAGTGCTTCCACCTTCCGTGCCATATTTTTCCCAAATTATTAATAACCAGACGACCACCGGTCCGATCGGATATGAAACTTGCCAGGAATATCCGGGCCCGCGGATGTGCTTTTCAGGTTTATATCAATCGGACAATCCTCCAATTACGGCCAATTTATCGTGTCAACAATGACAGAACGGCTAATATACATCACATATTAATGTTTGATTAATTATTTTATTTATTTTTGCACGATTGACGTCACAATTCTTTTCTCTTTCTTGTTTGGTATGACCTCACAATCGAAACTGGGACCTGAGTATGTGCCTTATTAGTTATTATTATTGTTGTGCTTGGAGACATTTTATGATAATTTACAGAGAGGGGCGAGAGAGAAAGAGGCGAGGGGGGGGACGAACGAAAGGGCGAGGTAAAGGCGACGGAGAGGGGCGTCAGGAGAGGAGGAGGCGGAAAGGAGGGGGGGACGGGAGGACGGGGGGGAGGAGGGGAGCGGGAGGGGGCGAGAGAGCAGCAGCGTCAATTCTTCTTATTCGTTTGATTATGACGTCACAATTGATGCTGGACCTGATACTGCAGCACGAAGTCGCACATACTGCGCCGCACCTACGGGCCCGCCCCTACGGGCCGCACGTCTTATTATTAATACTGAAGACCAATTTTTGTGCTCCTCCTACGGTCACGTCCCGTTTTTCTCGGTACTTGACCTGGACTGAAAGAAACTTCGTACCTGTAAGAGTGCTTCACACATATGGTCAATAGTCAACCTTCAACTCTGAAGCAGAATAAACACTTTTCGTTTTACATTCGTTTGCATGGCGCGGGTGACGCACGCTGAGGGCTAAAGACGTCATTACACACGGTCGTCTCCTGACGTCATTACGTTCGTCTGTCGACAGACCGTCACCGGCTGAGAGGTGTAATTCCACTCCTCGAAAATGCGTCTGCAATTAAAACCCTTCTAGCACAGGCTGACTACCTCAGAATTGATTTGACACAAAAATGTAACCGAGAACACTTGTATCTATATATTAATACTGAAGACCAATTTTGTGCTCCTCCTGCGGTACGTCACGTTTCTCCGTACTGTGACCTGGACTGAAAGAAACTTCGTACCTGTAAAGATGCATCGCACATCGTGCCAATAGTCAACCTTCAACTCTGAGCATCCGTCTGTGATGGGGTTTCGGCTAGTTTATTATAAACACATATTGCACAACACACAGCAAGGCAGTCATGCAATATACAAGCAAGGCAAATAGAGCAAAGCATACAACGCACTACGATTATTATCTACAGTCACTTACACAGTCGCTTACTTAACAGGACACGGCCCACAGCATGCACACAAAAAACAACAGAAAACCCTCCCCATGCAGGAGGGAAACGGTTTCTAAACCTTTATGGTCGTTGGGCCGTGATGACCGAAAAGGCCCGTGAGACCGTGCTGGTTACCTCCCCTCGAGT
The DNA here is from genome assembly GCA_035128595.1 of Eptatretus atami. NCBI lineage: Eukaryota > Metazoa > Chordata > Myxini > Myxiniformes > Myxinidae > Eptatretus > Eptatretus atami. Next base: position 25,049,824 of record CM068966.1, on the reverse strand, counting down.
GTGCACGGGGGCAGCAGTCGCGAACGCCTTGTTCCCACGGCAGCTCAGCGTAGCCGCGCCTGCTCTCGGGCCTTTCGATGACGTGGTCGTGAGTTCTCTCCGGCGTCCTCCCAGACGCGCAGATTCGCACCACACACCGGCAGGCTGCGCCTCCATCTGCGTCTCTGAGGCGTCGCCCGGACTCGCCACCGGCCCCGCCTTCACGCTCAGGTCGCCCAACGCCAAGGACGAGAGAGCCCGACCTCGACCACCAGAAGAGAGCTCGAGATGAAGCGAGAGGATGACGTCCACCAAGACAGCGAGTAGAATCCAACACACGCCAGACCGAGAGGTGGACGCCTCGAGCCGGTCCCCTTAATAGCGCGGGCTACGCCCTGTCTCCTTCCGTTTTCGGCCACCTTTTTTCAAGAAGGTTCCGAAAGGGTGCCTTCCTCATTCGACCGCGTCACCCCGCGCGTCACCCATTGCGGGCGAGCCGCCCCACCCGCCTCCGTCACACTCCTCGGAGAAACAGCGGGAAAAATCCGCGCGCCTATCGGAACTCCTCCGGTTTCCTTTTGCATTCGACGTTTTCCACACGGCTTGTTGTTTGCGTGGAGTTTGTTCAAAATAACAATAAATAAGAGAAAACGGCTATCTCAAGAGTCGCAGCCCGTGACACACATTCCCTTAAACACGCGTGGACCTATTTGAACACTCATTACAGCTAGCTTATCTAAGGAAACCTTTATGGGTATTGCGGATTTCCACAGCCATAACAATATATAAAAAATTGGCAATTCCACTCAAAATGCTGTTTCCATGCAACCGACAGTCAAAATGCAACCATTTATTTTCTTATAAATCCATTGTTAGCACTTTAACAGTAATCCATCATCAGTTGGTTATTTTGTATTGTTTCAGATTTTTTTTAAATTTGGAATCAAAAAAAGCGTTTTTCACCCCAAAACGACCTTTCCAAAAGTTGAAAAAAAGTGAAACTAAATTTTTTTATTAAATACATTTTAAACTTCTCAAAAATCTATAGGTTTGCTCTCTCCAAAAAATTCCAACGAAATTACACAAGGAACCTGACTATATCTCTCATGTGTGAAAAATCACTTAAAAAATTATCAAATCCGATCCAGATTCGATCTTCACAATACTAATCAATTCTTCCTTGCCACAACCCAAATAGTCCACCAAGTTTGTCCGAATCCGGCCAAACTTTTTGAGAAATCTTTATCTTGTTTTTGGCCCTATTTCTCAATGGTGAAAGAACCAGTTTAAAATTCTAGTAGCCGGATCTGGATCTCACGAAAATCTATCATTTCGTCCTGTTACACACCCAAACCTGTTCCAGCACCTTTCATCCGAATCCAGTCTACAACTTTGAGATATCCTGCCCTCAATAAACAAGCCAACAAGGTGAAAACATAATGAATGTTTGAATTCGTCCTTGCGTCCATAATTCGCTCCATAATGATGAATTCGTCCATGTCGCAAACCCACCTGTCCACCAAGTTTCATCTGAATCCATCCACAACTTTTGAGAAATCTGCTTATATCAGTTTAGCCCTGTCTCTCAATGGAAGAATCACTTAAAAAAATATCAGATTGGATCCGGATTGGATCTTCACCAAAATGCGAATGAAATTATTGCTTGTCACACACCCAAAAGTGTTCACCAAATTCGGTTTAGTCCGCCATTTCACCAGAAAATGTTATGACGTGGTTCCACACTGGTGTCAGATGTGCACTGCTTGAAAGCTATAGCACTGCTCGCAGTCTTTTTATTTGCTTATCGTGCACCATCGCACGTGCTCATCGTGCATCTGTCTTCTATTTTGACTTCTCCGCTAAATGCTGGGTCTATCAGCTGAATTTCAGCAACATTCCTCTCCTGACTCTTAACAGAGTTGCAAAGCTCATTCCAGTATGTGACAATGCTTTAGTCACATTTGGCTCCGGCGGCGTAGGTCTAAAAAAATCTAACCCATCGCAATTGACGGCCGCAAGTATTTTCACGGTCACACAATGTAGCAGTCACATATGTTTTTATTTTTGGGTAGCCGCAAGCGGTATTTAGAAATTGTGGAGACCGAAACGTGGGGTGCCGTAAGGTCTTTGATTTGATGTCGCACAGTGACCTTAGGGCGTCCCTGCGGTGGCCAATAGAATTTTCAAAGGCAGACGCAAGGTAGCCTCAAGGTGCCTGCAAGGTGACCGCAGGGCCCTAAGGCGAACGTGGAAATAGTGCGGCCGCCGTAATTTTTGGGGGTTGGCAAAATTCATTTTTCATTGATGAAGAGCTACGGAAAACGCACGAATAACGCAAGCCCACCGTACGCCCTACGTACGGTCGACGTGGAACACATCTACGTCATAGGCTATGGCTTGTCGAATTGCTACGGCCAACCTAGAAATGAAAAAAGTTATAACTCCGCGCTTTAATTCCACGGAGCACCCTACGGCCTATAAAATATAGCCATACGGCGTAGGGCCACCCTGAGGCCACCCTAGAAACTCTGCGGCCGCCGCGCACGTTTCTGTCAATTCTCAGGGGGGGGGGTACGGCCGCCGTATCCTAGCCGTAGAGCAAATGTGACTCATGCTTAAGTAGGTCAAAATGGCTGACTTAGTAATTGCTTAAAAAATCTTCTCCAGACCCACCAGTCAGAATGCTACCAATTTGGGTTTAAACGTTAGGACAGTCATTAATGTACATTCAAAGTACACCACCCTCATGCGAAATTAATAAATAAATCCTCCAACGCACAACATTGCCACCGTGCAACACATGGAGCCAGAATTGGGAGGTGAATACTTGAGGTGTACTTCTGAGGGTGAATTTGTACAAATGATACTTCGTCGCCATGCAGCACATGGAGACGGACTTGAGTGAGCGTGATTTGGATACTTGATTGATTCAGTGATTAATTGCACAATTAAAATAAATAATAGTCATGAAATAATTCATTTCTCAATCAATTGCCAAATAGCATACCTAAACCACCACCGTTTCATCCGAATCTGTAACTCTTTGAAAAGTAGGAAATTCATCAAAAAATGAAAAATCGATTAATATGATAAATCAATAAGCCACATAAAAAAATTACTTGTTGACGTCCACCTTTCCAATTTTTCCAGGTAGGGAGAGAGGTTTTTTTGTTTTTTAATTTTATTAATGGAAGTGGCGGCGTGCCTGAGGAGGACGAAGACATATTTATTGGTTATTCATGTCGAAAGTATTCATGGTCAACATGGCATCGGCTATGGTATTCACAAATCAGTCCCAAGGAACCCACCGCACATATCAGTGACAGCCAACACAACTTGTTTCCAACCACTTCAGTAATAAGCATTCTCCCACTTGATTTTCTGGGCAAGTGTGTAGCTTTCAGGAGACTGCTGGATGGCAATGATTAGGAGACTCATTGAACATGCAATTGCGTGGCTCATCCCAACACTACCCTGCAACACACTTCGCGTCTATGCACCTGCCATGTCATCAGAAGTACCCTTGTCACCACTGTCCTCCACCGCGTGGTCGCCATCTTATCCCTCGCCAGGCAACTGGATCTCTCAGAACATCTGCAGACGATACACTGATGCGAAAGGTTCTCACCACAGATTCATCACAGATGGAACCGAGCGAGACTTGTCATCCTTACCCACGACTAACGCATCTGTCCCTACTTTACAATGACGACTGCGACATCGCTATGTCATCCATATCAATAGTCCCACATCACAATGCGCTCCATTTCCAGCAACCCATCAAACTTACTCACCGTCACACAAAGCTCTTCTGTGACCTACCTTCCTGCGATGCACTAACACATACCCCCGTCCTCACCTTGATCGACCGGGATTAGTACACACCGCCTATGACTGTGACTAGCGTGTGCCACACACTCATCCTACAACTCCGCCTGTATCAACACGCCTCTCACTCCGACATTTATCCATTCATTCGATCTATTTGGTTGTGTCCGTATAGCTCCCAGAAGAGTCTACATCCTTAATTCCTGACTTTACAGATAAGTTGGTCCCCACTGCTGGTCCATCTCACTCCCGTCATTAACCCAGTACATGCATGAAGATTCAGACACAACGGCCCACACACACTACAAATGTTGCTGTGCCATCCTATCCTCCGACATGCGCAAACGGGCAGTTCTAGGACTACGCTCGATTCGGCTCACTGTACCCGTTCAGCACCTGCGCGTCGCCATATTCGGGAACCTACTCACCTCGGTCGGCGTCTTAAAAACTCAGCAAACACATGCATCCCGCTACCACCTCAGCTACGTAGCCTCAGCGAACAACCGGTTATCTTGTACCATGTTTTACCACCACTTTGACTCTTCTAAGAGCCGAGTTTTCTCTTTAAACGTTAACCAGACGAATAAATAAAAAATCTCTGTCACCGCGAGTCTAACAAGTAATCATTTCTTTCTCTGGCCTTAAATCATAACAATTACCGACTTAGAGCACCAACCACTCCACTTGTTCACTCGTCTTGTCCAAATATCAGTTTCCAAGCTCACAAGGAACTGTGTCTCCAATACATTGCGCCGATTCAGAAAAGCAAAATTATCTATAAGGAAAATGTAATAAATCGCTCATTATAATTAACTTGATTAAAAAACACAGTAATGTTGCAAAAGAACATATCGAGTTAATGTTTGCCATATTAGAACATCCTCTCACATTATTGCCTCCCACCATTTCACGCGCTATTCTTGCATCAAAAGCAACCATGACGCCTGAGTCACATCCACCCTAAACCACAACAGCCTCTCCTCAGACCATACGAACCCAGTCACCTTAGTACGTCAGCCACGCTAACGTCACTTACCGAATATAATCAACTATGCAACCTCCATACCGCATCGTCCTAATTAAAAGCTTAGTCTCTTACTGAGTAACTCCACTGACATACGGGAGCCGCGTCTCCACCCGAAGTTTTCAGATGATCTTTGACCAATTACCAATTCAAATAATCGTCTATGGATGACTTCCTCACGTTAAGCCCATAGACTCGTGATTAGACCTGATTTGAGCCAAGCAATTTTACATTCAGCGCTTAGCCCCATACCCTCGCCTCGAATCAAGTCGGATGAATTTACTTAGTAGCATTCTCCGTATCTGCGACGTACATGCGTTGAACTGACAATTATCAACCTACCCTCACACAGTTCAATCAAGAGACGTTAAGTGTGATCAATTATCCTTGTCGAAAGATCCTTATAGAGTCCGTATAATTATAACTAAGAACACAAGGAAACAAATGTGTACGCGTCTAGGTAAATCCGATTATCGCCTCTTCGTGCCATTTAACACCTCGTGAGCTGCATACTGTCAGCACACCCCTGGGTGTCTAATATCGCTATGGACCGCGGAGCTGTCGCTCATAAACTATCTTATTCACGTAACAATTCCTCATTTAACATCTTCCTTTTTAAATAGCAACCCATTTGGCACTTTCATCTATTAAACCCCACCGATTGCAGATGTGTATACAATCTTTTGAAAGCGTGCAGATCCTGCGCGGATCGACCGTTCCCAATAATGTGTGCAAAGACAATCAAACTCCACATTTCTTCTAGCGAACTCCGATTTTCACTACGGCACCTACAATGTCGTTCCATGCCAGACAAATGGAGAACAGAATACTTTCATCCCACAACAATGTCAGTTTGAAATCATATTCTCGAGAACCTACCAAAGTATAATCCGCCACTCCTATAACAGCCTATCCGTATACGACGAAATGAAATAACCGTGCGAGTTGAAAAAAACCGATTGGACTCTCTCATTTCAATTTGCCAGATCAACGTTAAAATCCCACCTTGATATCATCTGAGCAAGTCCAAGGAAACACCTATTGCTGTGGATGCAACTCATTTCGACATTATACTATTTCATAAAATAACTTACTATATATAATATAATCTTTACCATAATTTATTTATAACGTAATCTGTAATCATGACCTTTCATTATGCTAGTTCACTCGATGATCCGCCCGGAATCCATTCATCACTCTACAGTATTCCACTCAACAATCCAGTTCAGTAGTCTATCTCTTATTATTACATGACGACTTACTATGTTTATATATAAAGTCCCAGATACTTGTATGTCTATAGCACACTGACACCTTAACTCTTATCAAGATTCCGTCCTACTACAACTTCACATTACAACGGATTGTATACACACACGAGCTCCGGTTATTCTTAGCTCCAATAACAATACTTCTGTTTATACATTACATTTTTCTTATTTAGATTATGAATTTATCGCTATATTCACTGCTTGTATTATCTTTATTATATTATCCGCTCTGACACTTAACTCATACCGTATTATACGCGGGAATCTTGTTCGCACTGCCATGTGCGCACAAAGTTAGACTTAGTTTTATTACCTTATAGACACGCCATATTCCATTTATTATTTATACTATATATACATAATTAATTTATTAAAAAAGATAATTAAATAACTTATTAACTATAAGACTACCAAAAATTTTCATGACAACTAATACCTATATAAACTCCAGCGGTTCTTTAATATTCCTACATACCTAGAAACGATTGATAAATCTATATCCCTAATACACCAATGACTTTTTTGTTTGATTACTCACAACCACCAAAAAGCGATTACATAACAAGTAAGCCTTTTAATTTCTTAATTCATAAATAGGGCTATTATCTGAGACTCGCTAATACTGAATACTTTCAAAGAAACTTTATAAACCTCTATTCACTTTTGTCTTCACCTACGTAAAAGTAATAGCATTTTTATATATTAACTCTACAATCAAACTTACACAATCCTATCCGCTCGACCCCTTTACCCTTTTATCTCTACTCTACAAAGATACCAGTACTTACACAATTTGATAAATATCAGACTTTAATGTAAGTCTATACACTCCGGAACGTTATAGAGCACTTATCTGAATATATAACCTTTAAATTTACGATTACCTTACACCCGAAACCGTTCATGTATTAATAATTTACATTTTAATCTTTATTAAACAGAAATTTTACATCCTTTAGCGTAGTATTACGGCTCCACACGTCACATACTATCTTCATCAACCTAACATTCTACGATACAACCTCATATCCTAAACCCCTCACCTATACATACTTTTTTCCCCATCTCAACTAATGTTATTAGATCTTTAAAATCATAAACCTTTAGAAAATAATATATATAATATATATATACCTTACATACCTTACACTCACTTACATTACAACTATAACACATACAAACATAACACACTTATACATTATACAATACATATAATATTACTATATATATATATATATATATATATATATATATATACATGTCTATCCAGTATGTGTTGCGGTGAAAAAGGGCCCTCCTGTCTGGCCATAAACAACAAATTTGGTGAATGGTCTCTCCTTGCTCTAAACTCTCGTTTTGCTTCACTTTAGTAAAAGCCGAGAGATCCAGTGGGATAGTCGAGCCAAAACATTGACCGTTTCCTTGATCCCTGGGGCTTGCTCACAGCTCTACCAAAGCACTTTCCTCGTCCAGGCAGCTCACATTCAGGATGTGAACAGACCATGCATTCGAACCGTCATCTTTTATTATACCCAAACAACTTATACCTTACTGATTTAACGCTGTAGCCTGCAGCCATCTGATATCAGTTTGGTCATTAAAATGCGAACATTTTCCCCCAAAATGTCGGTGAGAATGAGTGAGTACCGAACTGCGATTAAAACAGAGTTGGGGGCACAGGCTCTCGATTTAAGGACCTGCAACAAGCTTCCCGGAGACAATGATGTATTAACGATGGGATTTTACCAAAGTGATCATTCGTTTTGTATCTCACCTGGATTTCCCACCAAAAATTATTTACTATGCCAGTAAGTGAGCTATTAATACATTTTCACACTCCTTTAAAATCCGCTCCCGGATTTTCAAAATTGGAAAATCTTTCAAAATTGAGTTACATGGTTATCCTTCAACGAATGAGAAATGATAGTTTATGATAAATTCCCACATCGGTGAAAGGGTGATAGTACTGCTGCACTGTGTGTGTAATATATATATATATATATATATATATATATATATATATATATAATATATATATATATATATATATATATATATATATATATATATATATATGAGTATTATAGCAACAATGGGGATTGATTTTTGGTATTTCGATATCATTTCGCATGTGATTGCAATCTGAACCAAGGGCATTGTAAATGAAAATGAAAGAACCTTCTAACATTGTCAGTTCAGGCACACTGACACTGTTGCACTCTCTTAGAAGCACACCCCTGCACCTTCGTAATGTGGTGAGACATGTCAAGGGACAGGTTCTGCGGCAATAACTGCAGAGTCAATTGGATCTCCTCATGACAAACTGGACATTCCTTCCTCAAGACAGCTATCCGGTCTTGCTTGAGAAGGGAGAGGCCAAGAGCAATTCAATTGTACTTTAAGAGTTTCTGAGATTAATCAGAATTTTGACTTCACTACATTAATGGTACAACAGGGCAACGTGATAGACTAACAAGGCTGAAAGACATCATCTTTCCTTAACGGATATTTAATCCTTCAGACAGTGTGACACACTTGTAAAACACACACACACACACGGCATAACATTATAAATGGCTTCACATCTGATATTTAGCTCTGTCAATAAAGCTACAACCATGAACTAAAATTACCTGAGCTAATGAATTTCAGGTGAGATAAAGGAACATGTTGAGATAACATAAGGCCAGACTTCTTCATTTCCAGGCGTATCAAAGGCCGTCACCTTCATGATTCCATCAGCTGGAAGATCCAGACATTATATAATTAAACAATTGTATGTATATTGAAAAAAAGCAAAGAATTACTTTCATTGGATGATTGTGCAAAAAGCAAAGAATGAAGTCTTTATTGTGTTTCTGCATAAAAGAGTTGTGAATGGCATTCCACCTTGCTTCAAAAGAAACTACAGTGGGAGGAATTTCTCAATAATTTCAACATATATCTTTATATTGAGGTCAAACCTCGTGGAAGAGCTGGATAACAGGGGGAGAAATGTCAGGACACAAACAACACAGCAGAGAGGAACAGGCAGACAAAGGACACAGACAAAGGACAGACAGATATCCATGCAGAACAAGAAGAGGCAGAGATAGTATCATGAGACAGAAGAACACAGGAGAACGAGGACCATACAAAAAGATGGGGCGGTCAACAACAAAGTCAACACAAACAAAGTCACAGATGATGGGAAATGCCAGTAAAAATAGATCGTGAGTAAACATGGAAGGCAACACGAGACGACAATGGTCATTAGTTTAAAAGATGGAGGGAAGAGGAAGATTGGATTGACTTGGGAAGACGATGCCAAAGATAGAAGAAAAGGGGTGTGGGGGGGGGGGGGGGGGGGGGGGACAAAGGATTGATGGTCAACAATTAAACTAGTTGGAAAGTGACTGCTTCTTGGTACCTATCAGATTCCAATTTAAAGTTATCCACTGTTTCTGCTGCCACTACCTTTACGGGTTCGGGAGAGTGAAAGACCCTTGCTTTACCATTGTCTTCACTCTCCTCTTCTTCACTCTGAGACTGTGGCCCCTTGTCCTGTCACTGTTAATTGTACTGAAAAACTCTTCTCAAGTTATTTTCTTTTTATCCACCCTTCATTGTCTTAAACATCTCGAGCTTGTTTATCCTGCACAAACGTACGTGAATGCATTATATGTGGTTTTTTGTGGACCTGGAGAACAAGCCTCGGGTTGGCTTCGCGGTTCGGGTGGCTGGCTTGGGATCTTAAGCTCCTGAGTTCGAGCAAAGTTTGCCACTGAATTAACACCAGGTGGGGTTGACTCAGCCTATCATCCTTCCGAGGTCAGTGAAATGAGTACCTGATAGGGGCATAGCATTCGCGGCATAGTCGCATCTCAACAAAATGATAGCTACCCAGCAGCCATATGGAAGAATAAGAAGAATAGGAAGAAGAAGATGATGATGATGATGATGAGAACAAGACCGGTAGGCAATGCAAGGCCAATATTCATTCATTAATAATGGTCTACCTCAAAAATAACTTCACCAATAACATGAGCAGATCAAAAAAAAATGGAATAAAGGAGCTCGCCTCAAGGCTTGCGTGTTGCCTTCACCAACAACTCAAATGTCTGTCTTTCTCACAAGAAAATAAATTTTGTTCCCACATCCATTGTCAAGTGGTTCCCACTGAAGTCAACAATACATTTTCGCTGCAAACTAGTTATTGTGACCCTTAACTCTGGGGGAGGGTGCAATCCCAGTGCAAGGAAACCTTGCTTGTACGCCGGACACAAACAGCACGTTTGAAACCTCAAAGGGTGGCCTAAAACTTATTTGGTGTAGTAATTCTATTTGGTCAACACATGTTCACATAAAAATGGTATTCAGCTAAAATCTAACGGAAATAAATTGCCTGAAGGACTCTCAACGCTCCCAGATGCTGAAGAATTTGACAAACACAAAATCTGCTTTCATTAATAACAGATTTTCTTCATTGGAATTCACAGGTTGTCTGCGTGGAATAAGTATAAATACAGAGAGATTCATCCTGGGAGAAATGACTGTGAGTTACAGCCGATAGTACATCATTTGCTAATGTGCGATCAAGCGCTGAACGTGCCCAGGATAAGCAAGCCAAGAATTTCAATGAGCCTGATTGAAAACTTCATAAAGCACGAGAACAATGAATGAGAGAACTTGGGAAGTCTCTCTAATTAGGTGTTTCTCTCTGGGAACATCGCTCACCACTGATGGCTCCGTGGTGGACATGTTTTGAGCAGGGCTGCATGCTCAAACTCAATCTTTATGTCAAAAGTTTGTATGCCCAATCCTTCCTGCTGTCCACCTGAATTGATCACTTCCGTATCACGAGCTTTGGGAAGTGTTTCGATGAGCTCCCACCAAACGCGAACCCGGGTATCCCCAAATTTATTTAGGGTGTTCTATTATGCAACAGTAACGCCATTAGAAATTTCCAATCTCAAATAACCTATAAAAACAGAATCCTAACTGTAATCTTATTCATGCTGAAATGGAACCCACAATATCTGTCCACAATGGATGAGGCTCATACGTGCCGCCCAACGCATGCGGCAATGTTCGGTTGAACGTTGAAGAATTTGTGCATCGGGATTCAAAGAGAGCGTAGATCGAAAAGAGGATGGATCTATACATCGGCCCACTCCGATCGGCCCACTCCCATCGGCCCACGGCAATCAGGTCACTGCAATCGGGGCACTCCACTTGACACACTCAAATTGGCCCATTCCAATCGGGCTTTCTACCATTAATGATCCGCAGCAAGATCGTAAATACAAACAAGTCGCATTCGTCATTTTAAACCCTTCGGTGTGGAAATGCCTTCACCCTCCAGGAACGTGTTCGCATATTTACTACCCTCATCCGGCCAGCACCACATGATCGTAGCTCACAGATTAATGTCAATATAGCCAATCCAGGTGCAGATTCTGCAATTGACCCTGCAAATATTGATGATCTCTCACGCATTAAGTATTGGAGAGGGAAGAGAAGCTTTTCCACATGTTTTTGTTATAATTATTTGTTAGGGTTAAGGTATACATGAGAGTATACATTATTTAAGGTATACGTATTATATACATGTTAAGGTATACATATTATATACATGAGAGCTGTTATTTGGTTTTAAAGAAAAGAGAACTGTATGGATCCATCATCATGCAGTTTAGTTTGGAAGATATTTCTTAATTGCACAAGTAAATTATTACCAATGCATGGTTAAGCAATTGGTTCATTCTGTCTGTCTATAAGTCTATTGAAATGATCAAGGATCGAACTACTTAATTTCAATTGCATTTTATGAGTCATTCTCAGATTTGGTAACAATTGGAGGAAGCAATAATCGAAACACAAAGTTGTTAAAATTATTTTTATTTTCACACGACAATAACATGGAGTATAGGACGAACAGAAACTGCCAATTTGCCATTTCAGGCTAGTTTTGTTTTTTTTTGTTTTTTTAATCACTGAAGAACAACATTTCAACAATTTTGTCCATTCTGTTACTACATAAATTTTCTATCTAGATTTGATAAAATGAGTTATATTATAAATATTTTGTCGTTGATTACCTGACAGTGTAATGATATATCATTAAATGTGAAATATAAAATTATAATTTTTTTTATTGGCTAAACTTCCAATGAAAACTCTTGATAACACATTTATTCAATCAAAGTGGAAGCTTGGCAATTATGATTAAACAAGTAAAAAAGACATAAAATGCCATAGCCCCCGTTGTTTTAGTAATTTTGCTGTACGGAAGTAAATGGCAAGCCTATATTTATGTATAACTGAAATGCCCACCAGTCTTCCAGTCGGTCATCTTTGATAAGATTGCAAAATAAAGTGAGGGCCATGTGTACGCCATCTGTGCTGTGCTTGTGCCAAGTTTGAACAAAATCAGACCACGGATGTCTGAGAAATGGTTGGGGACACATTTATGTAATAAATTGGCTACCAGTCGGCGATCTTGGATCTGATCTCCAACAACAAATGACGTGCACATGTAAACCATCATTCCTCATCTGTTTGACAAGTTTGAACAAGATCGTTAAATGCTTGTCCGAGAAATGGTTGCGGACGTGTTCAACATCGGGGTTTTTTTTTTACAACTAAAATGGCCTCCAGTCGGCCATCTTGGATCTGATCTCGAAACAAAATAACATGCTTATGTAAGCTATCATTCCTTATCTGTGTGCCAAGTTTGAACAACATTGGTAAATACTTGTCTGAGAAATGGTTGAGGACGTGCTCAATATCAGGATTTTTTTTAAACTAAAATGGCCGCCCATCGGCCATCTTGGATGTAATGTCCAAAAAAATAAAAAAGTACATGCATATGCAAGCCATCATTCATTATCCATCTGCCAAGTTTGAACAACATCGGTAAATGCGTGTCTGAGAAATGGTTCTGGACGTTCAATTGTTCAACTGTTCCATTGTTCAACATCATGTTTTTTCCAACAAAATTGCCACCAGTTGGCCATCTTGCATCTGATCTCAAAAACAAAAAAAGTGCATATGTGTACTATCATGTGTGTTGTCTTTGTGCCAAGAACGAATAAAATCGGTCTGTACATGTCCGAGAAAAAGTTGCGGATGCACGCACGCACGGACACAAAAATCGAGACCTAATTCATAAGCCTCCGTTTCAGACCAAATCCAACGGTGGGCTAATATTGGTAATGTGGGGACAAGATGACCTTGTGTTCAGTATACTGAACATTTATAATTTGAAATTACCCCTTCTACCGTGAGAGTATGCTTTGATGCGGCGTTCAGGATACTGAACCTGTAACCGGGACCAAAGGGGTTGTATACGTTCAGGGGGGGGGGAGGGGTGGCTTCTTGCCTCACCTTGCTATAAATATGACGTTTTGTAAAACAAAGTTTTGCATCCACTGTATTTGTATCAGATGCAGGAAGTGAGTGTGCATGAAGAAGTTCAAATTTACCTTGAAAGGCCTTCCTTAGCCACAACATTATTGTGGGAGACATGATGGACTATCCATTTCTCATTCGATCACAGCCATTGCTTGTTCTTCAAACCTTAATAATAAAAAAATAAATCTTCCACCTGCCATGTTTAATCCTACGCAGGATAAAACAAGATTCCATTGCTTATATAACATTCATAACATGTTGAGTACATCAGTTCATTTAACTGCACCAAAGTACTGACAGACCATAGTTTGAGAATTGAAACCTTTAGCTTTAGCCCCTTCCATGCCTCCATCGAACCCACTTATTCGATTCATCTTCCTTCCTTCAAGGGGAAACGAAAGTTTCACATGTTTGGCTGATTGGGTGATAATTCAGGAAAAGCAAGTCTTTTACTCAAACACCTCTTCACTTCAAAATATGCTTTCACAAAAAGTGCTTCGCAAGTCACCAGATACAAAACTCAGCAAAAAAAATTAAGATATGGTAATTGTAATTGAAAATTCTGTATTTAATGATTTTGGTCTGAAATATCTGAAACTAAAGAGGTCACATCACCTGGAACTCAAAAATAACATGAAAAGAACGAGAAAGATTAATAAAATAGCCTTCATCTCAGAAATATCCAGAGAGAAAGAAATGATTGTAATTATATGAATACTATTAACCACACGGAGTAATTGAAGGAGATACAAGGACATATCTTAACAAACTGGGAACAACTGGAAAGTGTTTGAGGATTCTGAACCTCAAACAAACCATGCCTTGTGTAAAGGAAAGCATTTCCTGTAAAGGTTTCTTGATCTTCAGAACATAAAAGTAAAAAATGAAGATTGACACGGTAAGCCAATGGAAGGTCGCTTTCGACCTCCTCCTGATGGCCACCTAAGGAGATGATAACAGGCAAGATCCCTTCACACAGGATGTTTACATGGCACCCTTATACACATATTGAACACATCCTGAATAACATGACCTTCAAGTCCTTCCAGTCATATAACGCTCGCTTGCCTGCCTGACCAACCATGCTCGATATTAGTTCTGCAATATCAATGTCAAAGTTACGTTTTCATGTCAGGTGGAGCCGCGATCGGGGTTGACACAATATGTGGGGAGGTTATCAATCGCGAAATCATTCCCAACACCAAGGGCTATAGAGACCAGTCTGTTGCGAGGAGTGATCCCCTAGCATGTCGTTCTAACTAGCTCAGACATGGTTCAACAGATTCTGGAGCCTGACCTGTAAGTCGTATAATTTACCCAAGTGGTGTGTGACAATAAAAAGTGGAAGGATTGCCATCCACAAAAATCATCCCTGTTTGTATGAAGAAAATGGACATTTCAGCTCAAACGTGAGGTATGTTTACAACATGGATGGTTAGGAAAGATAACTTCATGAGGGTTGTATTGCTTTTGAAGGGGCTCGGATTCTTAATATATTTTGGATTTACAGAATGCAAAAGTTTGTTCCAGCGTGTAACGATACATTTATCAACAAATATACTTGCTTCAAACATAAATAGGAATGGCATATTGTGAAAGGAACACAGAAAGGAAGGTGGCACAATCAGAAGGAAATAAGAAATGGGATTGTCCAACTAAGTCAATTGTGCAGACGCCAGACTGCATTACCAAGACAGATATCTACACTAATAAATATCAGTGTGTCAACTCCATAACTCCAAAATCATGAAACCTAGCAGCCTGAAATTTTGCATGTATACGAAGGGAACTCCAAGGAAATGCACGACTGATAATTGGGTGTTTGGGTTAATTAAAACACCCCTTTTGAAGATAATTTTAAGATAATTTTGATAATATAATAAGATAATAGAAGATAAGATAATAGATAATAATAGATAATAAGATAATAAGATAATAGAAGATAAGATAATTTTGAATTTTGAAGACCAAAAACGTATCAGAACAGCTGTACACACAACGACATGACAGAGTTTGTAAAGTAATCCGCTGCTACATCTGCAAAAACTTTGATATTCCAATTCTAGAAAATTTGTGGGAAAATGAACCAAAAGCAATCACTGAAAACATTGAAGTACGGCTCATGTATGACCATATGATCCCGTCGAGTGTGAACATCGAAAACAAAGCATTGCGACGAGATATCACACTTTGGTACAAAAAAAAGAAGGCATTGCTAATTGAGGTGTTAATACCAGTGATTTTGGACTAATGATGCAGATATCAAGAAAATGACCAAATACCAAGACCACCAGTATGAAGTGAAAAGATCCTGGAAGCTGAAGAATTCCAAAGTTGGCCCAGTGATGATGGTAAGAACCTCATGGAAAGATGAAGAAGAACCTCACAGAGATATTAAAACCGTCCCTAGGAATATCAGTACAAACAAATTCAGTTGGAAGCCGTCCGGCTCAATAATGATCCTGAAGAGAGCCCTCGGCACAATACTTTGAAAACAAGAAACATCACAGCTTGGTCCGTGAATCGTGGCCCTTACCGAAATGAAGGTGGATACTTTGAGCCACCTTGGGAGGACTCCATTCCACATTCTGAAACACCATATGTAAAACACAACACACACACACACACACACACACACACACGACGGTGGATACTTTGAGAGCTGGGAGGACTCCATTCCACCTTCTGAAACCCGCATGCAAAAACACTTCAGCTTGGTCCATGGATCGTGATTCCTGACCGAAATGAAGGTGGATGCTTTGAGCCCACCCTGGGAGGACTCCTTTCCACAATCTGATACTCGATATGCACACACACACACACACACACACACACACACACACACACACACACACACCTTGCCTTTTATTGTGTAGATATATTTACATATAATATATCTATACTCGGTGAATGCACCCGGCGTTGCCCGGGTTCTTTTTGAATGAATTTAATCTTCTGTACATAGGTCTGACGCGAGCCCAGTATCAGTTCCCAATTGGGCTATGGAGTCATAGCCTAAGGGTGTTTGTGAGGGGGAAACACCCCCCCCCCCGCCCCGCGAGGGCCTCACCACCTAGCCTATAACTTCCTGGCCGGTCCCTACATTTTTGTTTCAGAGGTTTCCCCTATCTCTCACCGTTCAAGAGATAGCGCGTGCAGAGCCTAAGGGGGTTGTCGAGAGGGAAACACCCCCCCCCCCCGCCCCGGCTGAGGGGCCTCAGCACCTAGCCTATAACCTTCCCTGGGCCGTCCCGACATTTTTTGTTTCAGAGGTTTTCTCCAATCTTTCACCGTTCAGGAGATTAGCGCCTGCAGACAAACAAACAAACAAACAAAAACTTGAAATTATATATGAGATAATACAAATATATTACATACATTGTTGCAGTTCTGCAAAACCACATGCCTCTAAGGCAATGGCACCCAACATACAGTGATCCCCAGGCAGTTATTTTTTAGTCCGTGCAGTCAGACCTTCCCCTCATGTCTAGTGGGTTAATGGGACGAAGTGCGTTGCATGGGTCTAATAGCTAGGTCTATTAACTATATCTCCATCTTCTATTCTGATTTCTATTCCAACCCTTTCCTTTTAGCCAAGGTACAAATCAAGCAAGCAAGCAAACACACCACACAGCCTCCCGTGGGAGAATCAACATCAGAACAAACACACAATACGGCACGCGCATGGCACCCCATTTCATTCAAATCTGCGTGCCAATTTCTAACGGCATCTCACCTTGCTCACCCCTCGCTCACCAAAAACTTACCAACTCGACCACCAATACCACCCACACACGGGAAAAATGTTCCCGCACCTCTTCGTACCCCTGTATCGATACAATTCGCCACTACACAGAGGCGTGCTGCACGGCTCAGGCTGTACTCGGACCACGTAATGCGGGGACGAGCAACGGACATTAATGGCGCCGGCCACATCTCGCCGGGAATGTTCTGGGTGAGCACTCGGAATTGATGCGGCCCTCGTTCAGTCACCAGGGACAGACGGTGAGGAGGGGTCAAGGGAAGGGCAATCTGGGAGTTTGGGACAGAGCTTCAGGCCGTGTCACGCCGGATGTGCAAATGTGACCGCTTCTGGCCCCAGGAGCCTGGCAGGGCGTGGCTAGGGCCACTGTAGCCCAACAGAGAAGCGGGATTCGGGTCACAGTGCATCGCTTCTGTTCGTCACCCCACCCTTCGCACGGGGCTTATAAAAAGGTGGATCACGGAGCCGCTCGCCATTTTCTCCACCACTCTGCTTCGCGCTCTTCTTCACTGCTCCTCATTGCCTCTATCCGTCGCTGGCTCTTTGCTCCCTCTGCCCATCGCTGGCTCGTCATTCACGGTTGGTGTGCAACTGAGATGTGCTTATTCCGGAGGACCAGTGCGGAGTGCACGTTGCCATTAGCCCTGACAAAGTGACTAAGCCAGAGATAACGCGCCAAACTCTTGAGGTGGAACGCTTCAAGCGGAGCGTCCCATGGAGGTACAACCACACTATCAGACCTACTCCCAACAGTGAGGAATCTTTGGCCTCACGCATATCTTCTCTCATTTCTCCCTTTCCACTCCTCTATCTCATCCCCTTTGGATGCACAAAGGAGCATCCGTTACTGACTCGCAGTCACAGTTTCTCTGGAACGACACCGTACCCCCCCCCCATTATTGCACTGCACCACACCTCCCACTCCCACACTGTAGACACCAGTATTTCCCCTTCCTACCTCCCCAAAGCATACTGGTTGCGTAGGTCGGCCGACCGCGCCAGGTATTGCGAGGCCATTTATCCTCATCTTCTCTCTTTCTTTCTGGCTATCTAATCTTCCGTGTGTGTGTGTGTGTGTGTTGTGTGTGTGTGTGTGTGTGTGTGATGACCCTGTGTCGTAGAATAAGTTAAGATTGTGGAAGTGATAACGGATAACTCTGCTCTGTGTCTGCTTTTGAAATTGTGTCTTGTTGCAACCCATGAATACCTTGCTATCCCTGCTGTAAATACCGATAAAACCAATTTACTGTCCACAGACCTTTCCTCGCTTGATTTGTAAATAAATGATTGTTGTAGAAATGTTCCCAGCTCGTTTTCGTCTTTTCCTTCATTGGTTCAGCATGAAGCCACGCCAGTGGACAACTGAAAACTGTAAGAAAGTCTTATGGACCGATGAATCAAAATTTGAAATCTTCGGTTCATCAAGCAGGGTTTTGTATGCCATCGAGTAGGGGAAAGGATGGTTCCTCAGTATGTGACACCAACTGTCAAACATGGAGGAGGAAGCATGATGATCCGGGGCTCTTTGCTGGATCCAGAGTTGGCGACTTGCACAGAGTGACTGGCACCTGAACCAAAGGGCTACCACAGCATTTTGCAGCGCCATGCAAACCCTCTGGTCTCCGCCAAGTTGGTCAGGGGTTCATCCGACAGCAAGATAATGACCCAAACATACCTCCAAGCGATGTCAGATATACCGAAGAAGAAAAGAACAAAGAACGGCTTCAAATCATGGAATGGCCAGCACAGTCTCCAGACTTAAACCACATCCAGCTGGTTTGGGATGAACTGGACAGAAGGTGAAAGCGAAGCAACCTACAAGTGCAACACATTGTTGAGAAATTCTGCAACAGTGTTGGGCAGAACTTTTCCGAACAATATTTGATTTCCATGGGAGAAAGAATGCCACGAGTATGTTCGGCTTTTATATCTGTAAAAGGTGGCTACTTTGATGAGTCAAAATTTAGATTAAATTTTGTTCAACAAAACGATTCCATGATTTCTTTTTATCTGAAATGTTTATTTGTTCTATGCTTTAATTTCAGAGTACATTGAAACATTAAACTGCTTAAATTTCAGTAAAAACTGGAAAAATGGGGGTGTTCTAAAACTTTTGACCGATGGTATATATATATATATATATATATGTTGTTGTTCGTCTTTCGGCTGCTCCCGTTAGGGGTCGCCACAGCAGATCATCCGTTAATGATCCGCATACTGATTTGCAGAGGTTTTACGTCGATGCCCTCTGACGCAACCCCGGTCGCCTCTTACAACACAGGGATAAGATTGGGTTTCGTCATGATTCCGGGCTGCCCTACACCCTCTCATAGCGCGGCTCAGTGCAGAGCTCGAGTCCTCAAGCGATCCTCCAACCCAAGCCTCCGAGTAGCAGGATTACAGGCGCACGCCACTACGCCCAGTATATATATATATATATATATATATATATAATATATATATATATATATATATATATATATATATATATATCTATATATATATATATTGCAATGTTTTTCAGGAAGTTTAAGGCCCATGGCACTGTAGCCAGGTCAGGTCAGGTATGGGAGCATGCACCAGAGCAGCACATCGCTGCATCCACGTTCCGCCAGTACTCCGGCAGTCTCCGTCTCGCCATCCCCCGGAAGGCACCTGGCCCTCCCCATCTCCTTGAGATGCTGATCAATCTGCTGCAACCACGAGGCAAGTGGTCAGCCCATTGCCTCCTCCACTCACGAGCCTCCTCACTGAGAGAATCTTGACGCGCAACAGCGTCAGGAAGATGAGCCACATGTCCCAACAGCCGCAGCTAACACTCACGGTCTATGCAGTAACAAATTTCATTTGAGTTCTCTTCAGCAACCGCTCGTTGGACACAAAGTCCGACCGCGTAGCCAAGGATTCTCCAAAGAGACCTGGTACAAAGGAATTAAGTCTCCCTCTCAGATCCCTGGACAGCGTCCAAGTCTCACATCTGTAGAGCAAGACTGGAAGCACCAACGACCTGAAGACTCGGACTTTCATCCTCCTGCACAGGTACCGGCAGCACCACACCCCATGATCCAATGAATCCATGACAACCCAGGCCCTACCCAGACATCTGATGACCTCTGGTTCACAGCCAGCAGAGACATGAATATCACTGCAAAGTAAGCGAATCTCTCCGTGACCTCAACATCCTCTCCACAAACAGGTACAGACAGGATAGCAGCATCCAAGATGTCAGTGAAAGCCTGGATCTACTTTTGACCCAGGAAACCCACAATGCCAGCGGCTCCGTCTCCTCATTCAGCACATCAAGGGCCCCCAAAAGGATATCCACAGTCTCCACAAAGATGACTGCATTATCTGCGAATCAAGGTCAGAGATCTTGACATTCCCAAACGATGCACCACAGCTTTATCTCTCCGACATCCTGGCTAGAATCCAGGCAAAAAAGGCTGAAAAGTGTGGGGGCCAGTACACACCCCTGATGAACTCCAGTAACAACTGGAAATAAGTCAGAGAATGGTACCACCACATCTCAAAGCACTCAGTACCAGAGTAGAGTTCAGACATCAGATCGATCATTTTGGTGGCACCCCACGAAGACCAGAATCCTCCAGAGGCATCCCGAGTCACTGAATCAAACACTTCACAGAGATCAACATAGGCTGCAAGCAGCCCCTGCCAAAACTCTTGTCTGCAAACTCTTGTCTGCATTGAGAGACAAAATTCTTCTTCGCCCTCCGGTGATTCCAAGACCATGTACCGGCAACATCAAGTACGGCGGTCTTGAAGGCACTCCACAACTTTTCAGGATCCCCCAAAGCACCCAGACCCTCCAATTCTCCACTCAGCCTATTCCCAAACTCCTCAGCTACCCTCTCATCCTTGAGCTTGCCAACATCCAGCCTTGGCTGGGATGGTCCATTCTTCTGGTTTTAAGCTGCAACTTAAAAGTTGCTACAACAAGCTGTGGTCATTATTGAGGAACTGAGCACTCCGGTGGACCCTGCAGTTCTGGACCATCCTCCACGACTATCAACGATCACATGGTCAATCTCCTTTGCCACACCACCAGCGTTGGAAATACCAAGTCCAGCGAGGAGCTTGTGGGTTCTGAAACCATGAACCAGCCACCCTAAGTCCATAACTTCTTGCAAAGTCAAAAGAATTTAGTGCTATTCTGGTGTTCAGTTCCAGACCCTTGGGACCAACACATCATCTCGTAACCATCCCTATCAGTTCCAGTCTATGCATTGAAATCCCCCAAGACGAGAAGAGTATCTCCTTCGTCTCATAATATGCACGTTGACCGGTGTTACTTCAATTATCATTGGAGTCAACTTTTTGGACACAGCTACAGCAACTCCTTGAGCATGGTAACCATCAGAGCGACCAGACCAATTTTAGTGTAACCACTCACCATGATGTCACCGCAATCTGGTCTCCGAACCTCAGAGCTGCAATACCGATGTCCAAACGCCTGAGCTCAGATGGTAACAGAGACAGGTGATCATCCTCTCTTTGGGAGAGGACATTCCAGGCACCCACCTGAAGGGACCACATCAGGTTAACCCAAGGAGACCGCCATTTGGTGGGACGACATCTCAGCACCACCCCGCCACACTCTCCTGCCACACCCCGTGGTTTCCGTCCGGTCATCAAAGATTGGGGGTCCCGAAGGCTTTTCACAATCCCGTCATCCGGTGAGCTGCCCTGCGAAGGGCAGCTGCACAGGAGGTACCCCCACAGAGTGGTTTTCAGACTTTTTTATGCTTTTGGAATGTTTTGCGGAATGAAGGGTTTTTCCGGTGGCCAGAGTGCTAATCCTGCCACAACCTCCTAATAAAAGATAACCTAACTGCAGGAGGATGTCCACAGACACTGTTGGGCATTAGATATGGATGGCCGTTGACCCACAAAGAGCTCCTCCACCCTTTGACAGTTTTTGTTTTCATCCTGCTGTGTGTCCAGATCATTCACCCTCCTCACCAAGAAACTTGGTGGCGGAAATGGTTTAGTCGCCGACAACACGTCCATGGAACAGGTCAGTACAGGTTTACATGGTACCTGTAGCAAGTCACAGATCTAATCTCACCTGACCTGACCTGACTGTAGACTGACCTGACTGTGGCCACAAGAGAAAAAATCGACCAAGATTGTAGCGAAAGGAGTGGTGGAGAAAGCACCGAGATCAACTGCCAAACAGATTCAATCTGACTTTCAGACACAAGTATGACAGTTTCAACTCACACCATCCGTCGCCAACTCCACGAAAGGGGTTCTCTAGTAGGAGACCGAGGGAGACCCTACTGCTGAGAGAAAGATGTACGAAGCCCGACTGGAGTTTGCCAAAACACACCTGAACAAGCCAAAATCCTTCTGGGAGAATGTCCTGTGGACAGATGAGACCAAATTAGAGCTTTTTGGTAAAGCACATCATCTCTATGTTTACAGAAAACAAATGAAGCCTTCAAAGAAAAGAACACCTTCCCTCCAGTCAAACATGGAAGTTCATGATGTTTTGGGGTCGCTGTGCTGCCTCTGCACTGGGTGCTTGAATGTGTGCATGGCATCATGAAATCTGGAGATTACCAAGGCATTTTGGAGCGCAATGTTCAACCAGTGTCAAAGCTGGGTCTCCGTGCGAAGGTCACGTCTTTGCAGCATTACAATGACCACAAACACACTTCAAAAAGCACCCACAAATGGTTCAAGACAAAACGCTGGACTGTTCTGAAGTGCCAGCAATGAGTCAAGATCTAAATCCCATTGAACACCTGTAGGGAGATCTGAAAACAGCATGTGGAGAAGGCACCCTTCAAATCTGAGGGAACTTTAGCAGTTTGCCACAACAAGAGTGGCCAAACTGACAGTAGAGACATGTAGGAAGCTCATTCATGACTCGAGGAAGTGCTGACTGCAGTTATTGTTCCAAAGGCTGTGCTACCAAATATTAAATCGAGGGTGTCAAAAATTTAGTCAATGCCATTTCTTTTAATTGACTGAAGTAAAAGGATATATTAAGTTCTGAATCAAAACAAAGTTCTGTAATATTAACAGTGAAATAAAGAATTTCGAATCCAAATAATTTGTCAATTTCAACTTATTTTTGCAGAAAATTGTGAGTTATTTCAAAAAAGTGCAAGGTCAAGGGGTGCCAATATTTTTGGCCACAACTATATATATAATATATAATATATATATATATATAATATATACAACACAG
>CM068966.1:25010967-25024582 GCA_035128595.1 Eptatretus atami | reverse complement strand
GCACAGGTACCGGCAGCACCACACCCCATGATCCAATGAATCCATGACAACCCAGGCCCTACCCAGACATCTGATGACCTCTGGTTCACAGCCAGCAGAGACATGAATATCACTGCCAAGGTAAGCGAATCTCTCCGTGACCTCAACATCCTCTCCACAAACAGGTACAGACAGGATAGCAGCATCCAAGATGTCAGTGAAAGCCTGGATCTTACTTTTGACCCAGGAAACCCACAATGCCAGCGGCTCCGTCTCCTCATTCAGCACATCAAGGGCCCCCAAAAGGATATCCACAGTCTCCACAAAGATGACTGCATTATCTGCGAAATCAAGGTCAGAGATCTTGACATTCCCAAACGATGCACCACAGCTTTATCTCTCCGACATCCTGGCTAGAATCCAGGCAAAAAAGGGCTGAAAAGTGTGGGGGCCAGTACACACCCCTGATGAACTCCAGTAATGGAAATTAAGTCAGAGATGGTACCACCACATCTCAAAGCACTCAGTACCAGAGTAGAGTTCAGACATCAGATCGATCAGTTTTGGTGGCACCCCACGAAGACCAAGAATCCTCCAGAGGGCATCCCGAGTCACTGAATCAAACACTTCACAGAGATCAACAATGCTGCAAGCAGCCCCTGCAAAACTCTTGTCTGCATTGAGAGACAAAATTCTTCTTCGCCCTCCGGTGAGTTCCAAGACATGTACCGGCAACATCAAGTACGGCGGTCTTGAAGGCACTCCACAACTTTTCAGGATCCCCCAAAGCACCCAGACCCTCCAATTCTCCACTCAGCCTATTCCCAAACTCCTCAGCTACCCTCTCATCCTTGAGCTTGCCAACATCCAGCCTTGGCTGGGATGGTACCATTCTTCTGGTTTTAAGCTGCAACTTAAAAGTTGCTACAACAAGCTGGTGGTCATTATTGAGGAACTGAGCACTCCGGTGGACCCTGCAGTTCTGGACCATCCTCCAGCGACTATCAACGATCACATGGTCAATCTCCTTTGCCACACCACCAGCGTTGGAATACCAAGTCCAGCGAGGAGCTTGTGGGTTCTGAAACCATGAACCAGCCACCCTAAGTCCATAACTTCTTGCAAAGTCAAAGAACTTAGTGCTATTCTGGTGGTTCAGTTCCAGACCCTTGGGGACCAACACATCATCTCGTAACCATCCCTATCAGTTCCAGTCTATGCATTGAAATCCCCCAAGACGAGAAGAGTATCTCCTTCGTCTCATAATATGCACGTTGACCGGTGTTACTTCAATTATCATTGGAGTCAACTTTTTGGACACAGCTACAGCAACTCCTTGAGCATGGTAACCATCAGAGCGACCAGACCAATTTTAGGTGTAACCACTCACCATGATGTCACCGCAATCTGGTCTCCGAACCTCAGAGCTGCAATACCGATGTCCAAACGCTTGAGCTCAGATGGTAACAGAGACAGGTGATCATCCTCTCTTTGGGAGAGGACATTCCAGGCACCCACCTGAAGGGACCACATCAGGTTAACCCAAGGAGACCGCCATTTGGTGGACGACATCTCAGCACCACCCCGCCACACTCTCCTGCCACACCCCGTGGTTTCCGTCCGGTCATCAAAGATTGGGGGTCCCGAAGGCTTTTCACAATCCCGTCATCCGGTGAGCTGCCCTGCGAAGGGCAGCTGCACAGGAGGTACCCCCACAGAGTGGGTTTTCAGACTTTTTTATGCTTTTGGAATGTTTTGCGGAATGAAGGGTTTTTCCGGTGGCCAGAGTGCTAATCCTGCCACCAACCTCCTAATAAAAAGTAACCTAACTGCAGGAGGATGTCCACAGACACTGTTGGGCATTAGATATGGATGGCCGTTGACCCACAAAGAGCTCCTCCACCCTTTGACAGTTTTTGTTCTTCATCCTGCTGTGTGTCCAGATCATTCACCCTCCTCACCAAGAAACTTGGTGGCGGAAATGGTTTAGTCGCCGACAACACGTCCATGGAACAGGTCAGTACAGGTTTACATGGTACCTGTAGCAAGTCACAGATCTAATCTCACCTGACCTGACCTGACTGTAGACTGACCTGACTGTGGCCACAAGAGAAAAATCGACCAAAGATTGTAGCGAAGGAGTGGTGGAGAAAGCACCGAGATCAACTGCCAAACAGATTCAATCTGACTTTCAGACACAAGGTATGACAGTTTCAACTCACACCATCCGTCGCCAACTCCACGAAAGGGAGTTCTCTAGTAGGAGACCGAGGAGGACCCTACTGCTGAGAGAAAGATGTACGAAGGCCCGACTGGAGTTTGCCAAAACACACCTGAACAAGCCAAAATCCTTCTGGGAGAATGTCCTGTGGACAGATGAGACCAAATTAGAGCTTTTTGGTAAAGCACATCATCTCTATGTTTACAGAAAACAAAATGAAGCCTTCAAAGAAAAGAACACCTTCCCTCCAGTCAAACATGGAGGAAGTTCAGTGATGTTTTGGGGTCGCTGTGCTGCCTCTGGCACTGGGTGCCTTGAATGTGTGCATGGCATCATGAAATCTGGAGATTACCAAGGCATTTTGGAGCGCAATGTTCAACCCAGTGTCAAAGCTGGGTCTCCGTCGAAGGTCACGGG
The DNA here is from genome assembly GCA_035128595.1 of Eptatretus atami. Classification (NCBI taxonomy): domain Eukaryota; kingdom Metazoa; phylum Chordata; class Myxini; order Myxiniformes; family Myxinidae; genus Eptatretus; species Eptatretus atami. The sequence goes on along the minus strand of CM068966.1, from coordinate 25,021,965 downwards.
TCTTTGCAGCATTACAATGACCACAAACACACTTCAAAAAGCACCCACGAATGGTTCAAGACAAAACGCTGGACTTCTGAAGTGGCCAGCAATGAGTCAAGATCTAAATCCCATTGAACACCTGTAGGGAGATCTGAAAACAGCAGTTGGGAGAAGGCACCCTTCAAATCTGGGAGAACTTGAGCAGTTTGCACAACAAGAGTGGGCCAAACTGACAGTAGAGACATGTAGGAAGCTCATTCATGACTCGAGGAAGTGCTTGACTGCAGTTATTGTGTCCAAAGGCTGTGCTACCAAATATTAAATCGAGGGTGTCAAAAATTTAGTCAATGCCATTTCTTTTAATTGACTGAAGTAAAAGGATATATTAAGTTCTGAATCAAAAACAAAGGTTCTGTAATATTAACAGTGAAATAAAGAATTTCGAATCCAAATAATTTTGTCAATTTCAACTTATTTTTGCAGAAAATTGTGAGTTATTTCAAAAAAGTGCAAGGGTCAAGGGTGCCAATATTTTTGGCCACAACTATATATATATATATATATATATATATATATATATATACACACATATACATATACATCCATATACACAAATATACATACGTACACCTTTGTGTGAAATGAATAACCACCATTCATGAAAGAAGGAAGAAAAAAACAGGAAGAAAGAGAGGCATGGTGAGGGATTGACTGAAGTAAAGACATTCAAAGAATGATGAAAAACTGCTGATGAAAACAAAAGGATCTATATATTTATATATATATATATATATAGGCACGGGAAGCTTTGCATTGCCTATGCTGACAAGTGATGCTGTGTGCCAGCTGTAACGTCATTACCCATGGCAGCAGCCAGGAAGGAAGGAAGGAAGGAAAGGGAGGAAGGTAATTGATTTTGTTCAAGTAGGAACCATTTGAGTAACTTCAAGGACGAGCTCACCAGCTCTCCCCAGATAATGCTGACATGGAGTTAAGCAAAGACCACTAGCAATTTGGGTACCAGTCATTTACATGACAATGTCACTTGCTAGCTGCTGTGCTGCAACTGTGAGCCTTTACATTCTTCACTGGCTTCATTTTGTAAATTATGCAACACTTCCACTCGCTCATCGGAAATGATGGTTCATATGTAGCCGTGCACAAGCGAACAGAACCGGAACTATGCTTTTGCATCTGCACAGAGCACAGGCTTGTTTCTCACAATTGAGAATCCATCATGGTACATTCCAAAGTAAGATGCATTCACAAGGCACGCACATTGCGATTACTCAGTGATTACCCAATGGAAGATGCATCCACGTGACTTAACCATAAAAATCCCAAAGTTAAACTGTGCAAAGCCCGAATCACCTTCACATTTTTGAGCACCACAGCACAAAGCCATCAGATAAGTGTTTACCAATAACCAACAAGTCAGGCCGGTCCTGCTGTGGTCCTTTTAGTCCACAGAACAACTTTAGTTCCAATTGTTGGGTCAATGACTCAAAGTTCGAAAGGAGCCTAGCTTTCAGGTCAGAAAAAATAATTTGCAGAGATTTTCCATAAATTGATATTTTCAGGTTGTGAATGTTTTCTTTCATCTCTAACAAATCCTGTTCTCTGAATTGGTACCTGCACAGCTATATAGGACCACTTGGTCGTTCTGGTGTGTAGAGTTTGAGAGTATCTGTTCAGCCTCAGTCTCTGACAGATTCGTGACCGATAATTTCTGGGTCAAGACGCCCCGACGTTTTGCTGGGCAGTTCTTTGGGCCATTTCCTGCACCAATGAGTTTTATTGTTACTGAATTTACAAGGACAACCAACGCCTATGAAGGGGGGAGAGACAGAGACGTGAAGAGAGAGAGAGAGAGAGAGAGAGAGAGAGAGAGAGAGAGAGAGAGAGAGAGAGAGACAGACAGACAGACAGACAGACAGACAGACACAGAGACAGAGACAGAGACAGAGACAGAGACAGAGACAGAGACATAAAAGGAAATGGGATAAGACATGAATGAAGGGAGAGATGAGAGAGGGCCGAAGAGATCGATGAATTTTCCGAAAGATCAATCACCACAGACAGACTCGTACAAAAGTAGTAAGTATAAGGCTCAGAGACACGACATGAAAGGTAAAGGACTGACATTGATGACAATGTTTTTTTTTCAAAAAATTTCAGTCCGAGCACAGCAATTTAACTGAACAATCATCCTTCTCTTTTCTCCACCTCCGTTAGTCAATCATCCCTCGGGCATTCATAATATCTGATTAACTTCCCTATTCCGTGTAATTTTCCAGCGAATCTCGTGCATTATTCAGTTTCAACTCCTATTTCCCTATCACGCTCTAAGCTGCTTCAGCCATTTATCGAATCGCTTTGGCATCGATATCTCCCATAAACAAGAACTATGATGAATGAAAGACTAAAAATGAATTAAACAGTTCTGAACATACCTATAATGGGAGAATGATGAAACCCAAAGGATTGATAACTAAGATTTGAGCAACTTCAACTCCTTATGGTGCAGCATGATTGTATATTAAATTTCAAAAGTCATCATAGATGACCTTCACAACGGAAGATGGACATTCACATGTGACATGTGAGCAACCTCAAAGTTAACATTTGACAATCGAACAACCTCGACATTAACATGTGAACAACCTCGGAGTATGAGTTTGTTTGGAGTGGAGGAGTTGCCGAACCAGATAACAAACACATTCTGAGATACCAAACAGTGTATCCTGATGTCCAGGGATGTCCAATTACAGACCAAACCATTTCCTTTGCAGTAGCAGTTAGGGGTGGAATTTATAATTTGTTCATGGCACTGGAGGTAACTGACCAACTCTTCACAAAAGACACGATGGAATCCTTAACGTCCACCAACAACTAGTATTGACAGACGGGTCCTCCGGCCGAGCTCGTTCCAATCATCGACGGCACACACATCGATTCCTCAACCACACACATCGCAAAATGCCAGGGTTACAGTTAATAGCTGGACTGGTATTCCACACCAGACTATCTCAGAGGAGAGGAAAGTGCACATAATTCAAAAACTATCCTGCCAGTCTATTTCTAAAAGTATTGGGACGGAAAAAAAACCTTTTTTTTTTTCCTGGAGGTCAAATGTAACAGTAATGCAGCAAACCTCTGGCACCCGAACTTGTAGGTCATTCAGCTAAACCTCATGGCATCGAGATTCCAATTAAGTTTCAATACCTGTTTTTCACCTTTGCAAAGCTCATGCTGTTTTGTATTGTGGGAGCGGTGGGACATGCATTGGCAGTTTAGCAGAGTTCACCTAAAAATTTAGGTGTGCTGTCCCAATGTATTCTATAGTTAAGATCAGCAATATATTGCATCGGGACATTGTTATAATCAATCTGCTCTGATCAAACCCTGGAAACAGTGATCAATCCACTGTTATATTATGACAAACTGAAAAACATTTCATCTTCCAGCAACATTAACAAATTTGAGATCCTTTGGGTTGCCCTGTTTTGTGTTCCCATCTGAACCCATGGTTAATTGTCCTGGGATCCCAGAGTCAAATCCCATATACTGTGCTGATTTGACCATTGTCTACTAATGTCCTTGCACTTAACATAAAAGAATGCCGATCTCTGATATTGTCTGTCCTCGATGTGATTTATATGCAGGCTCTACCGTGAGCTTTAAAGTCTGTCTAATTGTGTGCAGGGTGTCTTTTACATTATTAGTAGGGAGCAGCTCTGTCCCTGATGCAGTGCCAGATATTAGGACAGGAAATTGGCCAAGGGGGTGAATGGTACACAATGGTCAACACACTGAGAAAGGCACCACAGCATCTTTAATGCCAATTAACAAGTGCAATTAGACAGGACAGTCTGTTTGCTTACAAAGCACCAAGACAAGAGTTTATAGTCAGTTTAAAAACGAACTCTCCTGCCTCCTTTTTGTTCTTGCACCCTATGACCTCTCTTGGCTCTGTCCCTCGAAAGTTTCTTCAGGACGCACATGGTCTGCCATAGTGACAGTAACCCACTTCTTGTTTAACTCCCAAAATCCTGCCTCACTGCTCACCTCCACTAATCTTTTCCTCTTTTATCTCCCCCTGCATAACCAACTTGTCCTGCTCTCCCCTCTTGGCAGGTGCTCCAACTTCTCACCTCCACGCTGTGGAAACTGGAAACCAAGGCATTCAGGATCATTGGTGTCTCCCGCAATGAGGCTGAGCCTTTGGGTCTCTCACTCTCTCACCGCAGGCAGGGCGGTGGTCTTTCTTTCTTCTACCGTCTCCTCTGCCTGCCCCCCCTCCCCCATATTTCTGCAGGGCACTCAAGGTCTGTTAGCAACCCCCTTCTGGTAAAACTACCAAAATCAAGAATCACTGCTCACCTTCACTCTTTCATTCATCTTTTTTCCTGCCTTTGGAACAACCTCCAACACTCTCTTAAATCCCACTCTTCCCTCCAGGACTTCAAAACAGTGGAAATTCCTGCTTTCCTTCCTGTAAGTCCCTGTTGTGTAAGCACCTGAAAGTCCCTGTAGTATCCATCTTGTTTACCTTGTGTATGCCACCCCATCCCTCTCTCCCTTCCACAGATCTCCTAATGTCTCTGTTCCCCACTGTTTTGTCCTTCCCTCTCCCGCCCCTCTTGTCTCCTGCCCCACCTTGTTGTACTTTCTGTGTGTTAGCTCTCACACGAGCCTCGACAATTTTTGAAAAAACAACAACAACAAAAAAAACAGTCTGTTTCGTCCCATTCTTCCCTCCAGCGCTTGAAGACAACTGTTCACCAGAACCTCAAATCATCCCCCATCCATACTCATGATCTCTTCTACCCCAAATGACCCTATTCCAAGCACTCCTTTTTTAAAGGTTATTGTGATTTCCCCCTCTTCCTCATCTATTTTTATTTGTGAATTATCAGTTGGTTTCTTTCTTTTCTATTTCATCCCCACCTTTCCCTTTCACTTGATGCTGTGTTTCATTCAGCTTGTGTGCAGCTTGTTCACCACCATGTGTCCTTCTCCCCCTCCATTCAACTCACTCTCACTCTTACTTCTATTCTGCTATTAGTGTTTCTCCCTTTACATTTTGTTCCACTCCCTTCTCCACGAGCCTCAATCATGCATAAACAAACAAGAATGACTGCACAATGGTCACAACCTGTGGCACAAAATATATCTTTTTCGCTTCCTCTGTCCACTCAACTCTCTCATCCTTGCTCATGTCCCACCCATCTATGCGGTGAAAGGGGGTTTTTTTTTTGAGAAATTTAATTAATCATTATGCATGGCTCAGATTACATTCTCTAATCTGTCTTATTACCATTGCACCATGTCTGTCCAGTTCCCTTGTGAAGTAAAAATAGACAGAGCGTGTTTGTCCCATCTCCCATGGGATGAATAATTAGATAGAGCAGTGTCTGTTCCCGTGTTCCCAGGGAAGAATAAGAATAGATAAAGCCGTGTCTGTCCGTGTTCCCATGGGAATAATAAGAAAGATAGAGCAGTGTCTTCTCCCGTGTTCCATGAATGAATAAGAATAGATAAGCTGTGTCTGTCCCTGTTTCCATGGAATGAATAAATTAGATAGAGCAGTGTCTGTGCCGTTTCCATGGGAATGAATAAGAATAGAGGAAGCCGTGTCTGTCCCGTGTTCCCATGGGAATAAATAAGAAAGATAGAGCAGTGTCTGTCCCTGTTCCCATGGGAATGAATAAGAAGATAGAGCGTGTCTGTCCCGTGTTCCCATGGAATAATAAGAAGTAAGCCGTGTCTGTCCGTGTTCCCATGGGAATGAATAAGAATAGAAAGCGTGCTGTGCCGTGTTCTTCCTCGCTGGTATGTGTAGAGCAGTGCCGGCCAGTGTCTGGATGTTCCCAGTGAATAATAAGAATAGAGAGAAAGCCGTGTCTGTCCCGTGTTCCCATGGTGAATAATAAGAATAATAGAGCGTGTCTGTCCGTGTTCCCAGTGAATGAATAAGATTAGATAAAGCCGTGTCGTGCCCGTGTTCCCATGTGAATTAATAAGATAGATAGAGCTGTTTCGTCTGTGTTCCCATGTGAATTAATAAGATTAGATAGAGCAGTGTTCTGTCCCTTCCCATTGAATGAATAAGATTAGATAGAGCTGTTCTGTCCCGTGTTCCCATGTGAATATAAAAGATAGATAGAGCTGTGTCTGTCCCTGTTCCCATGTGAATTAATAAGATTGAGATAGAGCTGTGTCTGTCCGTGTTCCCATGGAATAATAAGATTAGATAAGCCGTGTCTGTCCCGTGTTCCCATGGAATAATAAGAATAGATAGAGCGTGTCTGTCCCGTGTTCCCATGTGAATTAATAAGATAGATAGAGCTGTGTCTGTCCGTGTTCCCATGTGATTAATAGATTAGATAGAGCAGTGTTTGTCCGTTCCCATTGAATTAATAAGAAAGATAGAGCGTGTCTGTCCGTGTTCCCATTGAATAATAAGATTAGATAGAGCTGTGTCTGTCGTGTTCCCATGTGAATTAATAAGATTAGATAAGAGCTGTGTCTGTCCTTGTTCCCATGTGAATTAATAGATAGATAGAGCCGTGTCTGTCCTGTGTTCCATGTGAATTAATAAGATTAGATAGAGCTGTCTGTCCCGTGTTCCCATGTGAATTAATAAGATAGATAGAGCTGTGTCTGTCCTTGTTCCCATGTGAATTAATAAGATAGATAGAGTTGTTCTGTCCCGTGTTCCCATGTGAATTAATAAGATAGATAGAGCTGTGTCTGTCCGTGTTCCCATGTGAATTAATAAGATTAGATAGAGCTGTGTCTGTCCGTGTTCCTGTGAATTAATAATTAGATAGAGTTGTTCTGTCCCGTGTTCCCTGTGAATATAAGATAGATAGAGCTGTGTCTGTCCCGTGTTCCCATGTGAATTAATAAGATTAGATAGAGCGTGTCTGTCCCGTGTTCCCATGTGAATTAATAAGATTAGATAGAGCTGTGTCTGTCTGTTCCCATGTGAATTAATATATAGTAAGAGCCGTGTCTGTCCGTGTTCCCATGTGAATTAATAAGATTAGATAGAGCTGTGTCTGTCCGTGTTCCCATGTGAATTATAAGATTAGATAGAGCGTGTCTGTCCCGTGTGTCCCATGTGAATTAATAGATTGTAGAGCCGTTCGTCCCGTGTTCCCATGTGAATTAATAAGATAGATAGAGCTGTGTCTGTCCCGTGTTCCCATGTGAATTAAAATAGATAGAGCCGTTCTGTCCCGTGTTCCCATGTGAATTTATAAGATTAGGTAGAGCGTGTCTGTCCCGTGTTCCCATGTGAATTAATAAGATAGATAGAGCTGTGTCTGTCCTTGTTCCCATGTGAATTAATAAGATAGATAGAGCTGTGTCTGTCCGTGTTCCCATGTGAATTAATAAGATTAGATAGAGCCGTGTCTGTCCCGTGTTCCCATGTGAATTATAGATAGATAGAGCCGTGTCGTCCCGTGTTCCCATGTGAATTAATAATAGATAGAGCCGTGTCCGTCCCGTGTTCCCATGTGAATTAATAAATTAGAGTAGAGCTGTGTCTGTCCTGTTTCCATGTGAATTAATAAGATTAGTAGAGCTGTGTCTGTCCTTGTTCCCATGTGAATTAATAAGATAGATAGAGCCGTGTCTGTCCGTGTTCCCATGTGAATTAATAAGATAGATAGAGCCGTGTCGTCCCGTGTTCCCATGTGAATTAATAAGATAGATAGAGCTGTGTCTGTCCTGTTCCCATGTGAATTAAATAAATGAGATAGAGCCGTGTCGTCCCGTGTTCCCATGTGAATTAATAAGTAGTAGAGCTGTGTCTGTCCTTGTTCCATGTGAATTAATAAGATTAGATAGAGCTGTGTCTGTCCCGGTGTCCCATGTGAATTAATAAGATTAGATAGAGCCATGTCTGTCCTGTGTTCCCATGTGATTAATAAGATTAGATAGAGCATGTCGGTCCGTGTTCCCATGTGAAATAATAAGATAGATAGAGTGTTTCTGTCCCGTGTTCCCATGTGAATTAATAGATTAGATAGAGCCGTGTCGTCCGTGTGTCCCATGTGAATAATAAGATTAGATAGAGCTCTGTCTGTCCCGTGTTCCCATGTGAATTAATAAGATTAGATAGAGCTGTGTCTGTCCCGTGTTCCCATGTGAATGATATAGATTAGAATAAGCCGTGTCTGTCCCGTGTTCCCATGGGAATAATAAGAATAGATAGAGCAGTGTTTGTCCGTGTTCCCATGTGAAATAATAAGAATAGATAGAGCTGTGTCTGTCCGTGTTCCCTTGGAATTAATAAGAATAGATAGAGCACGTGTTCTGTCCTTCCCATTGTAATGAATAAGAAAGATAGAGCAGTGTCTGTCCCGTGTTCCCATTGAATGAATAAGATTAGATAGAGCTGTGTCTGTTCCGTGTTCCCATGTGAATTAATAAGATTAGATAGAGCTGTGTCTGTCCTGTTCCCATTGAATTATATGATAGGTAGAGCGTGTCTGTCCTGTGTTCCCATGTGAATTAATAAGATAGAAGAGCTGTGTCTGTCCCGTGTTCCCATTGAATTAATTAATGAGATAGAGCTGTTCTGTCCCGTGTTCCCATGTGAATTAATAAGATAGATAGAGCTGTGTCTGTCCCGTGTTCCCATGTGAATTAATAAGATGAGATAGAGTTGTTCTGTCCGTGTTCCCTGTGAATTAATAAGATAGATAGAGCTGTGTCTGTCCCGTGTTCCCATGTGAATTAATGATATAGATAGAGCTGTGTCTGTCCCGTGTCCCATGTGAATTAATAGTTAGATAGAGCTGTGTCGTCCCATGTTCCCATGTGAATTAATAGATTAGATAGAGCCGTGTCTGTCCTGTGTTCCCATGTGAATTAATAAGATTAGATAGAGCTGTGTCTGTCCTGTTTCCCATGTGAATTAATATGATAGTAGAGCCGTATCTGTCCGTTTCCCATGTGAATTAATAGATAGATAGACCGTGTCGTCCCGTGTTCCCATGTGAATTAATAAGATTAGGTAGAGCTGTGTCTGTCCTTGTTCCATGTGAATTAATAAGATAGATAGAGCTGTGTCTGTCCCGTGTTCCCATGTGAATTAATAAGATTAGATAGAGCCATGTCCGCCGTGTTCCCATGTGAATTAATAAGATAGATAGAGTGTATCTGTCCGTGTTCCCATGTGAATATAATGATTAGGTAGAGCCGTGTCCGTCCCGTGTTCCCATGTGAATTAATAAGATTAGATAGAGCTCTGTCTGTCCGTGTTCCCATGTGAATTAATATATTATAGAGCCGTGTCTGTCCTGTGTTCCCATGTGAATTAATAAGATAAGATAGAGCGTGTCTGTCCTGTGTTCCCATGTGAATTAATAAGATAGATAGAGCTGTGTCTGTCCTTGTTCCCATGTGAATTAATAAGATGAGATAGGAGTTGTTCTGTCCCGTGTCCCAGTGATTAATATGATTAGATAGAGCCGTTCTGTCCGTGTTCCCATGTGAATTAATAGATTAGGTAGAGCCGGTCTGTCCTGTTCCCATGTGAATTAATATGAATGATAGAGCCGTGTCTGTCCGTGTTCCCATGTGAATTAATAAGATGAGATAGAGCTGTGTCTGTCCCGTGTTCCCATGTGATTAATATGATTAGGTAGAGCCGTGTCTGTCCGTGTTCCATGTGAATTAATAGATGAGATAGAGTTGTTCTGTCCCGTGTTCCCATGTGAATTAATAAGATTAGATAGAGCGTGTCTGTCCGTGTTCCCATGTGAATTAATAAGATTAGATAGAGCTGTGTCTGTCCTGTGTTCCCATGTGAATTATATGATTAGATAGAGCCGTGTCTGTTCTGTTTCCACGTGAATTAATAAGATTAGATAGAGCTGTGTCTCTCCTGTGTTCCCATGTGAATTAATATGATTAGATAGAGCCGTGTCTGTCCTGTGTTCCCATGTGAATTAATATGATTAGGTAGAGCCGTGTCTGTCCTGTGTTTCCCATGTGAATTAATAAGATAGATAGAGCTGTGTCTGTCCTGTGTTCCCATGTGAATTAATAAGATGAGATAGAGCTGTGTCTGTCCCGTGTTCCCATGTAATAATAAGATTAGTAGATAAGATTCATCGTGATTCCGAACAGAGGATTTACATATATATGTACATCTGTTGTGTGTATGTGCTGCTGATAGTGGTGTGTCCATCTCCCACTTTCTCTGTTGTAATAAACCTTTTGTTCATAAAAACCTGTACATGGTCATTCGGGGTACAGGACTTCGCCATTAGGCGCGAGCGAATTGGCTTTAAAATCCGAAAATGGGCCCATTGGGAAATGTGCATTTAAAGCATTCTTAAAAGAGTCGATTCGTCAGTTATGTCAGAACGAGCCGATTTGTCACAGTCACGGATTGTTTAACCCCAATATTGAGCCGTTCAAAAATTACAGAACGTCATTTTTTATGGAGTTTCGTACGGGTTTGGTTAAACCTTACTAATCATTTTTATTCGACATATGAATCAATTTTTTGGGGGTCCCTCACCATGATCAACACTCGAAACAAGGCAAGCCAATAAAAATCGGACGCAACAAAGCCGAACAGTGCATAATCAGCAGAGGCCTGCAGGACTAATGTGTTCGGCCCACCAGAAAACCAAGATGGAAGCCATGTGACTGATGCGGGTGTGGTCCAGCAGATATGCGACCAATGAGTGCAGATTCCAAAAATTGACCAGCAGCAGCAGCAGCAGCAAGGTGGAGTTCTTGTAGAATGCCAATAAAAACTCAGTCTCAACAAATTAATCCTCCGAAAATGGAGTAAATTAGGAAAGTCTGTAAGTTTTGGGTTTTACTTTTCGAGAATATGGTAAGGACGGTTCACTCCAACTTTACAATGAATCTGTCCTCAGGTTAATGTGATCTCTGCCAGCATTATGGTGATGGAGCATTTTGACATTAGGCATATATATATATATATATATATATATATATATATATATATATATATAT
>CM068966.1:25000069-25010957 GCA_035128595.1 Eptatretus atami | reverse complement strand
ACACACAATTATACACATGTGTGTTTTAAAGTATACTGTTAAACTCTGATTTGATGATTGTCCACCAATGGGCAAAGACTCTCATTATGACTCCGATTGTTACAGAAAGGTCACTGTGATTTTGCCAGCTCAGTAGTTTCTCATAGATCTTGATTGACACAACTTCAAGTTGAAACAGCATAGAGAAAGGAGATTTGTGTCTCTCCGAAGAACACAGTTTCCTGGCCTTGTGCCACAGTATGTATGTATTACGTGGAAGGTTTTCACCCTTGTAACCTGTCATTACCTCTGCCACAGAAGGTGGATGGAGGTTATGTTTTCAACCCTATTTATCTGTCTGTCTGTCTGTCAACAGGATAGCTCAAAAAGTTGTGGACGGATTCAGACGAGACTTGGTGGGCAGGTTGGGTGCGTTACGAGGACGAAATGATGAGATTTTGGTGAAGATCCGGATAACAGAATTCTTTCAGTGATTCTTCACCATTGAGTGATTGGGCTAAAAAATATACACAGTATAACATATCTTAAAAAATTGCGGACAGATTCGGACGACATTTGGTGGACAGATTGGGTGTATGTAAAGGACGAATCGATTCGATTTTCGTGAAGACCAGAATCCGGATCCGCCGACTAGAATTTTTAGAGTGATTCTTCACCATTGAGAGAGAGGGCTAAACCTATCTATAGCACAATATCTCAGAAAGGTGTGGACGGATTCGGACGAAACTCGGGGGACTGGTTGGGTGTGTGACAAGGACGAAATGATTCGATTTTGGTGAAAATCCGGGTGCAGATACAGATACGAGAATTATTTCATTCTTAAAGTGATTCTTCACCATTGAGATATGGGGCCAAAAACGATATATAACATGATATTTCATCAATTTATTGGGCTCGATATGTTCTTCTGGATCAGGCATTGCGTGGCGGAGGTATGCGCTCCACCGAGTAACCTTGTAGTTATTTTTTTTTAAATGGTATTCACCACCACTCAGTGACATAAATAGAACACAACAAACTTTTCAACATAAATTTGCCATTGAACTTCAAGAAAGAGCACATCATTAGATATTATAATGCTTTTGTGTGATCTTTGTTGCTATGCATAATGTAAATGTTTAGCTTGTTTTTGGAATTAAAGTTACATTTATTATTCCGTTACACTTAGCATGTCCATTTGGAATGAACATCAATTGATAATTCAGAACGTGATGAGGTTATCGACTTGTAAGGTAACTAATGTTCTCTGATACACTTGTACCGAAATGTATTTTGGTCGTCATCGTCTGTATGCAGCATGCTGCTGTGGATTAGCATCAGTTCTTGCAGGAGGTGCTGCTAATGCAGTGCCTCATGCAGATTAGGGCAGGAATTTGTAATTAGTTGATGGTGCTGACGAAAGCTCACCTGCTCTTTGTGAAAGATACCTTGTGATCTTTAACTTCCACCATCCAATGCTGGCAGACGGGACATCCAGTTCAATGTCCATCCAAGGGATGGCGCACATCGGTGCCTCCACCCTGCGCATGTAACGCCAGGGTAACAGTTTATAGCTGGGTGGGGATTTGAATCCAGGCTAAACAGCTTAGAAAGGAGTGTGCATACCTCTCGTCTCGGTTATCCTGGCATACTTTAGTATAAACAGGACAAAACACAGCTCTCACCACTATGTTTTATATCTTAAATAATTGGCCTATTTGTTGATGTACAGCTTGCACATTCAGATGTCCCAATAAAACTGCCCATCTCATTTAACTCTGGTACAAATCTTCCACCGCGTGAAGAATGAGCAAGAAGCGCTCCGTGTGCCACCGATGCTCTTGACTTACTGGGGCAACACTTTATTATGGTATTGTTTTGACCTGTGGAACATTCTGTATCTCCTCGCGAATGATGTGAAATCCTCTCGAAGACCCTATCTCACTGCCCATATCGACCAGCCATATGGAAGAAAAAACATCTTTCCCTTTGAAGCTCTCCCGTGTGTGACGGTTGGACCACATAGCTGGTGTACCATGAGCTGAACGTAATTGGTATTGGCAGGGTGGTTTTTTTCCGCCATCGCTTGTCAATTCAATTGCGGCCTTTATCTCGAGGGGCCTTCATAGCTTCCAGGGGCAGATGGCTTGCCGTTCAGCATGGGGCTACAGTGCAAATAGTTTTGGACTCGTGCTCAAGTTACTCATGATATTACTGCCGCAGCAGTAAACCAGCTGTGCATCCTGCTTGGATGAATTGAGGAGAGGAATCAGAGAGGAGGGAATGAATTGTGGGTGGCTGTGACGAGGTGAAAGTACCTTGCATGAAAATTATTGCAAACGGAAAAAGGTATTCGGTACTTTCACAGCAAGATATGGTATAATTAATACAAAACACGAGACATTACTTGTGTTTGTTAAATAGATGCTAACTTTATGAGCTTTGTACTGCCAACGCAAAATTGTAACCGAAAGTATAACCTGTAACTTTACTGGCAGTTTTGCCTAATTCTGCTTTTTTGTGAACTGCTTTGCATGAAAACAGTTTATACGAGAAGGGCACTCTGTCCACCAGACAACAGTTAAACAACGTGCCCTCCAAGTTTTGTCCGAATCCGTCCACAACTTTTTGAGATATCGTGTTTCTCTATCATTTTTGGCCCGATCTCTCAATGGAGAGGAATTACTTTTAAAAATTCTCGTAGTCGGATCCGGATCTTTACCAAAATCGAATCAGTTCGTCCTTATCACACACCGAACCTGTCCACAAAATTTCATCCAGACCCATATACAACTTTTTGAGATATCCTGCACACAAACACAGACAAACAAACAGGCAGAGAATGGTGAAAACATAACCTCCTTCACCTTCGGTGGCAGAGGTAATAACTCCATATTCAAAATAATATAGCCAGGGGTTCACACAATTTTTTTTAAATTAGGTTTTCCAATGAGTACCAGCAGAAATTGTTTGGAACTCACAGTCACAGAAAATTTTTTGTCAGCTTCGAGCACGCTCGTCTGCTTTCCCAAGGACCACTCCGATTTTTAAAGTGCCTCTCAGCTTTGTACGCATCTAACTCCTCTGTCACTCTATAAGCGCTCTCTTAAAACGTCCGCTCCAGACAAGACACTTGCAAGCCGCTCTTTTTTTTCGCTCAGGACGCTCTTGAATCTTCTCTTCTACCTCTTCGCTCACACATTAACCTTAGATCTATTTTTAAAACCTTATCAGTTATAAACTTATAAGTCATTCCATCTGAAATCACCAAATTTAAGAAAATGTTCCCAGTTGACCCCCTCAGATTTACTTTAAACTTTCATAAATAGTTCCCAGGTATCAAAATGAAGCTGCGTAAAATTTAGGTCCATAGATGCGGTCAACTCCGAGATATTGAGGGTTGAAAATGTGGTTGTGGCCTTATTTTTATGGTCGTTGCGAGCATCACAAAATGAGCGGATACTTTTAAACTCCCAAACTTTTTAAATATTAATGCTAGAGCCTTAAATTTTCAGAGATTATTCTCCTATAACTGCTCTGTAAGAAACAAGCATAAAACGGAGTATACCTCTATTAATTTTTATGACCTGATCAGTTGAAATCCAGAAAAAAATGTTGGTATTGTATGAAGACCCAAATTTGAGACCCCTATATTTTTATTGACCCATCCCAGAAGCTTGAAATTTTTTCATGTAATAACTGTATGGTAGTAGTATTCAAATACATGTTTACTTTTCTTAATCAGTCATATATAATACATCATGATCCCTCAAAATGGAAAATTATCATTTTTCCCCGAAATTCAGAGTGAGGATTGCAAATATTATGACGAGGTATACCACTTCAAATTGTCACCATTGGAAAGAGCATATTCAAGTTTACAAAAGTGTCAAATATCAAAATGGTATATTTTTAAAAAATATATTTTCTATTTTTTTTTAAACTGTTGTTAACACAGTCGTGAATACATGAAGTGTGTGCATGGTGTGGCACCATGGGAATCATGAATGATTTGTTCTATGATTCAAATTAATATACAAAAATATATCACATACTGCAATAACAATGTAATAAAACATTTCATCTGATTGAATAGGTCCTTGATCTGCTTTTCCAAGTCAGGTGCGAGCTGTGCACTGCCTCAGTTGACGTTAGGGGAGCATCAATAACTTTCATCACATGGACCAAGAACCCAACAAATGTCCTCCCTTGAATGTAACTACATACACTGCTGACATCAGCAGATCAGCCACTATTCCTGAGTCTATTTTTTAGCCCCAGCAGATGAGTTAAGCTCTTGCTATTTACAAATGAGAAACAAAGAATTACAAATTCAAATTTCAAAGTATTTTGTTCATGGTATCCATAGCAGATGATATGTATGTACATTGTATATACATGTACTACACATATGACTACTTGTAAAAGGACTGTTCATTAAATAGCACACACCACGCGCACAGCACTGGCAGAACATCATTTATTCAAATATTTTTAAAATATTGATAGAAACATTATACCACTTTGATATTTGACACTTTTGTAAACTTGAATATGCTCTTTCAATGTGAACAATTTGAAGTTGTATACCTTGTCATATATTTGCAATCCTCACCTGAAGGTAGTCCTTCAAAAATAGGGTGTCTATTTGCGGTCATTTTTTATGAGGAGTGCCAGTTGGCAAAATACGCAATAGGAAAAATCTTGCCAGGCAGAGGAACAATTGTATGTGAACCAATACGCTCTTGGCAATGAATCTTCGTCGGTGGATCGGTCAGAATGAAAAGCATCGTATCCAGCGCTTCGATCCTAGTGAATCCCTCGTCGCTACCGGCTTGTTTATTTATTTACCGAAAATGATTCCACTACCCACACACCACCTCAATTATTTATTTATTTGCCATTTCGGATTCTCTCCCGACACACCACCTCCAATTATTGGATTCGCTATATATGAGATATCCCTTATTGTCGGGTTTTCCGTCTGTCTGTCTGTGTGTATGTGTGTCTGCAACGCGAGGCTCCACAGCACGAAACAACGAACCGATTTCGATGAACTTTGCAACATGTGGAATATATACTGGGAATGTGCGCGTTTGAATTCCGTTGCCTACCAACTACCCGTTGCTGTGCAGCGGCCGAAAAACCGCATACAGTATTTTCAATACTTGTCCTTCAGTTTTGAATGTAGAGAAGCAAGACTTCGGAATTAAACACTTCGAGATATTTAGAAAATTTTACTCGAGCCGATTTTTGATTGAGGTTATTTTTCAAATGGTAGTCCTTCAAAAATCGGTGTGTCTATTCACCGTCATTTTTTATGAGTGGCTTAGGAAAGTGGGCGGAGCTTAGGGAAAGTGGATGTGGTTGATGAAAAGTGGGAGTGGCATAGGAAAGTGGGAGTGGCATAGGAAAGTGGGAGTGGCATAGGAAAGTGGGCGTGGCTTATGAAAAATATTGTGTGGCTCAGGAGGTGTGGTCAAACAAGAGCATTGAGAGAAGTTTATCGTGTTTTCCGTCTGTGTGTGTGTGTGTGTGTGTGTGTGGTGTGTGTGTGTTGTGTGTGTGTGTGTGTGTGTGTGTGTGTCTGCAACGCGAGGCTCCACAGCACAAACCAGCAAACCGATTATTTTCAAATGGTAGTCCTTCAAAATAGGGTGTCTATTTACCGTCATTTTTTATGAGGAGTGCCAGTTCGCAAACTACGCAATAGGAAAAATCTTGCAGCAGAGGAACAATTGTATGTGAACCAATACGTCTTGGCAATGAATCTTCGTCGGTGGATCGGTCAGAATGAAAAGCATAGTATCCAGCGCTTCGATCCTAGCGAATCCTCGTCGCTACCGGCTTGTATGTTTATTTCTTACAGAGCAGTTATAGAAGAATAATCTCTGAAAATTTCAAGGCTCTAGCATTAATATTTAAAAAGTTGTGGGAGTTTAAAAGTAGCCATTCATTTTGTGATGCCGCAACGACCATAAAAATAGGGCCACAACCACTTTTCAACCCTCAATATCTCGGAGTTGACCGCATTTATGGACCTAAAATTTTACGCAGCTTCATTTTGATACCTGGGAACTATTTTATGAAAGTTTAAAGTAAATCTGAGGGGGTCAACTGGGAGGCCTCGGGATATGAGGTGGAATGACTCTTATAAGACAAGTTGTAAATTATATTGTTTAATTTATAAACGTAATTTTGTTCTCTTAAATTTTTAAATAACAGCATATCAATTATCTGAATTATCACGGAAGAATATTTCCCGACACTCGCTGAGAAACACCTCTTCTTCCTCTTCACTCACGTGTTCTCCTCATATCTTTTTTTTTTTTTAATCTTTTAAGTCATAAAATAACTTGTAAATTCTAACATAATTTTTAACCTAATTTTGTACACTTAAATTTTGAAATCACAGTGAATCAATTATCATGGAAGAATTGCACCGATACAAGCTGAGAAAACCTCCCCTTCTTCCTCTTCATCTGCGTGTTCTACTTCGATCTATTTTTCTTAATCTTACAAGTTAATATGTAACTTGTAAGTTATACTATTATAATTCATACACCTAATTTTGTACACTTAACTTTTGAGATGACAGAATATCAGAAGTATCACAAAATAATCTTACCCTCACTAGCTGAGAAAACCTTCCATCAAAAGCCTCTGTTGTGTTGGTACACTTTTGAGCTTTCTGAGCATGTTTGAAGTATGAATTTAGTATTTTTTACTGTGCATGAGTACCTGAGTACCAGTTATGTGAACCCCTGAATATAACGTTCTGTCAGGTCATGTATGGGAGCATGCATCTGTGGAAGAAAAATAATTATATTCATGTACTCTCAATTATAATTGTTGCTGCTGCTTTATAAATCTAATTTTTATGCTATAGTCGAATTGGCTGTCAGTTATGTTTCCCTTTACCCAAGAGTCTTTTGACCTACATATTGATAAAAGGAATGTCTTACGATGAAACAAGGTGACCTGGTTGATAACACTGCAACTTTTGCCATGATTATGTCATTCTCTTTCACCCAGTGGACACGTATTGCAGTTTGAGTTATTTTGCCTAATGCTTATCAGCTAACCCTGTAGTTCTCCCCTCCCATTCTTTGGAATGTCAAGTTGTGTATAAGAAGAATTGCTTCGGGCTTATGTTTCAGTGAAGTCCATTTGAATGTTTCAGTGAATCATTCAATGTTCTTCCTCCGTATATACGAAATGAAAGATTCTCCTTTGGTATGCTGATCCAACTTGTGGAAATTGAGTTATTTTCCACCACACATCGGAGCAGCACGTCGCTGTGTCCACTTTCTGCTGGTACTTCAGGGGCCTCCGTCTGGCCATCCCCCAGGCACATGCCTGGCCCATCCCCATCTTCTTGAGATGCCGATCAACCTGCTGCATCCACGAGGCACGTGGTCGGCCCATTGGCCTCCTCCACTCATGAGGCTATCTCGCTGAGAGAATCTGAAAAGCAGGATCAGCATCAGGAAAACGAGCCACATGTACATATAGCAGCAGTTGACACTCACGGACTATACAGGAAACAAATCTCATCTGAATCTCTTTCAGCAACTGCTCGTTGGGCACACCGAATGCCCCCAAAAGGATATCCAGAGTTTCTGCAAAGACGACTGAATCATCTGCAAAATCAAGGTCAAAGATCTTGACATTCCCAAACGACGCACCGCAGCTTGATCTCTCCAAGATCCTCTGCAGAATCCAGTCCATACAAGTGCTGAAAAGTGTTGGGGCTGGTACACACCATTGAAGAACTCCAATGACAACTGGAAACCATATGGTATTCATAGATTACTTAGCCTGCACAGTCTTGAGAAGGACTTGGTGCACGCCAACTCTTCTGTGTTTTTTTGTGGTTGTTTTTCTTTGATCCAATATGGTGCTAGACCAGTGACCAATGATGTCACTTTTATCAAACTATATTTCCCATGAGTAGTTGATCAATTAGTTAAAGTTTTGCATTGATCAGTTAGTGGTTTCAACAATTGTAGAGAAAAATTTTTTTCATACTGTCCTGATCAAACGTTGTACTTGTCGAATGACGTCATAATGAAGACAGCAATGACATCATCATTAACACATTTTATTCCCCAAGGGGAGTATTTGACAACGAACCATGTGTAAATTTTTTCCATGGAGCAGTTTTGGAGATTTAGAGGTGCAATTTTTTTTCGCTTTTTCCAAGATAGCACCTGCACCACGTGACCGATGACGTCATAATTATGACCAAAAAAATTATACAAGAGGAGATGTACATATTTGGGAATTTTCGTGTCAATCAGACTAACCGGTGCTGAGAAAAATAATTTTAAAAATGCAGACACGGATGTACACACGTATGCGACCAATCGCTTAACACCGCTTTTCGCTTCTTGAGCGCAGGGCAAAATGTCAGTGATGGTATCACCACATCTCACAGCACTCTCAGTACCAGAGTATAGTTCAGACATCAGATTGATCAGTTTTGGTGGCACCCCACCAAGACCAATAATCCTCCAGAGGGCATCACGATTCACTGACTGAAACCCTTTGCAGAGATCAACATAGGCTGCAAGCAGCCCCTTCTGAAACTCTCATTCGCATTTGGTGAGGATCCGAAGAGCCTGGCCAATCGTTGACCTCTTTGGTGTAAAGCCTGTCTGCTCTGGGTGCTGGTGCTCAAGCAGATGGTGGCGAACCCAATCAAGAATTATCCGAGCAAAGACCTTGCCCGGCACTGAGAGCAGCGTCACCCCTCGGTAGTTGATGCAGTCTTGGCAATCACCCTTCCCTTTCTAGAGAGGGACAACAAGGCCCCTCTACAAGTCAGTTGGGATGATGCTTGTGTTCCATGCAGAGCACAGAACTGCATACAACGACATGAGGACAGCATTTCCACCAGCCTTGAGAAGTTCAGCATGGATGCCACAGATCCCAGGAGCTTTACCTCATTTCAACCGGTTCACCGCAGCCTGTGTTTCCACAAACAAAGTTGGATCACAGTTGATTGGAGGGTCAGCAATAGGAATAGTAACAACCCTGACATCTAACTCAACAGGATCAGCCTGGTACAGCCGCTCAAAGTAACCGGCCCAGCAAGCCTTCACGTCAGACTCCTCTGTTAAGAGCCCACCACCCTCCGCTCTAATTGCAGTACACCGAGGGATGGGCTTGGAGGAACGCAATGCATAAATTCCCTTCAAAGCGGATGAGAATCACAACCACGGGTGATGCTATAACCCTCACAGATTCCTTGCACATCGGCCTCCTTGTCCACACTCAGCGCACATACAGTTTTACACCTCAGCTCCCTGAACAGCTCAACTCTGCCATTAAGTCTGGCCCTGCGACTCTGGTCAATGGTATCCAGCATCCCTTGAGAGACAAAATTCTTCTTTGCCCTATGGTGAGTTGCAAGACATTCTCTGGCAACATCAAGGATGGTGGTCTTGAAGGCACTCCACAACTCTTCAGGATTCCCCAAATGCACCCTGCCCCCCCCCAACCCCCAAATCCCCACTCAGTCTATTCGCAAACTAATCAGCTATGCTCTCATCCTTGAGCTTGCCAACATCCATCCTTGGCTGAGATGCTACGATTCTCCCGGATTTAAGGTGCAACTTCAGAGTTGCTACAAGTCTGTGGTCGGTATTGAGGAGCTGAGCACTCCGGTAGACCCTGCAGTTCTGGATCATCATCCAGCGACCATCAAAGAGCACATGGTCAGTCTTCTTTGCTGCACCACCAGCTTTGGAATACCAAGTCCAGCGATGAGCCTGTGGGTGCTGAAACCATGAACCAACCACCCTCAGTCCATGACTTCTTGAAAAGTCAGGAACTTAGTGCTATTCTGGTTCACAGTTCCAGACCCATGGGGACCAACACATGTCTCATAACCATCCCTATCAGTGCCAGTCGATGCATTAAAATCCGCCAAGATGAGAAGTGTGTCTCGCACGGGGCACTGATCAAACACAGACTCGAGCGCGGCATAGAATGCATCCTTCACGGTGAGATCACTCACCTCACTCGGAGCATATACAGAGACCAGTGAAACGATACCCAAGGAGTGACGAATCCTGAGTCTCATAATACGCTCATTGACCGGTGTTATCTCAATTATCGTTGGAGTCAGCTTATTGGACATCGCTGCAGCAACTCCTTTGGAAAGGTAACCATCAGAGCGACCAGACCAAGAGTAAGTGTAACCACCCGCCATGATCTCGCCACTATCTGGTCTCTGAACCTCAGAGAGTGCTGCAATACTGATGTTCTCTTAAAGATAGGACATTCCAGGCACCCACCTGAAGGGATCACCTCAGGTTAACCCAAGGAGACCGTTTGGTGGACGACCTGTCAGCACCACTCCACCATACACCTCCGGAATCTGACCCAGGAAGCTTACCCCATGCTTTTCCTCATATCAACAAGGAATGGGGGTTCCGAAGGCTTTGCCCCCATCGCGTCATCCATTGAGCTGCCCTGTGAAAGGCAGCAGAAACAGGAGGTACTCACAAGTACCACAGTACCACAGTACAAAACAACGTTCTGTGGAAAGACAGTAAGTGCACCTGGCATGTCTTTTTGTGATAATTTGTAATCTTTATAAGATACGCTCGATATATTGTATACGCTTGTCACATTGGTCTGTTTGCCTGTCTTTCCTTCCATCACATATCGTGAGATTCTGTCATCTTGTGAGATTGTGAATGGAACATTGTTTTGTCATTATCTCATTTTAACGTTGAACTGTAGTAATGCATCACGAAGGAGATAATTAATTTGAGATCATTTATTACCATAACTAATCCAACTCACACTCACTTGAGAGTGGCAATTCCATGGAATTTCCATGGGACATATCTCTCTCTCTCGATTGTGAATGGGGACCTGCAAGTAGTAATTTGGA
>CM068966.1:24980475-24992389 GCA_035128595.1 Eptatretus atami | reverse complement strand
AGCTCCGCGGTGGCGATAGTCGGGGTCCCACAAGAACTCCTCTCCCCATAACAGCCACCGTGAACAAGAACCAGACTGCTCACAGCCACCGTGAAAACTCCTGGTCCAACCACCGTGAAAAACTCCTTTCCACTGAACTCCAGCTGAGGATGGCGTTGTAACTTTTATGGACCTCTCTCAGCGGGAGGGCCTTGGTGAAACTGACGTCACTGTTCGCCCCAATTAGACGGGGCTTCCATGGGTCCGCCCACTCCACACATGCGGACTCACCCAAAAAGGTACTTCACGAAGATTTTCCTCGAAACAGCGAGTCGCCGGTTGGGCGGGTGAAGCGCTTGTTCAGTGGTGTTGTGGGTTTGTTGTTGGATGGTCTTAGATGGTTTGTTGGATGTAAAGATTTATAACCTAACTAAAAGAAGTCGCAACGCACGTTTTTGATTCTCCCACTAGACAAAAGGAAAGGGATCTGACTACACTGTACTTAATGGGATAACTGACTTTTGGGACCTGTATGTTGAATGCAAATGGTTTCCAGATCCGTAACAATATATTTATATAGAGTACCTAAAAAACAGAAAATCCTGCAATGACGAATCAAACCTTGTGTTTGGAATTCCGCCAAGGAAGAAATTGGGGCACGTATGGGGGAGAATGCATGTAGGGCACGCGTGACTCCACAGGAGAGCACATCTGCGCAGCAGGAGACTGCGGTGTCAGGAGGTTGCAGTCAGCAGTTGCTGCTAGTATGAAGAGGTACGTAGACAGCACACATGGACGTGTTGCAAATGGCGAGATTGGGCTTTTTAATGGGACTCTCTGTGGAGCAGGAGCGTGTGTGTGTGTCCTGGGTGCTTAGTTGTGTGTGTGCAGTGGGTGGGTTTTGGCGGTGTACGGACTGATCTCGCACCGGACCATGGTCTGTGTCACCGTGGTGGAGGTTACGCAGCCTTCTCATGAAGCATGTGCTTTGGCACACGAGGAGCAGACATGCTGTGGTACCGAAGCCATGTGGGACGTGTCATGCAGTGTGAGGGCAGGGAAAGTTGAATGTGCCGATGAGAATCCGTGCATGCATGTATGAGTGAAAACATGTGCGAATCCGTGCATATACCCTTCCCTTCTCCTCCCCTCACGCTGCCTTTCCTTCCCTTCCCCCCATGCTGCCTTCCCTTGCTCCCCCCACACGCCTGCCTTCCCTTCCTCTCCCTCATATTAACCTCCTCCCAAACCCATTCACCACCATACAACTCTCCAGAGGTCGAGGAAAGGAAAGGGTGTCAAAGATGATTGAAGGAAAGTCCTTCCTTCTCTTCCCCCCCCCTCATGCTTACCTCCTCCAAAGCCCCTCCCCCTCCCCCTCCCCCCCCCAATGGACGCTTCCAGTTGTGATTAGTATGATTTGTTTGAACATGCTGTACTAAATACCCCATTTCGTTCAAATGTACCCGATACACATGCATAACTTGGTCCTGAGGCCAAGGCTCATGTCACGCAAAAATGCAAACACTCTAGCCCTTAGGGGCAGAATGCGTTGTCATACCATAACCATTTGGGGACCACTGGCCTTATGAGACTGCCTTCTTAATTAAAAAAAGAAAAAAAAATCAAACATTAATAAGAAAGCGAAAGACCTACAGGTTATTTCGGTCCTAAGGCAGTCGTACACCTTCTAACAAAGAATGCATGGTCATCTTTCAACGTTGGGGACGAGAATGCATGGTCATTCAGTCAATGTTTAGAGGAACATTGTCCATCATTATGCAGAGCCTTTTTTCATAAAAAAGTTCAAAAAAAAAATCAAATATTGTAACAAAGCTAGGGACATGCACCTCAACCCACGGCCAAATTACATACTCCAACAAAGCTTGTCAAACTAGTGTACTCATCTACTGCAGCCCAAATGTTAAAGCACATGGTGAAACAAACACATGCATCCTAACCCACAGGGCCAGAATTCATGGGCATGCAATTACTGGGGTCCACTGGCCCCATTCTCATATGGAATGGATTCACGCCAGAAAGCGAAGTGACATGTCATCCCGTGAGGGAGTATAGACCTTAAACACCTCTTAACGAGAATGGTAACTACCATTTCCTTTCTGATTGTGACCACCACTTTGATGTAGTAGGAAGACTTGTGTGTCCCATGACGTGGAGAGCTATGCAAGCAGGAATATTAGCTCCTGTGGGTTTAACCAATCCAGACAGGTCAAAGGGAGTGGCATACAATGAGCGGTTAACAAATAGGACGGATGAGGTTCATTAGTTTTTCAGCAACTTATCTTGTGGATGGTACCACAAAATAAAACTACACTAGCAGTGGTTGTGACTGCTAGTGTAGCGACTTGAGTAGATTGAATGGCAAGCAATTGAAAGGTATACGCGAGTTCACTCAAACAGATGATGAACTAGAATGGTGGCCCTGAACCCCTGCGCCACACCAGCACTTGTGGAAACAGGGAGTGCCTGTGACACATCCCGCTGTTTAGGTACCCATGACACAGCTGGTAAATCTCTAAGTTGTGCCGGGAGGAAATATCTCAAATTGAATATGCAGGTTCACTTGGGTGCTCCTTGTCGTTGACCTTGTGAAAAACCCACGATCTTGCCAGGTTGGCTGCTCACGAGGGTGCTGAGCACATATAAATGTTCATGAGTGATCTCCAAAGCAAGGACTATTGTCATTCTAGTACAATATAAACACGTCTACAGTATAATTTTATACGTGGCAAAGACCTGGTGTACCCGTCCTCTTCTAGTGGCCAATGTGTACTGCATAACCTA
This sequence comes from Eptatretus atami, assembly GCA_035128595.1. Taxonomy (NCBI): domain Eukaryota; kingdom Metazoa; phylum Chordata; class Myxini; order Myxiniformes; family Myxinidae; genus Eptatretus; species Eptatretus atami. Next base: position 24,989,605 of record CM068966.1, on the reverse strand, counting down.
AACAACCAATTGAAATGCTTTTCTTATGTACTTCATCTGAACCCTTTGAATGCTATCTTACGAATATTTTTTTTTCTTCATAATTAAAATTATAATCAACGTTTGATAAAATCCTAATTTATGAAATTATCTCATGATCTTCTGTTTTGTCATTGATCGCATGAATGCAGATCCACCAGGCTTTGTGGTTTTTTTTTTCATAAAATGAGCACACGGACAAGATTATAATCTTCATGATCCATAATCATGTGTTATCGCAGAAAGTTTATTAACACAAATAATCTCTCTGAAATGAAATCTGATCATGGGATATACGAGAGGAGTGTAATACCATTTAGAGCATTGACTGAAACTTCAGTTTGCATGTGAATGCAATATCAGAGTTGCTCAGAAATATTTTCTCACTACTGTTTCTTTTCATAGTCACTTATTTGGACAAGTCTTGCGGATGCAGTTGATGTGACATGATGTTACAAAGAGTGTACAACAGCCTTTTCATTATTTCATTCACCGTGGTTTGAGATGCGCTCCCCTCGCAGTTACTGCACACGTATCGTGACATTTGAAAATGATGACAATAGAGATGTTTAGTGTCGAAAGAGGCTTAATACAGGGTGTCTAAAAAAATGTTCCAGATTTTAAAAATTTATATTAAAAATCTCAGTCGGTACAAATGTCAAATATAGTTAATTAGGTAAAGTAAACTTTCAAATGGTTTGCAGCAAATATATTTTGACATTTCTATGATTATATTATTATTATTATTATTATTATATTTTTGCAGGTAACCCATAGTGCAACTAACAAGAGAGGAGTGAATCTCATTGTTGAGAAGAATGTCAAGCTGAAATCAATGATACGAGAGTGGCATGCATTCAGAGAACCATTCCCGAGATGTAATGGACCAACCTCGAATAATATATTTGTATCCTTTTAAAGTGGAGACAGATGGGCCCTATGAATAGCAACAATGCAGGACACTCTGGACACTGAAGAATATGGGAACTCCAGAGACCATAAACAGAATTAGCGAAGTGATTGTGCGTCGCCGTAGACATCCACAAGGTGCATTTCACATGAATTTGAGTGTCTCAAAGCAGTCATTAGAATGTTAAAGTCTGATCTGAAGGCTTTCCCTTACAAAATTTAACTGATGCAGCAGTTAACCTCAAACGAAGAGTGTCGACCTTATGAATTTTGTGTGCGATTCAATAGTATTATCGATCAAGCAGGAATCAACATAGAGGATAATAAATTTCATTTGTTTACTTGAACGGTAAAGGAATATAATTTTCGGTTTGGGGTCATGGAGAAGCAGCTCACTTTGTTGAGTCCCAAAAAAATTTCCACTCCCAAAAAATATCGCTACGGTGTTGTCTCGGTCGTCATCGGATTCACGTCATACTTTCTTGAAGATCAGGATACTGAGGAAGGGTGGCTGTGAATGGGAAACGTTACATCACACATGTTGAACACATTTTTTGGAGTCACGTGAGAAACTTTCCTTTGTGCTTGGTTTCAACAGGATGGAGCAATTGAACATACAGCTCGCTTGTCCATTTAATGGCTCAATAAACACTTCCTGGCAGATTCATTTCACATTGATCTCGATTTCCTTGACATCCAAGATCTCCTGACCTCTCACCTTTAGATTTATTTTTTAATTTGGAGATTTGTTTGAGGAAATTGTTTTCAAACAGAACCCAATGAACATCCCTGAACTCAAAGATGCTGCAGCGAGGGTTATTTCCAGAGTCTCATAGGAAACACTTCAATCTGTATTCGGAAAATATCCATACGTATCCCATAAGTGTGCAGAACCGAGAAGAGGACATTTCAAACATTTGTTTGAGTTCAAGTAAACTTTATGAGTTCCTTTATGCATCATACAGTCTTGCATTAAAATTTTGCACATTTAATGAACAATTAAAATCGGGCATTATTTTGACTAACCTGTATAATGGCAAACAGCTGAATGTTCCAATTAAAAGGTAAAGTAATCGAGGATGCAGCCTCATTGTTATCGCCTGAGGCAAAGTGTGTGCAAGAATGTGGGAGGAAGGGGTTTGTAGGACAACTGCTCAATGATCGGATGATTATTGAGAAGAGGTGATGATTCACAGCTTGTAGGCCATAAGAAGAGCGCTGCCATGTCGCACGTGTGAAAAGTTCATTCGGATCTATCTGAAAGATCACAGCAGGAAAATCATAGCTTCAGGAAGGCTGTGGTGTTGAAGGATGTGCAACATGGCTTCTTCGTCCCTCTTTATTGCAATCTACTAAATTGGACACTCACTCAATTTACTATTTCATGTTCTGTTCATGTTCATTCATGTCCTCAATTTTAAGTATCTTCATCAAATGGCTGGTGAAAGGACACAAAGGTTAAAGGAACGTAGAAAGGCAAACATTGAAAGCTAATCATATTGTGAACGATTAATTTAATGAATGTAAGATAGTGGACAAAGACAACACGTTTGGATTTTAGAAAGTAATTGCCAATTTGCTCAGTGATGTTGAGAAAGATATTGCGGTGCAATTTGGGAATCCATGAATCGCCATCGGCTCGAGAAGCATTCTGGGTTGTAGATGGGAGTTTAATAATGGATACTAATATTAGCAGGAAGAAACCAAAACATGTTTTTTTTATTCATCTTCTCATGCCCATGTTTACCGGAGTCGACCGAAGAAGTCAGATATTGTGATGTTTCATGGCTGCTGCTTATGGTTGTTTTTATTTATTTATTTAGCAGAAGTAGTGTCGATTGAATAATGCCTCGTATACATTAACGAGTGATGCTTATGTCTCTCACTACTCCCGTAGAATACTACTGACAGAAATTCACCTAGCTAATCCACAAGAACACTCAGCCTCAATTGCACTGGGTCAGGAGGACCATCTCTTGCTTGAGCGTCTCCTGTGTGCAGATGGTGGCCATGTTGGAAGATATCCAAAAAACGACCACGTCGCCAGGTATTGCTTACGCAATGATTCATATATCACCCTTAAGGATTCTTGTTTGTCTTTCATTTATTTTGCATACAATATATATATATATTTTTTAAATCACGATGGGTATAAATGTGCTGGAATTTTGCCTTCCAGAAGCCACACTTTACCGATATGGTATCCTGGGATTCCTCTTCCAGCCACATTCTCTTACAAAAGGGCAGCCCCTTGGGTTTGGTGCATGAACGTGACATAGTGCGATAGAATTTCCCAGAAATTCCAAACAAAACATCCTACACACTTCTTCTTACCTGTTTGACCTGCTGTTTCCATTTGGCTTGAAGATTGCCAAACAAACTGTCTATAACGGAGATTATACTAAATCTGAACCCACGATGGCTCAACTGTCATGATGATTTTGACCAAGGATTTTATACATTAATATCGAGTTAAAATCCGTTTGTTACGCCTCCCCCACTCCACATCCTGATTTTACCTCCGCCATACCTATTTGTATAATCGCTAGTCTCTCGTGGAACAATGATTAATTTGACATAGGAATTTCATCTTATTTATGAACTTCATAAGAGGCACTTCCTAGCTTAAGTGTAGCATGTTCCTATGTAATTTCCTCCACTGAATTCTGATGTAAAAGTCTGGACAGATTTGTTTCATGCCTTCTATTTCCAAAACATAAGAGAAATGCTTTTAGATGGTTAAAGTGTTCACAGTGCTGCCATTTCACTCACAACCACAAATAGAATTCTACATTCAGCCACCTGCCGGGTAATGCTTGAACCTTCAATCTGCTCGCGACATCTCCCTTCTAATGTGTGAATTCAATTCCCACACGTGTTCCACTTGGTATTACCACACTTCGCAATTTGCTTGACTCAAACACTTTATGGCCATGATTAAAAAGATTCTGAGGCATATGTCAGCAGGTCGTGCCATTTGATTTCAGTCCTAATGAAGGATACATAAAAGCATGCAAATGAATAGGACATTGACAGAGTTGGACCTTGTATGAACAATGTACATTGAAATTGGGAATATGCTTAACAGGTTCAAAAACCACGGTCTCCCATCGGATTAAAAATGCTGTTTTATACGACGGTCAGAGCAGTTTTCATCTCAGAGGCCAAATGCTTTCAAAGAATAATTAAAACTATTTCAAAGACTCAAGTGTTCTGAATGTGTCGAGTTGATAGTAAATCTGCGTGAGTTACTGTGCAAGCCCAAAGTATATGGTGATGAGAGTTCTCTCCAATTCGAGTGTTCAAATGGCATTCAAGGAGAATGAGCATTTGATGTCATTATTACTATCACAGGTACACATGGAAATTCTGTGTAATGTAAATATGACTTAAAAATGTATAATGGAAAGTACAGTTAAATACCATGGGAATTTATATTATCTAGTTATATTGTTTCCTGATTACCGCTCCCACCTTGAAACCCCTCAGCCCAATTCCTCAACCCCCCCCCCCCCCCCGCCACCCTTCCAACCCCAAGTCCTGAACCCCTCTCAAACCCCAAGTCCTCAACCTGCCCCCCCTCAAGTCCCTCACCTTCCCAAAGCCTCAACCTCTCTCCACCCCACCACCCAATTATCTGTCCCTCCCCAATTTTCTTCCCGTTCTTCAAAGCAGAGGACATTTTTACATCATTATGTATTATTTCTTCATACCCATTCAAATGTGGAATAGTTAACTCTCTTCCCCTCCCTATCCACTTATTATTATGCCATTACCAACCACCTACTCCTCCCTCCTCATAACCTGCTTTCCGACATTCCCAACTTCTACTTTTCACTACACACACCAATCTCGGTAGCAGCGAGATATGTCTCTGAGAACAGTTATCCAAATTACTACTTGCAGGTCCCCATTCACAATCGAGAGAGAGAGAATATGTCCCTGGAAATTCCATGGAATTGCCACTCTCAAGTGAGTTGAGTTGGATAGTTTATGGTAATAAATGATCTCAAATTAATTATCTCTTCGTGATGCATTACTACAGTTCAACGTTAAAATGAGATAATGACAAAACAATGTTCCATTCACAATCTCACAAGATGACAGAATACTCAAATGTGATGGAAGGAAAGACAGGCAAACAGACCAATGTGACAAGCGTATACAATATATCGAGCGTATCTTATAAGATTACAAATTATCACAAAAAGACATGCCAGGTGCCATTACTGTCTTTCCACAGAACGTTGTTTTTGTACTGTGGTACTGTGGTACTTGTGAGTACCTCCTGTTTCTGCTGCCTTTCACAGGCAGCTCAATGGATGACGCGATGGGGCAAAGCCTTCGGAACCCCCTTCCTTGTTGATATGAGGAAAAGCATGGGTAAGCTTCCTGGGTCAGATTCCGGAGGTGTATGTGGAGTGTGCTGACAGGTCGTCCACCAAACGGCTCCTTGGGTTAACCTGAGGTGATCCCTTCAGGTGGGTGCCTGGAATGTCCTATCTTTAAGAGAACATCAGTATTGCAGCACTCTCTGAGTTCAAGAACAGATAGTGGCGAGATCATGGCGGGTGGTTACACTTACTCTTGGTCTGGTCGCTCTGATGGTTACCTTTCCAAAGGAGTTGCTGCAGCGATGTCCATAAGCTGACTCCAACGATAATTGAGAAACACCGGTCAATGAGCGTATTATGAGACTCAGGATTCGTCACTCCTTGGTATCGTTTCACTGGTCTCTGTATATTCCGAGTGAGGTGAGTGATTCACCGTGAAGGATGCATTCTATGCCGCGCTCGAGTCTGTGTTTGATCAGTGCCCCGTGCGAGACACACTTCTCATCTTGGGGATTTTTAATGCATCGACTGGCACTGATAGGGATGGTTATGAGACATGTGTTGGTCCCATGGGTCTGGAACTGTGAACCAGAATAGCACTAAGTTCCTGACTTTTCAAGAAGTCATGACTGAGGGTGGTTGGTTCATGTTTCAGCACCCACAGGCTCATCGCTGGACTTGTATTCCAAACTGGTGGTGCAGCAAAGAAGACTGACCATGTGCTCTTGATGGTCGCTGGATGATGATCCAGAACTGCAGGGTCTACCGGAGTGCTCAGCTCCTCAATACGACCACAGACTTGTAGCAACTCTGAAGTTGCACCTTAAATCCGGGAGAATCGTAGCATCTCAGCCAAGGTGGATGTTGGCAAGCTCAAGGATGAGAGCATGCTGATTAGTTTGCGAATAGACTGAGTGGGATTGGGGTTGGGGGGCAGGTGCATTTGGGGAATCCTGAAGAGTTGTGGAGTGCCTTCAAGACCACCATCCTTGATGTTGCCGAAGATGTCTTGCAACTCACCATAGGGCAAAGAAGAATTTTGTCTCTCAAGGGATGCTGGATACCATTTGACCAGAGTCGCAGGCCAGACTTAATGGCAGAGTTGAGCTGTTCAGGGAGCTAGGTGTAAAACTGTATGTGCGCTGAGTGTGGACAAGGAGGCCGATGTGCAAGGATCTGTGAGGGTTATAGCATCACCTGGTGGTGTGATTCTCATCCGCTTTGAAGGGAATTTATGCATTGCGTTCCTCTCAAGCATCCCTCGGTGTCTGCAATTAGAGCGGAGTGTGGGGCTCTTAACAGAGGAGTCTGACGTGAAGCTTGCTGGGGCCGGTTACTTTGAGCGCTGTACCAGGCTGATCCTTTGAGTTAGATGTCAGGGTTGTTACTATTCCTATTGCTGACCCTCCAATCAACTGTGATCCAACTTTGTTTGTGGAAACACAGGCTGCGGTGACCGGTTGAAATGAGGTAAAGCTCCTGGGATCTGGGATCCATGCTGAACTTCTCAAGGCTGGTGGAATGCTGCCTCTGTCGTTGTATGCAGTTCTGTGCTCTGCATGGAACACAAGCATCATCCCAACTGACTTGTAGAGGGGCCTTGTTTGTCCCTCTCTAGAAGGAAGGGTGATTGCCAAGACTGCATCAACTACCGAGGGTGACGCTGCTCTCAGTGCCGGCAGGTCTTTGGCTCGGATAATTCTTGATTGGGTCGCCACCATCTGCTTGAGCACCAGCACCAGAGCAGACAGGCTTTACACCAAAGAGGTCAACGATTGCCAGGCTCTTCGGATCCTCACCAAAGCGAATGAGAGTTTAGAAGGGGCTGCTTGCGCGTATGTTGATCTCTGCAAAGGTTTCAGTCATGAATCGTGATGCCCTCTGGAGGATTATTGGTCTTGGTGGGGTGCCACCAAAACTGATCAATCTGATGTCTGAACTATACTCTGGTACTGAGAGTGCTGTGAGATGTGGTGATACCATCACTGACATTTTGCCCTGCGCTCAAGAAGCGAAAAGCGGTGTAAGCGATTGGTCCGCATACGTGTGTACATCCGTGTCTGCATTTTTAAAATTATTTTTCTGCAGCCGGTTAGTCTGATTGACACGAAAATTCCCAAAATATGTACATCTCCTCTTGTATATTTTTTTGGTCATAATTATGACAGTCATCGGTCAGTGGTGCAGGTCTATCTTGGAAAAAGCGAAAAAAAATTGCACCTCTAAATCTCCGAAAACTGCTCTATGGAAAAATTACACATGGTTCGTTGTTCAAATACTCCCGCTTGGGGATAAAATGTGTTAATGATGATGTCATTGCTGTCTTCATTATGACGTCATTCGACAATGCTGAAAACGTTTGATCAGGACAGTATGAAAAAAATTTTCTCTACAATTGTTGAAACCACTAACTGATGCAATGCAAAACTTTTATAATTGATCAATTACCATGGGAATATAGTTTGATAAAGTGACATCATGGTCACTGGTTCTGCACCATATTGGATCAAAGAGAAACAACCAAAAAAACACAGAAGAGTTGGCGTGCCACCAAGTCCTTCTCAGACTGTGCAGGCTAAGTAATCTATGATACCGATATGGTTTCCAGTTGTCATTGGAGTTCTTCAATGGTGTGTACAGCCCAACACTTTTCAGCACTTGTATGACTGGATTCTGCAGAGGATCTTGGAGAGATCAAGCTGCGGTGCGTCGTTTGGGATGTAAGATTTGACCTTGATTTTGCAGATGATTCAGTCGTTCTTTGCAGAATCTGGATATCTTTGGGGCATTCGGTGTGCCCAACGAGCAGTTGCTGAAGAGATTCAGATGAGATGTTTCCTGTATAGTCCCGTGAGTTCAATGTGCTATATGTACATGTGGCTCGTTTTCCTGATGCTGATCTGCTTTTCAGATTCTCTCAGCGATATGCCTCATGAGTGGAGAGGCAATGGCCGACCACGTGCCTCGTGGATGCAGCAGGTTGATCGGCATCTCAAGAGAATGGGCTGGGCCAGGCATGTGCCCTGGGGGATGGCCAGACGGAGGCCCTGAAGTACCAGCAAATAGTGGACACAGCCGGATCGTCGCTCCGATGTGTGGGAAATAACTCAATTCCAACAAGTTGGATCAGCAACCAAAGGAGAATCTTATCATTTCGTATATACGGAGGAAGAACATTGAATGATTCACTGAAACATTCAAATGGACTTCACTGAAACATAACCCGAAGCAATTCTTCTTATACACAACTTGACATTCCAAAGAATGGAGGGGAGAACTACAGGGTTAGCCTGATAAGCATTAGGCAAAAATAACTCAAACGCAATACGTGTCCACTGGGTGAAGAGAATGACATAATCATCGGCAAAAGTTGCAGTGTTATCAACCAGGTAACCTTGTTTCTTCTGTAAGACATTCTTTTATCAATATGTAGGTCAAAAGACTCTTGGGTAAAGGGAAACATACTGACAGCCAATTCGACTATAAGCAAAAAATTAGATTTATAAGCGCAGCAACAATTATAATTGGAGAGTAATGAATATATTATTTTTCTTCCACAGATCGATGCTCCCATACATGACCTGACAGAAGTTATATTCAGGGGTTCACATAACTGGTATTCAGGTACTCATGCACAGTAAAAAAGTCTAAATTCATATGGCTCTGCCACGAGCCACGAGTCCCACACGTGCGACTGGGACCAAACCGACAACCTTTGGCAGGTGCCGCATTACAGAGCACGCTTTCCCTCCGACGACCAGGTACCCACCGAACTCTGACCCCCAGCCTGTCTCTCTTCACGGCTGCGAGGGTCAAATAAAGACTCTGGGTTTTCTTTTCATTTGTGTGTGTGTCTGCGTGTGGGCCTG
>CM068966.1:24887718-24911391 GCA_035128595.1 Eptatretus atami | reverse complement strand
TTTTTTTTTTTCTACAGCGCCATGGTGGCGGTTTTCGGCTTGCCCGTTCGTCCCTCTGGGCAATACCGACGTCCCCTCCGATGGACGATACGTGCAGCGATGACGTCACTCTGCGAATTTCCCTAAGCGCTCGCTCGCGGGGAATTCCCCACGCGGGACATGCGCTGTTTGTCCGGCATTCGAGCCGCGAGGTTCCCGCTGATGACGTCACCCGCGCGCCGAGCCTGCGCTGTTTCTCGCGCCGGCCGGCGCGTGCATAACGTCCCGGAAACCCGCTCCGCGAACAGAACACGCGGTATGCAGCACGTGATGTCCCAAACACGCGCCCACGTGGGAACCCGCGTGTTCCAAATTCACCTAACCCTCGCCGCCATTTTAACCGTCCGCGCGATGGCCTTTTCCGATACGCGGGACGTTCCCGCGCCGGCTTCCCTGTATGGAGCCGCACACGCAAGGGCCGTTCGCTATCTGCCGAACAGGCCCCGCAGACGACGTCCCGTGAAACCAGCACGATCTCAAAACAGCTACAAGCGGCCCATTCGGCTCGCTGTTCCAGTCTCTTGTCTGGACCCGTCTGTCCATTTCCACGCACACCATTTTACTTACGCACGCCATGACACACATACTATGCTCACGTTTCACCACACATTTCGACACACTCTTCACCACACACACCGGGACAATCACGCTTGGGATTCACGCTACCACAAGCGCTCCCAGGGTCTCCATACCTCCCAAGCTGTGCGTGTATCCGTTCACAGCACTCGCCCCCTCTACCTCGCACGGCACGACCAAATTCACCTGGTCGTGATCCGCTTCAACAGAGAAGAGATTTCAGGGTTATGAGATGTTGGTCTCCCGTTTGCCGACATTGACCCTGCTGAGTTGCACAGCAGTGTATGCCACCGAGTGTGCCCTGGTAGTTGCTGATAATACATCTTTTTTTGTGTTTGTCGATATTGGCTGGGTCCAACACAATGAGTTACAATGTGTCAGGGTCCTATAATCTTGTGGCTCGCATTTCCGGTCGCAATGGTTTTATTTCGGAGTTTTCCATCTCCGAATGAGCTTCATCTGCTAATAGAGCTGTCTGGTTTCAGGCGCCAGCCGTTCGCCTTTCTCACCACCATATTTGTGAAACACCCCCACCACGAGAAGGCTAGAGTTGGAGCTGACTGCCAGAGGCTTTGTTACGCTTGCCATTTGGGGCATTTCGTAGGCAAAGAGAGCTCATCTCTTTGCACCCCCGGCATTAGCAGCTCCTTGGAGGGGCAATAACAATTTTAGAGCAATTAATACAAGCTCTGTTCAAGATCTCCAACAATTCTAACCGTCCCCTTCAATACGCGATGAGAACCAATTTACTTGTATCGAAGCCTGCACTATTCTTTTGACTTCTTTATTGTTACGTAAGTCCTAAAATTGATTTATTTGGTTCATGAAATCGATCAATACACTCAGAATCAGCTCTAAGCAAGGACAAAAACCTATGAATCGACATCAAGATGGGAAATAAATCAGACATCCTGCGATTTTTTATGGTTAAAGTTTGTTTTTTTCATACCCTGGCGGCCATCTTGAGAAAATGGCCGCATGTTGAAAATACAACGTGGCTCGCACTTTTTCTTGCGAGTGACCTGAAAGGAACGTTCGTACCAAAATTTCATGCTTGTATCACCATTTGAACGATTCTCCAAAAATCACACTAATTGCTCCACCAAAAGCTCCTCAAAGGTTTCTGGGTTGTATACAGTAAGTATTGTTAGTCGTAATCACACACACGACTCCAACCTGCCGATCCATCGGCCAAGTGTGTGTGTGTGTGTGTGTGTGTGTGTGGTGTGTGTGTGTGTGTGTGTTGTGTGTGTGTGTGTGTTGTTGGGGGGGGGGGGGTTTGGGGTTTTTAAAAAGCGGGTTTTTTTAAAAAAAACCAGGGCCCCCCTTTGGGGGGTTTTAAAACAGCAACAAAAAAAAAAAAACAAATACCTTTTCACACCCAAATATTTTACTCCATCCAGTACTGGGTATGGTTTATCACGATGTACTGATGAAACATGCTAAACGAAAATCCTGGAACTGTTTTCCTCTTGCAGCGTCAATTTCAGGAGAAGCAGAATGATTACCAGTTTAAGGTCTAAAATTAACAGGAGTGGAAGTTCGATTTATATTCAGTAATTGTAATGAAAATGTGATAGAAAACCTCAGAGTTAATAAGGCTTTATTTCAACTTGATTGGAAGCCGTCTCTACAAACACAGAAAAGAGATATATTGCAGTCAACACACGCAGGGTTATAATACAATTAGCCAGCAAAAATCACGGAGTTCTGGTACACTCTCAATTCCCTGACCATTAGGAAGCAACAAGTGAACCACAGCAGTTAATGACAATGCCCCAGGGACAATCAGCACGCCGCGCGACAAACCCGTTTTTATCTGCTGCGCGCGAGCCACGCGTCACGTATCATTCGTCCACTTCATCCTTTATTCACACATTCTCCCATCTTTTAAAATGTAACCAGAGGTTCAACTAAAAGCGCACCATGAATTACTTCAAAGTTCCGGAGCAATTATCGAGTAGGATCATTTACTACGAAGCAGCAAATACATTTCAAGCAGTGAGAATTTATTTGGAGTTATAGAAAGCATAGTAAATGGGTTCAAGGGATGCCAATAATTCCCTTTAACAGATGAGTTTCGTCGAGGGGGTTTTTATCCCGTCGACCTCTCCGAGTAGATGGTGGTTTCGCTGAGGGAGGCTTTCGATCCAACTCGAGGAGCCTCGATTCGTGCCGGGGATGTCTCAACATTGCTCTCGGTGGAAGCCGGTAGCTCGTCTACATCAACCCCGACGCCACCATCTCCGGTGAGGAAGTTCCTGAGGGAGAAACACCTGCGGAGGGAATGTCAGAGGGAGGAGTATCAGAGGAGAAGTACCCCGCGGGGGGGTACCAGAGGGGAAGGACCCGTGGAGCCAGGTGCGAACCGACACAGTGTCTCCTGCCATCAGGAGTCTAACATGAGCATACTCAGGATTAAGCATCGATGAGTTCTGACCTTCTCCACAATTGGTTCTATACTTGCTTTGTCGTACCGGGCGATCATGAACACGCGTACCCGGATAGGTTATGCATCGGGCACCAATGTCCGCCGGTAATAAACGTCGTTGGTGAGCAAACTACGTCATGCGGAGTAGCATGATGGACGTACAGAGCAAAGAGCGTACATGGAATTCAGGGCATCGGGGAGGGTAACCTCCCAACCCGCTCGGGCCCAGTCCCTCGATTTGAGTGCCAGGGTCACGGCTTTCCAAAATGACTCCATTATACCGTTCCACCAGTCCATTACCTTGTGGGTTGTACTCGTCATTCGACTAGTGTTTGCCGGTTTCATATAGAACCGTTTGAGTTCGGCCGACATGAAACACGGCCTCTGTCAGAATGTATGTACGAAGGTTTCCGCAAACAGTGGCAAAGAGTTCAGAGAGACATTTCAACGACAGTGCCCGAGGTCATATCCGAACAACGGGAATGCGAACGGGAACTTGTATTCGTCAACAACAGTGAGTACCTATCTGTTGTCTGCTCAGTCGGCAGGGGCCTTTGAAGTCGATGTGTGAGTCTCTCGAAGGTGAAGTAAGCCTTGATCATGCGGCGCCCAAGAATCTGGGTTTTAGTTCGGTCACAAACCCGGGCAAGAAGCACTCACCTTGTTTAACAATCTTTCCGTAGAATAGGGAAGGTTTTTGTCTACGTACAAAGTGTGCCATCTCTGGTTACCTCCTGTGGCATAGGGAGACATGAAGGTCTTGCAAGGCCCGACCTGAATGTGCCGAACAGTAGAACGCCGAGAGAAGGTGTAAGCGCAGCAGCGGTTTTCCTTTCCAGGCCGATAAAACAAGTCGTAAACTATAACAAGATAGATCTATCCGCATCTCATTATTTGTCCCATTCTTAATTTCCCCGTTATTTTTTCCCATCAACATGAAGGCAGACGGATCGCTGGTCCGTAACGAGTGTGAAAGTGGTTGCCCAGTAAATAATGTCTCCATTTTAACGTAGGCTTTCGACAATAGCGTTAACGCTTCTTCTCTAAATTCGCCGAGTGTCTCTGCCTGCTTCCAGATAGGGTCTCGAGAAGAAACGCGACGGGGTCGGCCGACTGATTGAAGCGTCGCGGCGATCGCGTGATCGGAAAGCGTCCAGTTCCAACCACGATCGGCACGTGCTATCGATCGAATAATACTACGGAATTACTGATATCATCTTTGAGGCTGTGGAAGGCTTTTACAATAAGCCGGCATCTAGCGGGAAGCTCTTTGCAATGCACGCAAGGATGTATTTTTCCTCAGAGTATTGGGGATCCAGTTTAGCGTAGTACGCGACAATCCCAATCACACCCGAGCGCAATGATTGCAGGTCATGAGGTGGGGTAGTTCGCGGAGCCGGGCACTAACGTTCAGGATCGGCTTGATCGTGCCGTCGCATTGTGCTATCCGAGTAGATCGATTGCTTTTACCGGAGAAACGCATTTGTCATAGTTCAGTGTCAGATTATATTTCTAAGCAATACTCCAGAATCTGTCCAGAATTCGCGTCCAATGTTCCCCCCGATCCTATCCGCACACCGTTGGGGAACAATTGGTTTCCAACGTTAAAACCCAAAAAGTTCTTGGAGGTTTCATCCGAAGATCGAATGTCGTCCATGACTCGTTGGGAAGCAAGCACTCCATTAGTGACACCGAAACGGGATTTCTTCTAAAATTGATAGAGTCCGCCTGCCCGCCTCGAACAGCGGTGTACAGGTTTGTCTTCCTCTCAAGGGAAATTTTGATGATACGCGCATCTGCAAATCGATGGTACTGAATATTCTTGTAATTGGCCACCGTTCGCCATCTTCGTTCTTGCGCGGCAATGGTGGCATCGAGGTGGGAGGAGCGAGGAAGAAATAATCGACGAATGCCATTCGTTTCTTATGGTTCTGGTTGGAGGTCAACCAATACGCGCGCGCCAATGGCGAATCCGCATCGCTCTATAATACTCCTCCAATAATCGCTTTAGTCTCAGAGCGATGAAGTTCGATCGGCAGTGGTATAACGTCGCGCGATTTGATCGCTATCGGTTTGCAGTCCGGCGATAAGCCTTTTTGCAAAACAGGCAGGGGGGGCGATACCTCCGCGTGGTCAGAGCATTCAAGATTTTTTTTTTTTAGACGAGGTTTGTTTCCGCCAAAGGGATTTCGACCTCGTGTGCCTTGCTTGAGGACATTATGCCCAAGATTACATCCGCACATAAATCACAGAAGCACAGTACCCTTACATCCGCGATGTGTGTAGCCTGTTTACGTCCAGTTGACGTTTACAGTACCCCTTGTGCGCTAGAGCTTGTGATGTCGAGTCCATGCATACCGTATTGTCCGTCGGGTAGACGCTTCCATTTCCTGTCTTCATCGCTAGTGAGCTATCGACGAAACTGTCAAGAGCTGCGTATCGTATCAGCGCCTCGGCGATATGCTCATTAATTCGTACTTTGATGATAGCTTTGGATTAGATTTCCCGGTGAAGCTGCTTCGACCTTCTTTGTAAGTAGAGGGCCAAAGCGGAAGTGGGTTTATTTCTTCTAAGAGTTAGATTGCATACCCTGGCATAATGTCTTTTCTTGTCACAGGTTCATGGCATGTGCATCCCTGGCGGGGAATTGGCTACGGGGGTGGTCTTTTATACCACACAAAGAACATTTTACCAACCGAAGTGGTTGCCCGAGGACTCGACGTGGTCTGGTGTCCGATTCCTCGGATTATCTCCATCCTCAGCGTCGGGGTTGCCCGGTGGAGTTCTTGAGTTTCCGTGTAGCCAGCATTCATTAGCAGCACCGTGTGGTCCCATATGACTCAGCTTGCTGCTGTGCCGTTCCATAGCTCGGCCTGGGTCGGCAAACGTTCGAGATTGGTTGGTGTTTTTTCCAGTAAGCGTTGGCCGAATGGGGTGATCGAGCCCCTGGATGAGGCCTCCGGGTCGCTTCATCTCGATGTTCCTGCGGCGGTACAGCCCGAAAAAAATTGCAGTCTTTCGCAACTGCTTCAAGCTTGCAGGTACTGATCGACTGTCTCACCGGCCCTCTTGCATGCGTGTTGTGAGAGATGTCTTGTGTATACTTCGTTCTTGCGCTTCACGGTAGAGCGCCCGCAGCACGTCGATCGCTGCGTCGTAAAGTGTCACACTCCGAAGAAGAAGCCTGAAATACACTTGGCGGACATGTTTACGAGTGCGGCCAGTTTGTCGGCTCCCTCTTCAATGATGGTCAGATAGTGTGAGAAGAGCGGTATCCATGGGTCCACTTCCATCTCCGAAGTCGGATAGTCGTTCGGGTCCGGCATCGAAATCTCTCCGGCTGTAGATCTTGTCCCATAGGTCGGTGATGCAGCCAAAGGAATCAGTGAATAAATTGAATGAATGTGATAGGAAAACCTCAGAGTATAAGCGCTTTAATTTCACTTTGATTGAAGCGTCTCTACAAACACAGAAAAGAGAATATATTGCAGTCAATCAGCGCAAGGTAATAATATCAATTAGCCAGCAAAATATACGGAGTCTGGTAACACTCTCAATTCCCACCATGTCAAGGAAGCAACAAGTGAAACACAGCAGTTAATGACAATGGCCCCAGGGACAATCCCACACCGACCGTGCGACAGCCCCGTTTTATCTGTCTGCGCGCGAGCCACGGTCACGTGATCATTCGTCACTTTCATCCTTTATTTCACCTCTATAACGCGATGAGAAACTCAATTTACTTGTAATTCGAAGCCTGCACAATAGTTGTCTTTTTGACTTCTTTTTGTTACGCTAAGTCCTAAATGATTTAATTGGTTCTGAAATCGATCAATACATCAAGAATAGCTCTAGAAGGACAAAAAACCGTATGGATCGACATCAAAGATGAAATAATCAGAACATCTTCTGGCGATTTTATGTTTAACAGTTGTTTTTTTTTCATCCCTGGCCGTTGTGCCGCCGTAGGGGAAACATCTGACCGACAAGGTCTCGGCGATTAACGCATCGGATCGCACACGGAACGAGCGCGCTAAGCGGCTCGTTTTCGTACCGAGTTCGTCGAGGGTGTGAAGAACTCGGTAGATCGCCAACGTGGGTCTTTAAGGTATTTTGAGACTTGCGATAACCCTTACACGTGGTGGATAATATTGACGCTTCACGGTCTAAAACAAAGGACCCTCTTCTCGAGTTTTCCGGAAAGTACGATCTGAATTCCGGGTGATCGTTTGAGCCGACTTGCGGCTCCATCCAGCGGTCGTGCCCGTGCCGACGTCCCGGCCCGCCCAGTAATAAGGGGAAGGGGTTCTCCAAACTTTTCTGTTTTGGTGTGGTACTTTGTGGAGAAAGGGTGGGGGGGTCGTAAACGAATTCAACAAATAATAGGGTAATGAAAACAGAAGTTAATAACAGCATGCGGAGAACCACCCAGAGATGTCCATGGGGGTGGAGTAGGGGAGGGGTTTTGGAAGTGGTAAGTTTGAGATAGGGAAGGCAAGCATGAGGGGAAGGGAAGCGAAGGAATTGTAAGGGGCGGGAGGCATTGTAAGTGGAAGGGAAAGGCAATTGGTAAGGGGGAGGGAAGGCATTGTAAGGGGAAGGGACGGCAGCAGTGAATGTAGGGCAAGGCGATGGAGGGGAGGGGAGGGGATGGAAGCAGCATGAACAGGAAGGGAATGCGGTGGTGAAGGGAAGGGAAGCAGTTATGATGGGGAGGTGGCTGTGAGGGGAAGGGAAAGGCCAGTATGGAGGGGAGGAAGGGAAGGCACGTATGAAGGGGAAGGGGAGGTGCTGTGAGGGGAAGGGAAGGCGGCATGAAAGGGAAAGGGAGGTTGGTGTGAGGGAATGGAAGAGAAGGGCTATAAAACACGCCCAACAGCAACATTTTCTTTTTAACTGCCGCGTTCGAAAAAACTGGGTGGGAGCATTTAAAAAACGCATGCTATCTGGAAAATTCATGCCGTCATTCTTGAACAATCCTCTTAACAAGGTGAGGTTTGTGGTGAGGAGGAGAAGAGAGAGAGAAGAGAGAGAAGGAAGAGAGAGAAGAGAGAGAGGAGAGAGAAGAGAGAGAGAGATATTGTTAGCGGTTGTGGAAATTCGCATTACACCATAAAGAGTCCTCAGGTGAGATATCTCGATAGTCCATGTGTAGTTAGCCCAAACCGTTTGTATAGAGGGATTTATGTGATCCATCCGGGCTGCGAACGCTTTGAGTTAATCCATTTTTCTGTTCTAATCTTTTATTTCAAACAAACAGCATCTCACAACCACGCCATCCCACCACAGCGCCAACCACACTACAACAGCCACCTCCACCACTACCTACCACATCTTCTTCCACTCACCATTCAGTAAGCCCGTGCGGTTCCGAGCTCCGCGGAAGAACAACAAAACACAACGATGCTCGGGAGTTTTTTCCGCGCCTGTTTCTCCCTTCGAAATCTCCGCCTCGGTGGTGGTGGAAGTGCGATCCGAGCCGGGGGTCAAGGAGAGAAACGGTGGGGGCCTCTTTTTTGGGGGAATAATTCCTGTCCCCGACCAAAAACTGACTTTCCTCGTCCCCCACACGGCGCAGGGAGGGGGGAGTCGAGAGGCACGCCCCTTTTTGGGGAAGCTTCCAGAAGGGAGGTGAAGCTAGAACGGGGCGGGGCGAAGGCGGGAGCCCCGCGCTACAAAGGCGGACAGCACGGACCTTGAAAAGAAGTCTGGTCTTCGAGGCTTCCTTCTGCTTGTCTTGTTTCGGGGGAAGAGGTCGCTGCGCTCGCGGCTTGGCGACGGCCTTCAACGAAGGCACGGACCGGAGACGCGGCAGCGCCGGTTGTGAGGTGGACCTCGCGTCCAGACGAGAGTGCCGGAGTAGGGTCGCCGGCCGCAAAGAAGAGGTCGGGGCCAGGGCGCGACCGACCGCTGACGAGTCGTGGGAAAGGGACTCACAGCCACGAAGGGAAGTCCGCGACTTCTTTTCTTTTTCCTTGCTTTTGTGTAAATGCTTGTGGTGGCGCCGTCATAAAGTAGACACTGCGTAAGTTGTTGCGTGTGTTGGTCTTATCGGTTTTAACTGCATTTGCTTTTGTTGCATAATTGTATGGCTGTGGATACGTGCTTGCTTGTGGTCTGTGTGTTAAATAAAATGCTTGTTTGTTTGAACTGTTCCCCGCTCCTGGCTTCCGTCTCCTTCTTTTTATTGACTCGCCATCCTGCATCACGTAAGAGATTCGCAGTGGGTTTAAAACGCCCGTAATTATCGAACGTCAAGGCGACGATAACTCCGCTCGGTTATCCCTGTAATCGGAACGACCGCTTAAGTGGTTCGTGTTCCGAGTCCGGCTGTGGCGTGGTACGATCGCTCCGAATTAACCATCCGCGTCAGGTACTTAGGTAGGTCGAGTTTGGGCGAAACAACCCTATCTACGCGGGTGGCCGATTGGCACGATTGTGGTGAGGTCGAAAGACCCACCCGTGATGGCTCCGGCGTTTTCGAGAGGTCACGACTGAATTGTCGCGTCGGTGGCGACGTGCCGCGATTCGAGTTCGTGGCCGATTGCACCCGGCGGCGCGAATTCGGCAACAATTATATATATATTCCAAGTGTGAACATCCAGTTTACCAGCACATGCATTGATGAATTTAATTCTGCCTTCTGGCTGTAATAAAATACCTGTGAAACACCGGCATGACAGTTATCCCAGGGGCCAGGATTTGAACAAAGCTAAAGACAGCTTAGAATGGAGCGTGCAGGAATCACAGAAGCACGCAATTTGGCCTAATCGCCGGATGTGCGATCATTGGCTTGTAACAACTGAAACGATTTTCTTACTCATTGTATTATCTAATTTATTGTGCATTCCAAACTCAGAGGTGTTAAAGCACTCCACGAAGCAAGTGCTCCAAAACAAAACGGTTGAAGAAACTTTTAAAAACGAACGTTAATTTTTTTTTCAATGTAAAGTAGCTATCTATGCAAAAGTGATGGGTCATCATAATTGAAAGAAGATTGAAAAAAAAAGGAACGTGGTGTAACAATAAAATTGCACATTTTCAGCCGAACGAACCACACCCGACCCACTGCCCAAAGGCACCCAAACACGGCCAAACGCAGGCGAATGGGCTCCCTAAACTTTGTTCAAGTCACATCGATATATTCAGTGACAGGGCGAATATTGTAAGAGACTCAACCAAGTGGCTGAAGCATTCAAGGAAGCATCCAACGAAACGCTTGATAGGAACGCCTGGCTTGGCAATGATGAGCAATCGCCGATTGGTCATGATGATTGGGGCACCAAAAATGCCAAGAAAAATATCCGAATTGGACATGAACACTTTTTAGCAGTCAGAAATGCTTGCTGAAGTCAATAAAGAAGTATGAATTTTTTATTCTGCTGAATGAAGAGATTCGACGGTTAGGCACTGTGTGGAAATGAAATAAAGCATGAACACTGGTGTCTCTGGGAGTTTATAAAGCATTGCAATGAACCCAGCAATTGTAGATATGATAATCAGGCTGTTACAATATGAGGAGGAAAGCGAAACGTTGTGGGCTGTTCCAAAAGTCAAGTATTGTTTTCAGCCAAAAAAATGGTGATTTAGACCCCAGCAAAGCTGATGGAGGGTACCAACGATGTGCCCTGATAAAACGAAAATTAAATAAGCGTTAATTATCCCAAAAGGAAGTGTTTTAACAAACCAAAAACATCCAATTTTCATTCATTCACTCCCTTGGAGTCCCCAGATGTAATGCATGCAAAGTTCAAGGCCGTGAGGTTTCATGCTTTTGGAGTTTATTGGAGGGACACACACACACACACACAACACACACACCACACACAACACAACACACACCACACACACATTTATCCGTAAGATGATATCAGCAAGGCATTCTTTAAGTATATAAGCGGTAAAGAACAGAATAGGACACAGTGTGGATTCCATTGAGGAATAGCACCGGAATGAGTGGTTAGTGAGGAAAGTGAGATGCAGGCTTATTTACAAGGTATTTTGCTGCCAACGATTTACACAAAGAACAGTAGGAGAAATTGCCAATAGATGAGACTAATCTATCAAGGAGATGAGGAAGCTTTTAACAGAAGATCTCAGGTTGGAGTGAACGGAAGTAAAGGACCAGTTAGGTCATAAAAGAGTATTAAGGCCAGATCACTGGCAACACAAACAAACTTTTCATCTGCTACTCCTAAGGGAAATGCCAGGTGTTCTTGGCTAAATCTGGGCCCGCTGATTTCAAATCTGTAGTCCAGAATTTACGCCAGCACGTCAGGTTTTCAAAATATGTACAGTTCATAATGATATATTACTACTTTAACATTGCAGGTCGCCACATTGTACAATGTAATATCAGTGCCTGGTGTTGGCTTTGTGGTTAGGGTGGCGGTTTGGGATCCGAGGGTCCATGATTATCAAGCCCTGTTGGCTGCTGAATAAAATACACCAGGAGGTGACTCAGCTTGTCATCCAGTTGACTAACAGTCGGCAAAATGAGTACCGTGTACTGGTAAGGGAACACTGCATCAGCGCATTAGCCGTGCCCCAACCAATGATGCAACCAGCAGCCCACAGGCTGCACTCGTAGAGAGAGGTGGTGTAATTACTTTTAAATATAGTCTCTCTCTTTAAAGTGCGATTGAATGCTCAATAACAACCGCTTTTCCTTTATAAAGTTTTGCCTGTAATAATATAATGTTGTTATTTAAAGAAAATTCATATTGTTTGTTGTAGAACTCTGTACCACCCCTCATCAGTCCACAATTTTTTAGGTTTTCCGCTTCTTTTATTAAATTATCTGTTGGAAGGCTGACATGAGTGAATTCCCGGTTTTGTTTTCAAAAAGGGACAACCACCAATAATCTACTCTCAAATCAATACGGTTAAGCATACTTGTAAACCCCTTATCATAATTTGAGTTCAATTAAATCAGCGGACCAAGATATAATCAAAACTTCCTTGAATAAACCTTCTTCTAATGAAACTTTATGAGTTATTGGTTTATGTATTCATCAGCTAATGCCTCTCAATCTTAATGACATCAATTAGAGCCTATATTTTTTTGAATTTCCAAGCCCACCTTTCAATTAGCACTTGATCACTTCTCACGGAACCTATCAACTTTTTCCTCTCATTTTGGATTTTTGTATCAGAAGACAAATTATACAACAATTTCTCTCTTGGCTTCAATGTTTTTCTCCAAGTTTGTGATATTTCCATAATCAAATCGTGCTCAATGCACTACTTCATCAACCCTATTGATAGGTTTGCTCCATGGTTTAATGATTGTCACCTCATCTAAATCTTTATGCAAAGTTTGTTACCTGGACCACAAGAAGAATACCTGGTAGATGTAATTCCCCTGGTATTCCAGGAGTTTGTAAATTTACTTCCTGATAAAACTTTTGTATATATCCCCCACGTTTGTGTTGAAGATAAATTTACTCTTTTTAGAGCACACACCGAACATATGCCTTTTTTGTATAACCCTGTATTTTTACTTTTAAAATATGAGTTTTTTTTTAATATTCGTTTTCTTTTTTACATTTGAGACAAATAACTCATTTATTTGAGAAAAATTCCTGCGAGTGCAACCTTTTTAAAATTTCCAACATGCACATTTGGAATCTTAATTGTTAAAAACATAAAGAATCCTCGAAATGTCTTCACTCTTCTCCTCCATTTAATTTAAAGAAAAAAATGAAAAAACTTTAACTAAAGTCAATCACAACCAACGTCATCAATAATTATAACATCTTTCCTTCTTTCTACTCTTTATCTCCACTTTCTCGTTTGTAACCTTCTCCCTGAAATCGATGTCAATACTCTTGATGAAAATATTTCTATAGACTTGGTCAATTCTTTGTTTTCCTCCCGGTGGCATTGAGATTTATTATTTTCTGAACCTCAAATCTTTTTTTATCTCACTGGTTTCCATATTTTATATTTATTCATTCTCTCCCTCTCTCTCCCTTCTCTCTCTCCCTATCCTTCTCTCTCTCTCCCTTGCCTCGTCTCTCCTCTTCTCCCTTGCCTTCCTCTCTCTCTCTTCTCCTTCCTCCCTCTCTCTCTCTCTCCCTTGCCTCCTCTCTTCTCTCCTTGCTCCTTCTCTCTCTTCTCAATTTTCCTCCTTTGTTCAGTTTCTTTCAACTCCTTCCTCGTCCCTACTATCCTGAATCACTTACACCCATAAGAATACATACATATTGTTTACGAATTTTTGGCCCGTCCGGCGTCGATCGCCAACGTAACTCGTCCGGTGGAGGGAGTGCAGTGGTGCTGGCCACTCGGAAGGCGGGCCTCGGACTACCCTATCTGTCTCCCTCCCAACCCTATCGCTCTTGCCTGTCCTGTACCTACCCACTCCCTTAATTTGTCAAAAACCAATTTAGCCCCAACTTAAATTTTTTTGTTGTTTTTATTTTTTATCTTCACTTCCCCACAGAAATCGTCCCCTAAACCCACTTTATTCTCTGTTCGGCTAACCTATCCTGTCCTAGCCTACTCCCACCCCTATGTTCCCTCCTGGAGGGAATAAAGGAAAGCCTAGTGTCCTGTGTCGAGCCCAACTCAAGCTCAGGATGGCCTCCTCAGACTTCAGCGATCTTAACCCAAAAGTGGGTCCAAGCGGCCCATAACGCAAGCGCGAAGGGATGGATGGTGGCGAGGGGTACAAGCTTCCTATCTACCTTACCATTTAAACTTGTTGAACTACCCCGGGGCTTTCACAAGCGCCTCTCGCTTAAACTATCGGTACTAACAACCAAGATTCCCGTCGCCTGTGTTGGTGTCCTAACATTGTCGGTGCCATGCCCCCCAATTTTCCCGCCCGTGCCCTCACACGGTTTCGTGCTGGGACGCGTGGCTCCCTTGGCAGGAACTCCCTCCTGCCGATTCTCGCTACGATGGCATCCCCGGGCAGCCTACACTGCCTCCGACCTCCCAGCTCCCGAAACACCGGGGATGCCCTCCATGGCGACCCTGAAACGCTCACAAGTGCAGGCTGGTTCCCGGCCCCCTTTCCGAGGTCACCCGTGCCCGCAACGACACTTGCCCACGCGGCCATGGCGCCCCGGACACCCGCATCATGCGGGCGGCCCCGGCCCACTACGGCTATCCCGGCCACCCATGGCCCTTTGGACTAGGCGTGGGCCGACTAGCCGGTGCCGGGTCACTCACGATATCTCACACCGTTCGTAGCCAGCGTCCCCAGCCCGTCAACAGGGCTTTCTGCACCCCTCCAGAACAGGTTCCGAGCTACTTCCCACCAACAACAAACGACCTCCATTTTCCAATTTGTCTAACCCAAATAACTCAATCTACATGACCCCCGGGGTCCATTGGGCGGGATCACTCTCCCCCAATGCACTCATTGCAGCCATGTGCCATTCCCCCAATCACTCCATTCACTCATGACACGCTGGCCTCACTCACTCACCAAGTACATTTTCCTCCACACTCTCACTACACCGCTGAATCCTGCCCATCAGTGCTCACGTACATCCCCTAACTACCTTCGTGCCCGCTACGTGTCCCTTAGCAACTACACCACGTTCCTTTTTAACACTAATCGTAGCTAAGCTACGTCCCCACTAAACATCCACAGTCTGTCCACTGTCTCTAATAATCCTATAAATCCTATTCCCATCCAAATCTCACAACTGAATCCCTCTACCTAATCCATTCCACGGACTCCATGAGGACTTACCCACTGCCCCATGAAGTCGGTCAAAACTAAACTAACCCTTCCCCTAACTAAGTTGTTCCTGTGCCCAGTCACGGGGGTCCTCACCCCTTTGCCTGGGAATCCTGTTCACACCGAGAGCGAGGCCTGCTTTGCTCACTTTTTTCTCTTTGGCGCAGCACCAGCGCGGCAACGTCGGCAACCTTGCGCTCTTTTCGTGACGTCATTGGCAGCCTGTTCACGACCCTAGCTCGTCCCTCTTGGAACGGCACCTCCGGCAGGGATTCACCCTCCTTCCGGATTCCAACCATACACGCAGCCATGACTGCACTCTGGCCCGCATTAAAAAAAACCAAGCCCCGACGTTTTCGAGGGGGTTCCCCACACAAACACAATGTGCTCTGCCCGTTGGAGCTTAACTCAAGCTCGCGTGGAGAACCCATCCGGTCTCCAAATTTCGTCTATCCCAGCCCTACCCTTTGTCCGTCCGCCGGATCGGCAAAACATCCACGCGCTGGCGTTTCCGGGACCGGGTTTCACTCCCGCAAGCGCGCTACGTGGCGGCCTCAGTGCGTAGCATGGCAACGAACCTCGGCGCTCATGCCGCCGTGTAAACCCGGCGCGGTCCCCATTACAGCTACGGCCGCCTACTCGGCCTTTGTCCCTTATCTGTTCGCCGTCGTCGTCTTCCAATTCCATCCCACGCAACGTGCGTGTTACATAACGCTCAGACTCCACTCAAAACCACTCACCCCGGGACATGCGGTGGTGTTTTCCCGCATGCCCACGCGTCATCTCCCTTACATACAGCAACCTTCACACAGCTGTCTCTTCTCACACACCGTGCTTCCACTCAACGCCGTACCTAATACAATCACACACGCGGTGATACTCACCGCGGTGTCTCACTCATACACTGGCTTTCCACCCACACCCGGAGTGCTGGGAGGCACGCACCCCGGCACACTTCGTGGACCACAAACCCACTCCCACACGGGCGCACTCACACCCTTCACCACACACATCGGGACCACACTGCGTAAACCACTCTGGCGATCGTCCCACAAAGGGTTCCCGGGGCCTCTATAAACCCCAAGCTCTGCGTGCATCTCGTTCGCCTACTCAATCCCCTCTACCTCGTGAAGCACGACCAACCCACCTGGTGAGATCAGCTTCAAGGGAGGAATAGTGTCTCCTCTGTTCCCGAAAGGAGGCCTTCCAGCTGCTCACACCGGGTCCCTAAAAGTCCGCCACTCCCCCTTCATGGTCCTTCTCCATACCTCAATGTGTGTGTGCTCGTCCCTCAACCCCGTCCTTATCGTGCAGTCTCTTCTCTATTTTTTCTGTTCTTTCCTGGCCCTTTCCTTCCCATCTGAGTCGTTCTTCTGCTCTAGCCCCATTAGCTGTTCGTTCTCCTCCAGAGCTCCTCAAATCTCTGTTGACTCATCTCTGGCCTCTTCGTTTTCCGTTTTGTTCATTTCACACTCGTATAGTTGTTGTTTTCCTCTCCACTGTTCCTCCTGCTTCTTCATTTTCCAATCCATTGTTTTTTCAATGGCTATTTCCTTCCTTTGTGTTTCAAATTCGCTGTTCTCTCACTATCTTCCTTGTTTCCTCTCCTGTCCTTCTTCTCCAGCTTATGGTTTGCCTTCATTGGTTAATCTCTTTTTGTGTTCATTTGCTGCTCTCTCATTACTACTCTTCCTTGTTTTCTCCTTCCTTCCTTCTCCAGTTTCATGGTTGCTTCAATTTGGTTAACTCTTTTTGTGTTCCTTCGCTGTTCTTCTCTATCTCCTCGTACTAGCCTTGCCCTTTTCTTTCAATTGGTCAACCATCAGCTTTCAGTCTTTTTGTTTTCTATCCCCATTTGTTCTTCTTGTTCTTCCTTCTCCAATCTCTGTTGGTTCTTCCTTCAATTGACTGATTTGCTCTTTCCTGCTTCATTCCTTGCTTACTTCACTTTCTCCTCGTACTCCACCCTATTTTTTTTCCCTTTTGTCGTTCAGTTTCAAAATTCATAACTCTTTCATTTTCTATTCCACTGTCTTTCTTGTTTCCTTCATTCTGCAAATCTCATTATTCCTGCAATTGGCCAATTTCCTTCTCCTGTCTCATTTGTTCTCTCTTCTTGCTCTTTTTCCTTCCACTGTTTTCTTGTTCCTCATCCTTTAATCTTGGCCTTTCGCTCATGCTGTTCGATTGGTACATGTGTGGTTCTTAACGTTTTCATTCCTCATGCTGTCCGTTCTTTCCTCTTCAACGTCTCAGCTCGTTTGTAATTACATCTCTTTGTTTTGTATTTCTGGAACTCAGAAGCTTCTCTTCTAATTCCCTTCTCAAATTTGCATGCTTTCTTCCTCAGTTTCCGCCCAACTATTCCCATGTTCCCTCCTCATTTCGTCATTTTCTTCCGTAATCCTTTAGTTTTTCCTGCCATTCCTTTTTTTCTTTATCGTCTTTTCTAGTCTTTCCTCTTTTCCGATTGCTTCTCTACCTCCTTTCAGTTGTCCAATTCCACATCTTGTTTGCGTTTTTCCTTTTAGGTCATCTCTTCGAGCATGACCTAAATAATATTGGTGTTGAGAGGAGAGTGACGGCCGTCCGTACGTCCGTCCACAATGAAGTTGAAGCGGGAGAATCTGGTCATTGTGATCCTGATTAGAGGTTGATAGACGTACACATGGTTATGAACTTTCAAGGTCCACCGAAGGGTCCGAGGTCCAAGGTTCAAGGCCTTTGAAAGTTTTGCGAAAATGAACAAATTCTCCAAATTCTAATCTTCCTTCCGCCATTTCTCAAGCGATCTTGATTGCTTGTGACATATGAATCTATGGGACAATATCTAAATTTTGTATCGGGCCGGATTTTCGATATTCGCTTTCGGTTTTCGTGTCACGTGACTTTCAAAGTTGGCAAAAAGATGCGAAAATGAACGATTTTCAATGCGAAATGACGATTTTCAAAATCTTATCTCCTCCTACAATCTTCTCAAGCGATCTTGAAATTGATGTGGCAAATATAAATCTAGTGACAATTATCTAAATTTGTCGGGCTGATTTTCCGATATTCGCTTTCGTTTCGTGTTAGTGAACTTCAAGTTGGCAAAAAAATGTCGAAAATGAAACGATTTTTCAAAATCTAATCTCTCCCTTACGATTTCTAGCGATCTTGATTATTGATTGTGATATAAATCTATGGACAATATCTAAATTTGGTCAGGCCGGATTTCGCTATTCGCTTTCGTTTCGTGTTACGTACTTGCGAAAGTTCGCAAAAAAGTGCGAAAATGACGATTTTCATGCGAAAATGACGATTTTTCGAAATATCTTATCTCCCTCCTACATTTCTCCAAGCGATCTTGAATTTGATTGTGGCATATTAAATTTATGGGACAATATCTAAATTTTGGCAGGGCCGGATTTTCGTATTCGCTTTCATTTTCCGCGTCACGTGAACTTCAAAGTTTGGCAAAACTGCCCTACCTTCAGGCAGGCTTATATATTTTCTCAGCGAGATTGACCGTCACTCGCCGCACGGGCTAATTTTTTCTATCTTTGTTTTCTTTCTCCTTCTCCTCATTTTTCTTCGAACTTTCTGAAACTTTCCAGCAATTCCTCCGTCCTTCCTCCAGATGTTCCTCTCACTCTTTTATCATTCCGTTTTAAGGCTTTCTCTTTCCTGATTGCCCTTTTCTCACCTCTTCTTCAGTTTGTTCCAATTCCCCCTCGGTTCCGTTTTTTTCCCTCCTCCAGCTTCGTTTTCCCATTCCTCTTCAAAGTTCTCTCTATCCGCGGGAATTCAATTCGCTCCTCCCTCCATTCTCTCCCTAGCTCGCTCGTCCATTGTTCCAACTTATGGATACTTCATCTCTAATTTCCTCACTTTTTCCTTTAGTTCTTCGAAACTGTCTTGCCTTTCCAACCATTCTTCTTCTTTTTGCTCCAAATGTCCTCTCCTCTTTTTACTCTCCTCCAACTTTTCCTTTTCCCGAAGCCTTCTTCTACCTCTCGCTTTAGTTCCTGCGCATCGCCATTTGCTGTGACTCCGTACCGCAGCGTAATCCCATGAACCTGTCACGCCCGCCGGTGCCTCGTCCATCAAAGGAAACGAGTGAATGTCCCCTACACAATTGTCACCATTCTCCACCTTCAAGGACTGTCGACACTTGTCTCGAAGCCCGTCAATGGCATGCTCCGGCCCCTGCCCCCTGCCATAACCCCGTGGATTTGAAACAGTTGTTGGAGCGGCTCGCTCATGTCGTGCCGTTCGTAGCCGCCATTCATAGCGGCTCACTCACGCTTGTGCCCGCTGAAGTGCGGCCGCGCCGCCATCTTGCGACTCCGAGTTAGTTGCCAGCAAAGTTCGTGCTCAGAATAGGGTGGCTCCCCAGAAAGAACCATCCCGGGCCATGGATTCTACATTTACTACACATATACATTTCTACCCCGGCACCCGCTCGCCTTGAAATCTCATCTTATTTCTCCTAAGGATTAAATTTAATGCGCTCGAATTTGGTGGGATCGAGGGTTGCTCCACTCACCCCTGGTCCGATTCCCGTGAATTTAGTTGGAGACCGAGGGATTGAATCCCACACTCCTGTACACCAATGTTTACGAATTTTTGGCCCGTCCAGGCGCGATCGGCCACGTAACTCGAATCGCGACGCGTCCCCACCGGAACGGACAATTCAGTCGTGACCCTCCTGGAACTACCGCCAGGAGCCAGTCCACGGTTGGGGTTTAACCTCACCACGATCGTGCCAATTGCCCACCCGCGTGGAATAGGGTTGCTCGCCAAATTCGACCTACCTAAGTACCCTGCGCGAGTGTCGACCGGCGATCGTACCTCGCCGCAGGTCGACTTCGGACACGAACCGCTTAAGCGGCTCGTTCCGTGCTGCAGGATAACCGACGCGGAGTTATCGTCGACCTCGACGGTTCAGATTATTTACGGTGTTTTAAACCCACTTCAATCCCTTACGTGATGCAAGATGGAACTTCAACAAAGGAAAGGACGAAGCCGAAACGGGAAACAGTTCAACAAGCAAGCAACTTTATTTTCACACATACAAACACGCACGTAAGGCAGTAATGCAATGTGGCAAGAAAAGCAAAATGGCAACAAAAGCAAAGCACTACTACCGACTATAATATTTACAACACTTAACAATTATACTTGTCGGGACTCGGCGCCACATCATTCATTCAAAATAAACAGGAAAGACCCTCTCCATAGGCAGGGAGTAGACGGGGTCCGTGGACCAAATGTGCGCGGAACCTGGAGGAGCGGCCAGGTCCACGAGACCGAAAGGTCTTACCCGCGTCCTCGGATGGCGATGGCGGGCAAGCCGCAATATCAGCGCAGCTGCGCCCCGACTCCGTGCCCTGGCGTGGTCGGTGAGCCCTCTCAGGCGTGCTCCGCGCAAGCACGGTTTGGTCGGCACCACGGTTAGGGTGGGGAATGAACGGGCCACCGCACTATCTCAGCGCGATGGGGGGGGAATTGTTGATGCTCAGGGTCGAGCGAGAGGAATGGTGGCTGGCTTGGTCGCTTGTGAAAGCGAAGGTGGCTCGAGTCCAGCGACGAGACGAGACGAGCCCAGCGACGAGACGAGTGGGGGAGATAAAAATAGGGTGGTCTGTGGGGAGATAAAAGTGGGGAGATTTCGCAGTGGGGGAGATAAAAATAGGTGTGTCTGTGCGCGCAAGGAGAGTTCATTATGTCAGTGATCAGCGCTGTCTGCGCGCACGCTGAGTACATCACATCTCGGTACATGACATTTGCTGGTCGTCGTTTCGTCGTCGTGGCATTGGTGGTCGTTCTGGGTGATCGTCGTTTTCATCGTCGTTGGCTTGGTCGTCGTCGGGGAGGTCTGGAGCCTTCCGTCTTGGTGATCGCCATTGGGTCGTCGTCGAGGACAGGTCCAAGATAGACCTGGCTTTCAGCTCGCCTGTCCCTCCGAGCTGAAAGTCATATTAAGGCAATAGCCACCATTCTGTCTGGTGTGCGTGGTGTCTGTTTGTGCGCCCCGCCTAGTAAGTAGTAAAATTGCATAATCCTTGCTGTATATTAGTTGCATTTCTTTTATTCGGTATAAATCTGTCCTTACTGGCCTCCCTAACAATCCCCCATCATTTGTAAAAATAAAAATCCCCATTTGTTGAATGTACTCAGCTCGCCGTTTCATTTCTGCCATTGACTGGGTGTGTCGTGCGTGTGAGTGATTAGCTGGCCGTTGGCCACGGTAACGAGATAATCGGCCACGGAACTTGGCGATTGAAACCGCTCCGCACCGCACATGGAACGGGCTCGCTTAAGCGGCTTGTTTCCGTACGAGTTTCGTCGAGGGTGAAATTCCCCGGTAGCTGGACCACGTGGGTAATTAGGTAAATTGAAGTTGGCAATTAACCCTACCCCACGTGGTCTACCCATTGGCGTATTTCGTTCCAAAATAACAAGACCCGTCGACCCGACTTTCCGGGCGGCGATCTGACATTCCGGGCGATCGAGCCGAGACGACTCCACTGCTCCATCGAGGGTCGTGCTCGTGGCGACCGCGCCGGCGAAACCACAACACTGGGTCCAGGAGCAGAATTCGGCCTCATCCGCCTCCACACGAATTCACGGACTCAGATCAGGAGTGTATGGAGCAACCCCCCCCCCTGTGTCCCCAAATTACGAGCACTTGTAGAAAATTTTTATTCCAGCATGCATCATGTCCAAGCCAAGGCGAGCTGAGCCAGGTGGGTAGTGTAGAGAATAAAGTTAATGGAACACAGGGCCCAGACCCCGCTATGCAGGAGAAACCCATACCAGAAGGTTGGGAAAGCGGCAAAGCCGTTCATCTGGTTCTTTTTATTATTATAACTGCACCACGAGTTGTAGTCAGTGGGAGCGCCTGTCCAGGAACTTTGCCGGCAACCAAACTCGGTAGTCGCAAAATGGCGGCGCGGCTCCACCTCAGCGCAACACGAAGCGGTTACTATTAATAGCGCAACGAGCCGCACGGTACGTAGAAAATGCTCTCGCCCACTGTTCAAACCACGTCACAGCATGCGTCATGGCAAAACAAAGCAGGACGACAACACGTACATTAACGAGCTTCATGCACGATTGCGGGATACCCTGGAGCAGAGGAGGTGTGATGGAAATTATATAAAGGAATTACAAATAAATTGGACGAGGCACTACGGCAGGCAGATGAGGTTCAGGAAAATTATGTGCACGGGGAGTCACAACAATTGGCCGATGCACAGGAACTATTCGGGGGCTGGAAAAGGACTTAGCCACCACAGTCGAGAAACTACATGAGAGAAACGATGAAAGTAGAGTGTATGCCGTAATGAGGAGTGGTTTACCGTAGGTTTGACATGAGAAGAGGGAACTGAACAAAAAATAGAGGAGGAGCAAATTAGTAACTCCCAGGATAGGCAGAGCTTGGAGGAGGAATGGAAAATAAAGCTGGAAAAGGAAAAACGGGAACACGATTTGGAATTGCAAAAACTGAAGGAAGAGGTAAGATCAGGCAATCAAAGAAGAGAAAGCCTAGAAAAGAGGATAAAAAGAGGAGATAAATATCTGGAGCCAAAGGAAGGGAAGAACTGTTGGAAAGTCAAGACAGTTCGAGGAACTACAGGGTGAATGAGGAAAGAAGAGTGGAGTACCATGAGTTGGACAGGAGAAGGCGAACTGAACGAAAGAATAGAGGAGTAGCAAATAGACTCCCGGGATAGGAAGAGCTTGGAGGAGGAATGGGAAACAAAGCTGGAAAGGCAAAACGGGAACACGAGTGGAATTGCAACAACTGAAGGAAAAGGTAAGAAGGCAATCAGATAAGAGAAAGCCTAGAACAGAAGATCAAGATAGGAGAGAAAGATCTGGAACAACTGAAGGAATACGGTAAGAGAATGGACGACATGAGGAAGGAAGCATGCGAAAGAGTGTGGAGATGAGCAAGAATTATGGGAAAAAGCTTCTGAGTTACAGAAACACCAAAGCAAAGAGAGGGAATTACAAAACGAGCTGAGGATGTTAAGAGAGGAAAGAAAGAGAACGGAGAATGAAACGGTTAAGGAACCACACTGTGCAGATCAAACAGTTAGAAGCCAAAGCAAGCGTTGGAGTACGCGGAGATGGTGAAAGAACAAGAAGGAAGCAGGAAAGGGAAATCGACAGTTGAGAGAAGCGACGAGTTGGAGAATGAGAACAAGAGAGACAGTGGAGAGGAAACAAAAAGAACATGAATTGAAATTGACCAACTAAAGGAGAGAGCAGGTTGGAGTACGCGGAGATGGTGAAAGAACAAGGAATGAAGCAGGAAAGGGAAATCGACCAGTTGAGAGAGCGACGAGATTGGAGAACGAGGAACAAGAGACAGTGTGGTGAGAGAAACAAAAAAACATGAATTTGAAATTGACCACTAACGTAGAGAGCAAGGTTGAGTACGCGGAGATGGAAAAACTTCCGGAAAGATACATGAACAACTAAAAAGTCAGAGAGGAAGAACGACTCAAATGGAGAGGAAAATGGAGCCAGGAAGTAGACATGCACAATAATTGGGATGTGTGACATCCCACAAGAGAGGAATGTTAGTGGTGCGGACTTGACTGACATCACTGTCAGATGAAACAACAATTAGAGCAAACTCTGATAAAGGAGACAAAGGGAGAAACTAATAAATACGAAGAGATGACGGAAATGGTTAGGGAGATGGATGGAAGCCGAAACAGAGACGCAGGAAATGGGAGTACGACTGGACAAAACAAATAAAAGAGACAACGGGAAAAAAGCAGAGACACGGGAATAGAGGTGAATTAAAGGTAAAAGACGAGCACACACACGTGGGAGAATAGGGGACAATGGGGTTGAGCTAGGGAATGTCTTGGACCGGTGCGAGTAGCCAGGATAGCCTCCTTCAGGGACAAGGGGAGACGCTATGCCC
>CM068966.1:24834384-24880666 GCA_035128595.1 Eptatretus atami | reverse complement strand
ACGAAGTGGAGAACCCCTCCCCTTATACTGTTGCGGGCCGGGACGTCGGCCGCGGGCTCGACCGCTGGAATGGGCCGCAAGCTCGGCTCGACCGATCACCCGGATCAGATCAGTAACTTCTCCGGAAAACTCCGGAGAAGAAGGTCCCTTTGTTTTTAGACGTGAAAGCGTCAATAATTCCACACGTGGGTAAGGGTTATTCGCACAACTCAAAAACCTAGAGACCACGTGCGATCCTACCGAGTCTTCACCCCTCGACGAACTCGTCGGAAACGAGCCGCTTCGCGTGCTCGTTCGTTGTGCGATTCCGAGCGTTATCGCCCGAGACCGGTCGGTCCAGATGTCCCCTTTACGGCGGACACGGCCTGCTATTTTCCCCAGCATGCGACCATGCTCAGTCAATGAAAAAGGGACGTGAACGAACGAAACCATTTACAATCGGGTTTTATTTCAACAATAATGGGGGATAGGAAGCACGTAAAGAAAGCAGAATTAAACGAATTAAAGCAAGGCAATGATATTGCAGCGAGAAAGCACTAATACAGTTCGACTACTTACTGACTGGTGCCCACACACATACGCACACATCCAAAAATGGTCGGACCAGGTGGTCTTTCTTTGAGACCTATCTTGACTTGCTCGCCTCGTCGGTCTTCAAGGACCGTCCTCGGGCCGAACTGGACCCCAGCACGATCGGACGATCCAGCAAGCGAAGTCGGCAAGGGCGAGGTTGGCGGAGAAGACCCTCGTGCGCAGCACTTTCCCAGAAAACAGGGAACAGCGGCAACGAAGAGAACCAGCCACGAAGAACGAAGGAGAACAACGTGCAACACCACGCCAGACCAGAAGCACCGAACGCGCATACCGCGCCTATAATTATACCACCTCCCCCGCTTCGGGGGGGGCTCTTCGAGACTTCACCCTCTCCCTGGGCTGTTTCGGACGCAGTCGTCTTCCCCTCTCTCACTTGGCCCAAAACGGGGCGGCAAGCCCCTTGATTCGTCGGGAGCGTGGTGACGTCACGCGGAGCCCTTTCTCCTGTCGCGCTGATTGCTGGTGGCGGCCCCCCATCCGCTGGCCGGCATTGGTCGAGGCCGCTGCGTGTGTCTCCTCCCGAACTCCGCCTTCTTCCAAAGGACCGCCCTCACACAGCGGGAAGTTGAGCAACATGTTTCTGCAGGGCTCCGCCCCCCTGACGTCGGCCAGAGCGGAGGTGAAGGAAGCGAGGAAGGTGAGGTGCATTGCGTGTCGTCGCGCTGATGTCCGGTGGTGTAAAAATGAAACGAAAAGAATAACCGACTTAAAACTCCACAGCGCCAGGAACAGAGGCTAAGTCACATTTGCTGCTACGCGAGGATACGGTTGCCGTACCCCTCTGAATTGACAGAAACGTGCGGCGGCCGCAGGTTTCTCGGCCTCAGGATGCTACCCTTTGGCTATCTTTTACAGCCGTAGGGGTCGCCGTGGAATATATAACGCGGAGTTATAACTTTTTCTCATTTGCTACGTTCGCCGTAAGCATTCGACAAGCCGAAAAAAAATAACTTGGTAAAAAAAAAAATAAATGAACCCACGTCTTACCGCCGTCTGGCCGACGGTCGCCTTAGGGCCCCCTCCGGTCGCCTTGTGGCACCTTGAGGCACCTTGCATTCTGCCTTGAAAATTCTATGAGCCGCCGCGGGACCGCTCTAGGGTCACCGTGCGAATCAAATCAAGACGTACGGCACCCCCACGTTTTCGGTCTCCACAAATTGTTATAAATACCGCCGTGCAGGCTCCCCGAAAAATAAAAACATATTGTGACTCTACATTGTGTGACCGGGAATACTGCGGCCGCCCCTATAATTCTAGTGGCCATAGATATTTATAACCCTACGGCCGCCGTGCCAAAATGTGACTTAGGCTAATATCCTTATCGCCTTGTCCTTCTCATACTCTCTTTTGGCTTGTCGAGTTATTTTCTTAACTAGCCTCTGCTTACTCTGATACTGATATAAATCGAACTCCAGGTCCTGTTATTTTAGACTAACCTGGTAAATACATTTGCTTCTCTTAATGACGCTGCAAGAGGACAAGTTCCGGATTTCTTTATGTTCATCATACATCGTGATAACAATACCAGTTACTGGATGGAGGCTTAAATATTTGGTGTGAAATGGTATATATTGTGGCTGTTAACAGCTCGTTTACGCTAAGCACACACGCACGCACGCACACACACACCACACACGCGCACGCACGCACCACAGCACAACACACACAACACACACACCACACACACACACAACACACACACACACACACTGGCCGATGGGATCGGCAGGTTGGAAGTCAGGTGTGTGATTATTCGACTACAATACTTACTGTATAAACCCAGAACCCTTTGAGGAGCTTTTAGTGGAGCAATTAGTGTGATTTTTGGCAGTTCGCTTCAAATGTGATTACAGATGAAATTTGGTACGAGAGTTCCTTCAGGGTCACTCTGCAAGGAAAAAGTGCGAGCCACGTGTATTTTCAACATGGCGGCCATTTTTCCAAGATGGCTGCCAGGGTAGGTGAAAAAAACAACTTAAACCATAACAAATCGCAGAATGTCGGATTTATTTCATCTTTGATGCGAGTTATAGTTTTTTGTCCTTGCTAGAGCTGATTCTCAGTGAATTTGAGCGATTTCATGAACCAATACAATCAATTTAGACTTACTAACAATAAAGAAGCAAAAAGACAACATTGTCAGGCCTTCGAATACAAGTAAATTGGTTCTTCATCGCGTTTAGGAAGGGACGGTTAGAATTGTGGAGATTCTGAACAGAGCTTGTATTTTAATTGCTCAAAATTGTTTATGCCCATCCAAGGACTGCTAATGCCGGGGTGAGAAGCTGGCCTTATGGAGGCGTCTGCTCTCTCACGATAAATCGCTTTCAAATAGCGACTATAGCAACTAACCAAGACCTGCCTGCGGTGCCAAGAATCAAAGCTCTCACACATCTGACCTTACTCTGTGCGGTGTCCACAAATAATGTGGTGAGAAAGGCGATCTTGTTGGCGCCTTGAAAAACCAGACAGCTTGGAGCAGATGAGCTCTTAGGAGATGGAAACTTGAAATAAACACCATCTGTGCGACCAATGAGCCACAAGATCTATGGACCCTGACACATTGTACCTCAATGGTGGTGGACCACCAATATCAACTAAACACAAAAGGAGAGTGTATGTCATGCACTACCAGGGCGCACTGTGGCATACATGCGTTGCCAACTCATGGGGTCAAATGTCGGCTAAACGTGGGTTTAGTATCCCAAAATGCTTATCTAATGACCCCACGATGTAGATACCGCACCTAAGCCGACAGGATTGCAGCAGTGGGAGCGCCGAGCCAGGATAATCGGGGGTTTTACATTATATCCGATGGGTAACAGATCGCACGGATTAAATGGCATTGATAACGACCGGGGCTAGGTGTAGGGCAAAGCATGAACCTGAGCTGGTATCCATACATTTCAAAGTGCACGAAGGCCAGGTGGTTAAAGGATAACCCTCGACCTTCCAGTTGCTAGTCACAAATTATGATACTTCAAGCAAATCAAACCACAAACAAACTGGAGAAATGTTGCCTTTGTTCAGAAGACACGAGAAAAGTTAATGGCCACTTGAACAAACAGCGGCAGTTCACGAGGGCATTCTTTGAGAAAGTCAAACAGCTCACATGGTAATTGAAGTAAATGGGTATCCCTTTGAAGAGAGTCAGGAGTTCTTCTTCGCTCCGACGCCAAGGACATCGCGGATCCTTCCGCTGCTCAGCTAATTGCGACGCTTCACGAGAGCGGAAATAGAAAGTTTAATTCCTTCCATCGCTAATCACAATGTGGACATGACTGCTCCTTCCTACCAAGCCTATCAAAAAAGACAGGATAAACCTTCTTCAAAATAGCCAAAAGTTCTGCGCAAATCGAGACAATTCTGAAGGAAGACTTGCCATTTCTTTTCCCGCCTCTCCAATCTCCTGCCAAAACAAGACAGTGTACCTGCAAAGTTCTTTCAAACACGAAACCAGTCTTTCCGCCCCACTCCAGTTTACAGGGGAAACTACACACATTACGAAATCGGATTTAGTGGATGTACTACAAGCCAAAGTGGACCTTCCGAGACAAGCCAGAATCTGAGTTACTCTTGTGATGGAGCTGCGTGGTAAATTATCCGTACACCCGAACACCAAGACTTTGAAGAGTTGCAGAAAGGATATTCTTCCTAAGTCGATACTACAGCCGAATACAAAGAACCGACATTCATCTTTGATGTGTTATCATTCAGTCCAGCCGAAGTCAGATGCAAGATCTCAACGAGGAAGGCCTCAGAAGGAGAGTAACGCGACAGTAAACTCCCTGAATTGAAGAGCTTCCTTAGAGTGCAACCAACAAACAGGAAGCTATTCCATCCTTGCCGACGAAGTGTCTGAAATTGACAACGGGCAACCAGTTATCATGACTAAAGGAGAAAAATGCATCACCACCACCAGTGACACCACGTTAACCTAGAGGAAGTGGGCCCCATGTACCCATGAAGAAGCAGACACGGATATGCTTACTGTTCGGCATGCAGGCCACCGAGGGATACAAGTCTCTGATGATGAAGCTATGACATGGACATGGTCTAGTATATTGCCATATCCCTTATGCCTTCTCTGCCGCACAGGTCAAGAAAAATGGGGTTGCATTTGGCAAAGGGAGCACAGGAGATGGATTCCCTATCCATTAAATTATGTCTTGCATAGACCAGAAAGAGTGGGATGCTCTTCTTCCATGCCTTCAGCCGGGTGTGCTGTATGTATCAGCTTTCAATGGCAAGGAAAAAAAGAAGCATGGGAAGGAATGTATGTTAAGCATCATAAGCTTCACCGAACCAGTCGCCTCAAATTGAGGTTCTGATCTAGATCTGGAATTTGTTCTTGATGTCATGACGATTCCAAGTTTCAGTTGCAGTCAGTGAATGAGGCTGCGCGCGGCTTGCTCTCTGTTGCATGAAAGCAAAGCGGTTCATATGATTTATCACCACCACAAGGGCACTCACGAACATGCCAAGGGAGCTGCATATCAAGCAGGACATTTGGCCAGGCAATAGTCCGCCCAGCCAGAAGCTCAGGGTCCGTCCGAGTGGGGTTGGTTCAAAGAGATGACTGTGGAAGGTCTGCTGGGACTGCCCTTGCTCCCATAGCTAAAAGCTGCCAGGAGTAACGAAATGTGGATGCAAGACACAATGTAGTGGAAGGTCAAATGCTTCGTTACGGACTAAGTTTACCCCGCTATGCAGTTGGTCTTGTCAGACTAATCAGAAAACAATGACATTGCAGGGCAGAAAAATGGCGGCCATCTTGAAAATGGCCGCATATTGTTTTAAGTGGCGAGCAGTTTGTATCGCATAAGCTGACTAAAATAAATATTTCTAGCCAAAATTTCATGCTGTATCTTCTTTTGAATGATTGTTATTGTTAATCTGTTCTTATTTTGGGTGGTCGGTCGGTGGCCATCTTGGAAAAATGGCGGCCATGTTGGAATTTCAAGTTGGCTTAGCACTTTTGTCCATAAAGACATAAAATAAATATTCCTGCCAATTTCTGCTTGCTGTTATCTCATTGAACGATTGATCTTGTATCTGGCTCCACTATTCACTCGAAATTCTATTTAAAGTCCCATGACACTCAAAAAGTACTGAAATTTGCAGTATTATATAGTATATATATTATATATATTATATTTATATATATTATTTTATATTATATATATATACAGTGGAAAATCGTATAACGCTAAGCGTATAGCGCTTTACTGATATAAACGTCATACACACTTGGACCCCAAAAAACATACTACATTTCATGTTTAAAGCAAAAAGTGAGAAAATAAAGACAAAGTTAGTCCAAAATAGCGCCTACAGTGGCGAAAAAAATTTCAAGCTTGTCATCGCCTGTGTTGGTTGACAGTGTTTGAAATACTCATGAGCTTCATTTCTCGCACCTTTCCCGTATAATGGCGAAGCTGCAGATGAAAAAATCAATTCAAGTAAATCTCATAGCACCGTATTCTCCTGTAACTCCCTTGACCGCTTCTTCATCAACCCCCAATAATCCAAAGATGGCGGGACGACATGTCCACGTGTTTTGGCTCTGGTTTGTACTGTAATATTAATATTTTTCACTGATCAGTAATTAGCGCTGTTCATTATAACGCCTAGTCGCTTTGGGCCCACCTGGTGAGCGTTATATCGATTTTCCACTGTTATATTATATATATTATATATATATATTATATTTAGGGTGTTCCCCAAAAAAAATGAAAGTTGATTTTTTGTGCTCCTGATTTTGCCTTTTGTTCCAATAACCCCATAAAGCGAACTTATAGGTCAAAAATGAACAAATTTCCTGATATTTAGGGTTCCTCCAAGTTGGCACAATTACGTCCATTATGGAGAGGAATTTTGCACTTGCAATGTCAAAAAGCTCATCTAGGTCTCCTTGGAAAAACTATTCTTCACCATAATATGACTGCTGTGGTTTTTGAAAATATAAAAACCATTTAATTTGAAGTGCAACTGCGTTTGATATTCGATGGCAAGTTGTCAGTGACAGTTGGCAATTCAACAATATTTGCCACTTGAGGAGGAACCCCTAAACATACTCCATCTGCTCATTTGGTATGTATGTTTCTACTGTCAATGGAACAAGGCACACCCAGGAGCATGAATATTCATACTTTTATTTTTTTTACCCCCTATTATGACAGCACCTAATATATATAATATATTATATAAATAATTATATTAATATATATCATATGTCCTTACAGGAGTTTTTCATTGTAATTTCCTGATCTGACATGCTTTTTCACAATACTCGTTCTGTAAATGTAAATTAAAAAACAAACCTCTTCGGGAAAGCCCCTAAATGTCTGCCGAAATCACTAAAAGAGGCGCTAGCACCACGATGACGCTTGCTCCGGGGAAAATTTATATTAATGTATTTTAAGTTGTAAACAAATGGATTTCAGAAATTAACTTTTATGCTGCAGTGAATTGGCTGCCTTTCTGGCCAAAAGACTTTTGCCCTAATGATAAGAAATGTGTTGTTCTGGAGCAGAGTGACGAGCTGAATAAATGAAACCTTTGCTTAGAAATATACGAGTGGCTTTTCGTCTAAGGACAACGTCTACAGTCGCGTGATTCCCCAATCTCTCTCATGAAAGTATAAAATGACTTTAAATGTAAAATTGTTTCAGGCAAGCACGTAGGGAAGTTATTAGTATTCTCAGTTGGCTTGTACTCCTTGGAACTGACCAAGTACCATTAGAATAAAAAACCTCTGATTGTAATGTAGAGAGTGAATTGAATCGGGTTGTCTAACTGTAACTAAAGTAAGAATAAATTGAAATAGAACCAAAATATTGCAGATCAATGGGAGATTCTTAAGTTCATTGTATGAGGGTCAGAAGTGTATAGATGTAAATTAGAAAATAAATTGTTTTCACAAGGAAGGACTTGTGTTGACATCAGTTTTATCAGTGTTCGATAGAGTTTTTGTAGGGATTTTATAACCAAATCGGAACAAACGTTAACTCGTCTGAAATCAAATTAGGATTCCACAATCGGCCAGTTAGAATCCTTCAAGAGACACGATTCACAACAAGGTGGGTTTAAAAAATCACTCAGATTGTGCCGAGACTCGGATTCGAACCGACGTTGGTGCGGTGCTCGTGATTCGAGTGCTTAATCGCGGGCATGCCTGGAGGAACGAAATGTGCTTGAGCAAGTAAGTGAGAGCGCTCTCAGCAGGGTAACGCATTTCGAACAAAGAAAAGTTCCTTGTCAGATAATTTTATTGGAGAAGAAGAGGATCGGCGGAGGATCCGTTTAAAAGTTAAACGATAAGTACTGAGTTGTTTTTAGAAAGAGTGCTGGAGAAGAAGAGGAGTCAGATGACAAGAAGAGGCTCAATAGAGCCAGATTGCGTATTAAATGGGCATGATGAAGCGACATCCCACTGTTTGCATTGATTACAGACCGCTGTTGAGAGAGGGCCGAAGGAACTGCTGAGATGCGAATAGGGTAAATAGATAAATTACAGTTACCTGTTTAAGGTTATAAAGTACTTTTTGTTCATTGAAAGCGCACTGGAAGTTTGTGATTGCAGTGAGGTTGTTTATATTATATTGTTGGAGGTTTACGTGTTTGTAATGCCAATGATTTGCACGAAACGTTTGTTAGAGTGGGCAGGAGACGATTACCGGCTGGGAAGCGTGCGTTGGTGATTTGCATTGAGATGCATGTGTACTGAAAGTAAAAAAAGAAACTGTGCGAGTCCAATATTCACTGCCAATGAAACGTGTTCGTTGGATTTGACGATATTATAACTCGGCTGAGTGAGGCTGTGTGGGGTGCATCTGCTTTTACACTGAAGTCATTGTTCGAGACTGTTGCTAGTGTGAAATTCGATTCATTGAAGTGCAAGAGGATGAGATAGAAATGGTATTGGTATTTGTCACGTGATCACACGCTGTCTATGATAGTCAATGCGTTAGTGTTGTGTTGAAGCCATGACAGCAGTAATGCAAACTGTGGGTTTTGCCTGGCAGAAGTTTTTTTCCTTCTTTTCCCACTGCGGATGTGGAGAGAACTTCCTGTTCCCTTGTTCCTGGTGTTTGTGGCGCACCCTCTCCTACTAATGTTTTAAAGGAAGTCCCATTTAGGAAAAGTTGAAGTTTTATTTTTCAAACCTACGGGGATTTGAATCAAATTGGAAAATAAATTGCTGAATGTGGATTATATCTGGTATTTCGAACGTGAAGTCTTGGAAGTGTGAGCTCTCGCTGCATTGTGATTGTAAATACAACACCGGCAGTTAAGTGCTGGGCAACTCTGAGCACGTAGTCAGAAACTGTTTTCGAAGATTTACTGAGTTGTAAACCATTGTACTTAAAAGAGTGATTTAAATGAGAAACGTGATTGGAATGATTAAAATTGATTTATGAATGTTAGCACTTGGGCAATTCACAATAATAATGATTCTCGGAGGACGTGAAAATAGCATATTGTTTATTCGTCTGCAATGTTGAGTTGCCTGAACTTGTGCTGGAAGGGCAATGGCAAACAACCCAGTGTAACCCTTTGATCGATTCAGTCAAGGTGGAATTCATGATTTAATTGGATAGACGCTGAAGATTTAATTTTTGATTTATGGTTTAAAAGGAATATTTTATTGTTTGACCAAAAAAGTTGTTTAAAGAGTTGATGTTTATTAGTCTGAAGTTTAGATGTTTTTCCAGACTGGGATAAAATTTGGGGAGGTCGAGCGACATGTGTAGACAGAGTGTTTGAGCTGCATTTAAATGATATTGCTGATAACAGATTTGACAAGTGATTTGACAATTTTGTACAAACTGTTAAAATGATTTATTTGTTTTGATAAAGGAAAATGGATTCGTAATTGAAGGTCCAGAGGAAG
The DNA here is from genome assembly GCA_035128595.1 of Eptatretus atami. NCBI lineage: Eukaryota > Metazoa > Chordata > Myxini > Myxiniformes > Myxinidae > Eptatretus > Eptatretus atami. Next base: position 24,871,176 of record CM068966.1, on the reverse strand, counting down.
TGATAGATGGTTTGTGTATGTGAGTTGGAAAAATGGCAGCATGTTTGCTGTTTTGGTGAGAGAGAAGTGGACAGATGGAGAAATGTCAGAGATTAAAATGTCGATGGAAATAGCAAATGAGATGGATGTTTGAGTATACGTACAACTGGATTTCTGTTATTTTAGATGTTGTTTGGGAAATAACAAAGGAAAGGGATTAAAATATTATATGACTATAATGCAATTAAATGCTTCTATAAGACCTTTGTTGTCTATTGAAATACATGTGCCCATGACGTTTATTGATTGGTGTTTAATTGATGCTTTGTTTGTTTCGAGTGTTGAAAGCGTCTTTGAAGCAAGTAGATTTCTCTAAATGAAGTTGGAAAGAACTTCACACAAAGATTGGACGATGGAGAACCCAGATTTGGTGATTGAGCATTCACACGTGATCATGCCCCTTCCTGAGGAATAAGATGAGCAATGTGGGAAAGAAAGAAAAAACCCACTGAGGAGAAGGTTGACAAAGTCTTAACGTCGGCGTTGTGTGGTGCCTGCGTGTGAGGAATGTCTCAGCCACACTCTCCGATTGCCGCTCTGCAAATACATCTGAAACTTGCTGTGGTTGCTTCAATTACGACCGCTGGGTTCCACACTGCGCGTTTACAACATGTGCTTCCTTTTCGTCTCCTTCAACCAGTGTCCGGCCCAAACTTGTACTTGCCCACATCTACCTTCTCTCAGCTCAAGGAGTGCTTCGATTGTGTTTCCCGTTTGGGTGCTGCTCTATCCACACCCTGACCTGTTATCTTCTGACTTCGGTAGCATGTTTCAATGGTGTGACACATGCTGAATGAACAGGCCATAATTAATGGCAACTCACTCATTTTTCTGATGATGAGCACTCGCTGCCATGTTGATTGAACTGGAGTAATGAAATCTTTTCTCCTTCAGGAAGGACATAGCGTAATCATGTGTAAGAAAATTATTCAAATTTTCCTAAAAAAAAACGGGGATGTGGGGGAAAAATTTATTATAATGTATTTTAAATTTGTAACAAATGGAGTTTCAGAATAGTAACTTTTATGCTGCAAGTTGAATTGGCTGTCCTTTCTGGCAAAAGACTTTTGCCCTAAAATGATTAGAGAATAGTGTTGTTCTGGGCAGAGTGACCGAGCTGATAAGAACCTTTGCTTAGAAATGTACGAAGGGCTTTCGTTCAAAGGACACGTCTTACAGTCTGGGTGAATATCCCCCAACCTCTCTCTCATGAAAGTTAAAAATTGATTTGAAATGTAAAATTGTTTCAGTGCAAGATCCTGAGAAGTATAGTATCCAGTGGCTGTACTCCTTGATGACACAGTACCAAGTTAGAATAAAACTGTCTTGATGTAATGTAGAAGTGAATTTAATCGGGTTGGTCTAACTGTTAACAAAGTAAGAATAAATGAAATAGAACCAAATAATATTGCAATCAATGGGGTTCTTAGTTCATTGTTACGAGGTGAGAAGTGTATAGTGTATAATTAGAAATAAATTTTTTCACAAGGAAGGACTTGTGTGGACATCAGTTTTATCAGTTCGATAGGTTTTTGTAGGTTTTATAACCAAATCGGACAACGTTAACTCTGTCTGAAATCCAAATAGGATTCCACAATCGCCAGTTAGAATCCTTCAGGAGACAACAATCACAAATAAGTGGGTTTAAAAATCACCATCAACGTCATCTCCAGGAACAACAAAGGCTGCATGCAATTACTTGGGGGTTGTGGTCTACGTGATTGTATTGGCTTCCTGTTGTTTCCACATTCGATTGCGTCGACTCAAACGCTTCGTTCTTTCTGCTTTAAAAAAAATCAAACATTTGGTTTGAATAATGGATGACATGGACTTTGTTTGTCTGGTAGCGACAGTGAGTGTGAGAGAAATGAAGGATTTTGGTCTGAATCAGATGGAGAATTGTCGGATAAGTAGTACGCTGGGAGGTGAGGTTTCAGGCAGCTGGAAATGAATACGGCCTTACCAGTTCGAGCCCGAAGCAGGACAAGCAGAGGAAACTGGCGATGAATTCCGGAGTTCATGATGTTCGAGAGGACATCGAAGGAAGACTTGGCAATAACAACTGGTTCGAACTAAATCCTATTCGAATCAATAATGTAAATTCTACTAGCATACTGCTTTGATATCAGAAATATTTTAGTGGGTATGTGACCAGCGCAGCGCAGCGCGAGCGGACATGTTGCACCGCGCGAATGAATCGCAATCAAGGCCAGCGCTGTCATCGGCCGTATCTCTCGCGCGCATAAAACGAAGCAATCTCGCTGTCCGATACGATGAAAACTTGTGTGCAGAACAACCTTGCGACACAATTGTCCTTGAGTAGTGCAATAAATCTGACGTTCTGTTGCATTTTTATTTATTTTTCCTACTGTCGATTTGTACGCCAGTAGAAAACAATGAAGAAAAGAGAATAATAAAAGAAAGCTACAGCACGTCGATTTATCGGACTAGTCGATGGACGACGGATTTATCGGATTAGTCAGACTCTGGAGTTGACAAGTAACTTGTATTAGCATGCACACAATGTATAAGTCAATGCGAAGAGTCTCGAGGCTATGAGGCCGTGTAATAGGACAGATTAATTTGTCTTCATAGTTGTGCCAACATAATTTTTCCCTGTTCATTATTACAGCATTTTGGCAAATTTAATGAATAGCAAGCCAATGGAAGCAGTACCTTCACTTTGGAATAAACCATGAATGTCGAGTTGCATCCATACCTGGCTTGAATGTATATGGAATCGTACCTATCCCAGCAGGCTGGTTTAACGAACAATTCAATAATCTGCAAAATGTGGGTGCAGGTTTTCACAGTTGTTGATTTTAAATTATCCTTCGCCTTGAAATGATGCAATATTAATCTTTAGTATTTTACTTGTATGTCCCTGTAAGTTTCTTTTTTAATGTAAAGGTTCAACAGTCACATTTTATATTTTGTGGTCCACATGGTATAACCCTTTATTGTGCATACATCTATTGGATTTGTACACGACTACGACAAGGTAGTAAAGGGATAAATAATTGTCTCGTGATTGTTGTGCATACACGGCTCAGAAGCAGAATTTCTTTTCCGCGAAACAATCACAGGTATTAAGACGATCAGTGAGATAGCAAATCCATGTGCACAATGCATTTGACGTACTTCTATACGGCACGCGAGTCTAATCAATCCACTCTGTGCGAGTCGCGTTCTGGAGATGACGTCAATGATCACGTGACCTGCGGTTCGCTGAACTCAACTTTTTTGAGGGGCGGGGTGTAGCAAGTTGTGAAAAGCACTAGAAATGTTGGAAATATTGGTCTAATTATCCCATTGTTGATTTTAAAAAAGAAACATGGGTGATTTCTTCAATAGGAAGGTCAAGTTAATATATAAATAACCAGAAACTTTTGAGTGTCATGGGACCTTTAAATCGATTGTGTCCATTCATTTGGTGTGCAGCCTGTAGCTGCTGGGTGCATCATTGCAGGGAGCGCGACAGGGCTGCTGATGCAGTGCCCCCTGGAGGTTAGGGCAGGAGTATGTAATTAGTGAATGGTGCCGGCGATAACTTGCCTACTCTTCGTGAAGGACACCGTGGGATCTTTAATGTACACCAACGAATATGGGACACCCGGCTTAACGTCCATCCGAGGGTCGGCACACAAATTGATGAATCGCCCTGGACCTTTGAAACACTGGGATGACAGTTTGTACGTGGGTCGGGATTCGAACTCAGGGTGGACAGCTTTGTCAATCCGTTTATTTTGAAAACAAAATAAATACGAGTTCCATAAAGGGGGCTGCAGATCATAGAGGGAGAGGGAGGGGGGGGGGGAGCGTCCGAAGATGCAAACTACCCCCAGCCCAGATCTACCCCTGGACAGATCAGATCCATGGTGATTCGGTGAACACAACTTGTGGTTACAACTCACGTCAGGTATCGGTACCAAACCAGATCAGATCCCTGATCCGGAGGTTGAAGCATCCACTTTTCCTCACCGTACGTGCTTCTCAACCTGATCGATCATTTATTATTTTAAACACGAATCTGAAAATTGATCACGTGATCAGCTTTGTTTGTTGTATTTAAAAAAAACACCAATCTGTGACGCGTGTTCTGTTCCTGCCGCGACGAACCGTAAATGAACCAGTTAATAATTATACCAGATATAGACAGATGGAGATAGACGATAGTAGAGATAGGACAGATCGAGATAGACAGAGTGGAGATTAGACAGATAGAGATAGACAGAATCGAGATAGAGAGATGGAGATAGACAGATCGAGATAGACAGATGAGATAGACAGCATCGAGATAGACAGATCGAGATAGACAGATGGAGATAGACAGATGGAATAGAGAAATGAGATAGACAGATGGAGATAAAACAGATGGAGATAGACAGATCGAGATAGACAGATCGAGATAGACAAGATCGAGATAGACAGATCGAGATAGACAGATCGAGATAGACAGAGTGGAGATAGACAGATGGAGATAGAGAATGGAGATAGACAGATGGAGAATAAACAATGGAGATAGACAGATCGAGATAGACAGATCGAGATACACCGATAGTCACGATCAGTCACACCGATCGCCCCCTCCCCCCGGCCCCCCGCCCCCGTCGCGCCTGCGCCCTGAGCCCGTGGACTGCGCGCCGGCTCCGCGTTTCTCGGGTCGACCCGCGCACGAGGTTTAGGGGTCGCGCCTCGAGGCGATGACTGTCCGTGGAGCGTTCGAAAATCGCGGTGCTTGCACTGCCTGCGTCGCCATGGAGCCGTCATCGGCTGCTGGAACCCGCAGGCGGCTCTCCCGTCCGCTGTCCCCTGCCCGGCCACAAGACGCGCCTCCGCATCGCTTGGTTCTGGGAAGAACGCGTCCGCCGCCCACGAAGGTCACCGTGAACGCGCCAGGTGCGGCGGTCTCTGCGGCACCGGCTCGAGGGGCGGGGAGGGTCGGTGACCGGGGGTCGCCACGCGGAGCCGCGACTGCGGGGGGAATCCGACGAGCGCAGGGCAGGCTCGGTCGTCACGGACTCGTACCGGCGGGAGTCGACGGACGCCAGGAGCTGGTCGGAGAGCCCGGTCGGGCGCGACCTTCGGACAGCGGCTCGGACGTGTCGGACAGCCCATCGGAGCACCTCTCGGACGATCCGCGTCCGGCGGCTCCAGGTAGCGACGCCGACTCTCCCACGGGTTCGAGCGATGCCGAGGCAGGACGAACGGATCGACGGGACCCCCCCGCCGGAGAAGCGAGTGGCCTTCAACGACCCTGGAGCTCTGCCCGAAGTCCTGAGCCGCGTCTGGGTTTGGATCCCGAGACAGGGTCCGGGGTGAGAGGTGGTCGAGCCTGTGGAACGGAGAGCCGCGGTGGTATAAAAGGCGAGAAACCTTCCTACAAGGAGGTGTTGCGGGATGCAGAGACCCTTCGCACAGAGAATACCTACCTGAAGGTGCGAGGATGGGTGTGCGCCCTGGAACGGGGATTCGTTATCTCGCGGTCTTGTCCTTGTGGATCTCAAAGCAAGACGCATGAACACCGTGTAAAATTCGTTTTCAGAGTTCCGTGGTGGACCTTTATCAATCACGAGGGCATGTAACCCCTGTCACAACAAAATGTTAAATGTGGCAACACAATGTCAATAACGCAGGTTGCATCACTCATTTCCGTATGGACACACGTGACCGCACTCATCTCCATATGGACACACGTGACCACACTCATCTCCATGTGGACACACGTGAAAGCCACACTCATTATCGGTGTTTGCTCGCCATGTGGGACCACCGTGACCGCTCATGATGCCCCGGTCTTGTGTTTATGTCTCCATATTATCGCGAACCGAACCAGGTGAATCCCGCAGCTGCCAATGCTCCGATGTGAGAGCACACAAGTGACCGCCTTATCTCCATATGGACACACGTACCGCACTCATCTCCATTGGACACATGTGACCACTCTCATCATCCTCCATATGGACACACACGTGACCACATTTCATCTCCATGTGGACACACGTGACCGCACTCATTCTCCCATATGGACACTGATGAGCACACTCATCTCCATGTGGACACATGTGACCACACTCATCTCCATGTGGACCACACAGTGACCACACTCATCTCCGATAATGGAAACAGGTGGTCACACTCAATATGGCTCATGTAGGGAGGGCCACCTGTATATCATGGCATGGGTCTCCATTTCTGTGGGTCATATATGTCCTGCACGGATTCCTCTTCACTTTTACGCATTTCTCACTGCACTCTCCAAGCCGACAATCCACGATCATAGCTCCTCATTTAACAGGGTCTCGTTACCTCCACCACCGAAGGTGAAGGAGGTTACGTTTTCACCCCTTTCTGTCTGTTTGTTTGTTTTTATGTTTGTTTTTGTGCAGGATATCTCAAAAAGTTGTGCATGGATTCGGATGCAATTTGGTGGACATGTTGCATGTTTGACAAGAATGAACTGATTAGATTTTGGTGAATATCCAGATCCGGATCCAGATCCTTTATAATATGGGTTTCATGGTCCCTGGTCGAGTTGAGAAAATTATCGGAAAGATATCCCTCAGATGGACGTTAAACTGGGCGTCCCATCTGCAAGTGTCTGTCGGCATTAGTTGGTGGAAATCGTATGCTGTCCTTTGCGAAAAGTAGTTGAGCTATTGCCGGCAACCTAAACAAATTACAAATTCCTGCCCTGACTCCTGCTGGGAAGGCAATGGCAACCAACCCAGTATAACCCTTCCTTCGGCAGCACTGATCCTACCTTTGGGTAGAACACCAGAATATGAATACAAATCGAAAATTTGGGATTAAGGCTTCATTGCTGACCTTCCCATCTTTAACGTTTAACGTGTAGACCTGGAGAGAAATTTATTGCTAAGATGACTGTGAAGGATAAAATTAAATTCATCTTACTCGCATAAAAACGTATGATATAACGACGAGATCATTTTTTCATAGTCCGTTGTTTGCAGTGATGTAATCAAGCTATAATCTCATTGTATTCATAATACAGGTGCTGCGGGTGAGGAGTTATACAGGTATGCTCGGTCACCTGTTGTTGGCAGATGAATAAGGTCATTCTGTATGTCTGTACTTGCATAAATGTTCGACACTTGGTTGAGACAGACATTTATCCGACATGATCCTTTACACTTTATAGGATGAACTGGAGGAGCTACGTGCTGAGATGGAGGAGATGAGAGACGGTTACCTTGAAGAGGACGTCCAGCAGCTGCAGGAACTGCGTCGCGAGCTGGACCGCTCGTATAAGACCTGCCGCATTTTGCAATATCGTCTCCGCAAAGTGGAACGCCGTGGGGTGGTACGCACCACCCAGGCGGGATACCCCGACGAGGATGTGGTGCGTGGCCTTGAACAGGATCTCAAAGTGAGTGTGCTTCCTGGAAAGCAATAGAATCATATCAAGCACCATACACCTCGTTTCCATTAACCTTTTGTGAATGCACATACAAATTTTCATTTCACCTTCTTTGTTATAATTTTCAGCCTTCAATAACATCTTTATCAATATTACCTGGCATTCTTTATCTTCCTTCTCCATGCAATTACTCATCCAGTAACAGGAATGCTGTATCAAAAATCATTAATTATTATCAATGGCATCATCAGTCTGAGATTTTTCACAGATGAAGCAACATCAATCAACTTAGCAGAACAAACACTGCATTAACGAAGGGAAGCATATGAAGGGCAACAGAGAGATAGTGGGTGAAAGGTGGAGGTTGATGGTCAGAGGGAGAATCGAGAGAAAGAGGGAATCTCTAACAGGGTATTCGAATGAACCATGAAATTAAAATGTTAGTCTGAAAAAAAAGACGAATATGTGGATACACTTGGGTCGTATCATTTTTTTTTTAAAGTCTATAATCAACACTTTCCACCATTAAAAACGGAACACGTCATGCGTCATTGTTGATGAGATTTATTTACGTGACGTCATGAGACGCATGAGATGCAAGCTTCTGGCAGAGATAAATGCTGAATGAACTGATCACACGTCCGTTTTATTGTGACTTGACTACGTAATGCTGCGTTGTGGCAAATGTTTTCACATCAGGATCCAATTTGGAAGTAACAATCTGAATACCAGGTACGTCCACCTCTGGCACATCGCTGCATTGCACCATCGTCGCCGAGCTGTTAGCAACAACTATTATTGTACACCATGACCCTATGAGCACTCAAACCTGGGCCAAGGGAATGGCATTCCATGCCTGAATCAGCTCTTGTGCCGGCTCATCAAGGGTCTGTGGCTGTCTTGGCAAGTTTCAAACACAACGATCAATATCCCAGAAATATTCAATTGGATTTAAATCTGGTGAGATGGCAGGCCACAGTGTCACAACATTCATGTTGGTATGGTCAAGAACGTTCCTTGTTCGAATGACCCTGTGAGCAGGAGCATTACCATGCTTAAAGATGATTCCTGGACCATGTTGTTGAAGGGAAGGCAATACATGTTACTGTAAGATCTCATTAATGTATTGATCTGCCATCAGATTGCCATGGATATGGATCAAGTTGGTACGAAATGTTTCAGTAATACTACTCCACATCATGACACTTCCATGTCCAATATTTGGGACTTCCTGGACACAGACTGGGGCATATCGCCAATTGTGTCTTCTGTCGACTCGTGCATGGCTATAATGCCTTTTAACGGCAAACCTGGAATAGTCACTGAACATAACACTTGACCATTGCCTCCATGTCCATTGGACATGCTGATTTGACCACTGCAAGCATGCTCGAATGTTTTGAGGTGCAAGTCTTGGATGCAAAACCGGACGACAGGCATGGATCCCAACATCATGGAGCCGCCTCAAGATGGTGTATAAACTTATCCTGTGAGGTCCAGGGAGTATTTTGCAATACTCTTGACAGTTTGAAACCGAATGCATATAGATGGGTCGTGCAAATGTATCAGTCCTGAATGAGAGTCATTATCCTGGGATGTCGACTTCTTAGCATATCTCTTGTTGATCCAGTGGCTTGATATGGACTGTGGTCATAAAGTTCCTCTCCTCTCATTAAAGAACCTTGCAGCATGGCTCATGGAAGACCCTGCTTGAAGATGTCCGATGATTTGATTCCTTTCATTTTTCCGATCGACGTGACATCGTAATGGATTGTAACCTCCGCTACCGAAGGTGGGTGGAGGTTATGTTTTCACCCCTGTTTGTCTGTCTGTCTTTGCAGGATATCTCAAAAAGTTGTTTACAGATCCAGATTAAATTTTGTGCACAGGTTCGGTGTGTGTGACAAGAACACTTATTAGATTCTGGTGAAGATCTGGATCTGGATCCGGATACTAGAATTTTTTCAGTGATTCTTCACAATAGGGTGAAAAGGGATATTTAGCACGATATCTCAAAATGTTATGGACGAATTCAGAAAAAAACTTGAACAATTTGGGTGTGTGACAAGGATGAATTTATTTGCTTTTGGTGAACATCCCAATCTGGATCCGGATAAAATAATTTTTTTTAATTTCTTCAGTAATTCTTCACCATTGAGAGATGGGGGCAAAAACGATACATAGCACGATATTTCAAAAAGTTGTGGACGAGTTATGATAAAACTTTGTGGATGAGTTGGTTAGATGACAAGAACAAGCCAATTAGGTTTTGTTTCAGGTCAGCAGATCCGGCCTATCAGTGGGATACAAAACGTAAACTGTGGTGGAGGTATGCGTTCTATTGAGTGCCGTTCGAGTTAAATAATGTTATCAGCATGTTTTTTAGATCATCCACCCACCGGGGTCTCAGGAAGACTTTTAAATTTGCTCAGAATGCCTCATGTCACCTCTAAAAATCTAATGGTGCACGAAATTCACGTGTTGAACGATTATTGCACGAGGCAATTACCTTACGTGGAAACTTGCAATCAGGTGTTCTGCCCATCCCTCATACTAAAAAGGTACTTGGAATGAATGCTGGAACAGTCCTTCAACAATTACGTGAACAATTTTACATGTTCAGTTTTTTTTGTTTTTTTATGGTGGAGAATGTATATCTACATATAAGTGGAGAGAGTGATGTGGGGAGAAAGGACAAGAGGACAAAGGAATGAAGATATTTTAATTGTTTTTAAACTTGTAAAATTTTAAATTGAAGAACTATTTTCATACACCAGAATTCAATAAAAATAATTAAACAATAAAAAGAGCATGTAAATGAAAAAAAAAGATGCAAATGAGAGATGCAAACCTTGGAAAGAAAGGTGAAAACGCAATTTCATCATTTACATATCAATGCACCGGGGCAGGTGCTAAGGATTTTAATAATCACCTAACCTAGGTGTGAAAGAAAAATCAAGAGTTGTAACACATTTCTCTGTTGGGGTTAAGCTCAGACACCAAGTGTGACAAAATCATTGTCTCTGCCTCTTGAACAACTGTGCGTGCGTGCGTGCATGCGTGCGTGTCTGTGTACGCACATCAACAGGTGGCCAAGGATGTTTCAGTGCGACTGCACCAAGAGCTTGAGGCGGTGGAAGAGAAGCGGGGAAAGGTGGAAGATGAGAACGAGGCATTGAGGCAAAAATTGCTGGAACTGGAGATCGCCAAGCAAGCTCTCCAGAAAGAGCTGGAGAAAGGCCGAGAGGTGTTTTCACTACATATCAATCGATACCCGACTCGCGTTACTAACAGTGTAGAATATATCTGCACCCGGTCACGAATGAAAAGTTGAGAACTTGTTCATGCCGCATCTCCATTCACCATAATCGTGCAGGAAGCATTTCAGAAGTCAGGAAAATCGCTCCGACAAATTTATCCGATCAGATGAAGTCTTTGGTGTCGTGTCGACACCTCTGATATGCCATCACGTGCGTATGTGACCTTGAATCGTGTCGAGATGGCAGCCATGTTTGTCGGTTGTGGAAATAATGTACATATAATTATAATCTGCGACGGCTATCATTTGTTGTGTTTCATTGTTAGGGGCGTATATTACACCATTAGTCTTATGCACCTGGAGTTAATAAGTATCCCCAGAGTAGAACATTGAGTATTTTTATTATTGAATGAGAGATTTCACCATATGGGTATTTCACTGAATTCTTCCTCTGCAAGGTTGATGGGTGGGTGGCTGGTATTATGAGTAGAACACAGCACATATGAGAAACACACGGCACACATGTGTGCTTTGGCCTATTTGGCGGCCTGTCGGCACGCACATTATGCTGCGATTGCAGGTTCAAATCTCATCAACTCAATCCATTTGTCCATCGTCTAAATGTCCTTGCAATTCATGTAAAAGTATACCGTCTCTTAACGTGCTTGTCTTGCACCCGATTTATGTGCAAGCTCCTCAACAGGTCTTATATCGCTTAATGACGTATTGTTCTGGCTTCCGCCATGCTCATGAAGAGACGGAGCTTGCGACATCCCCATTGAAAGTGTTTTTGATGATGTTATATTTACGAGGCCACAGTTATTTGTTGAGGATATTAGAGGAGAGATGATGGTCAGGGCCACCGAGAGGTCAGTACACACTCCTTTCCCAGTGGACAACAAAGCTGCAATCATTCAACAGGACTCTGCACTTCTGCGGCCAGTTTGTCGATCGTTATATTTTTTTATCAGGGCAATATTTTTAGAAGTGTTATTAATTTGCGTTGGAATTCAAACCGAGCATGTGAGCTTCAAACAGGTTGCATCGGTCCTGATAACGCTGAAACAAACAGTATTGGAGTTAAAATATCACGGTATCCTTCGCTTTGTACCAATCTCCCTTTGCACCTCTCTATCCACACTGTCTTTCACCAACTTGTCGTCTTCGTTGCAGTGAAAGAATTAGTAAAGATGTGGAATGCACATTTCGTTTTAAAAAGTATCTTTTTTGTGTTCTATATCTTGGAATACTAAAGCAGAATTACTTGATACATTGGCACCTGCCAATTAGAGTTAATTTCCGTGTAAAAAATAGGGCATCACATGATTGGTCATGTTAACTACTATTATGACTATTTCTTTAAAGGCCCCAATTGTTGACACCTTCTTGTGGCGTTGGCTGGGAAACAAGTTTTTGGCCGAAGTCTTTCACGAACCGGCTGGCCAGACCTGGTGTTTGACTGAAAGTGGCAGAAATTTGTAATTTGTTCAGGGTTCCAGTGATCACTCATCGACTCGTTGTGAAGGACGCCGTGGGATCTTCAACGTCCACCAACTAATGCCGGCAGATGGGACACCCAGTTTAACGTCCATATGAGGGATGTCACATCCCATTGATGCTTCACGCTGCCTATGAAACAGCAGAATGGTGGTTTATAGCTGGGTCGGGATTCAAACACAGGCTAGACAGCTCAGAGGCAAGTGTGCATACCTCAAGGTGTCCTGCTCACCCTTGTTTAGTCATATGATATGAAAAGCAAATCTGATGCAGAAACTTGTGATGATAGTTGGACATTTCCAGGATGTGGATAGCAATGTCTGGGCTGGACGGTATCTCCTTACTATAATTCACGGACCAGTGTGCGTGTGCGTTTGTCACGCTATTCCTCTGACAGTTCTTTGCCGATTACATTCAGACTTGGCACGTAGGATCAGCATGACCCCAAATAGTGTGTAGGGGTGTTTTTATTTTTGTCTGTGATCTTAGTCGGACAATGATTATGAACAAGGAACCAAAGTTCACTCTCTTTTATCTTGTGCTGGCTATTTCAGGCTTTGCAGAAAAGGCGCACTGGTCGAGATCTACATAGAACAGACCGGAAGTCGAGCCCACAGGTAGGTTTGGCATTTAATCTCACTTTTAGTCAAGTGCTTCTTGCAGCGCATTTCATTGATTTGTCATCTCTTTTAATGTTGCGTTTCTATCACCAGGGCATCACACAAGTTGATAATGCAAGAAAATAAGCAAAATCTGAAACAGGAAATGACCAATGGGTCAAAAGCACCTGTCGTAAAAAATAAAAAAACAGCAGGATCTTGGCACAGATGTGTTTAATTTTTTGGGGTTTGGATCCCCACAAATCGAACGGATTCAAACCCAAAGCAATGAGGATAGCTTCTTTTCATGAAGTCAAAAACTTTCTTAAGCAGGAAATTCAAACATCCTGTGGCATGATCTGTGAGTTGTGATGCTAAACATCCAAATTTTGCGATTTTTACAAAAACTTTGCAGCAGATCTATTACACGGATAAATAAAATTAAAAATTTGAGGTCCCACGCCGATAAACTTCACGATCATTGAGGTGCAACATTTTGATAAGAAAATAAACCCAGCTGCGCGAATCTCCTCTCTGGGCCAGGTTAGGGCAATCATTTACTGGCACGCAATGACCCACTCTTAACGAAAGGCACCATGGATTCTTCAACATCCACCAGAAAATTCCAGATGGGAAAAGCTGGATTAATGCCCTTTCTGCAGGATAAATAACTAATTGATGCAATGCTGTCCCTGCAAAGTGCCAGCGTAACAAGGAATTGAGAACCCAGAGTGAGCTAAACGTCAAGCGCGTTGCTTCTGAACAATCTTGTTAACTGGATTGTATGCCAATTTTATGACAAGTTACAAAAAAAAGATTTTTGAAACTCAATAAACATATGGCATGCAAAATATATATATATATATATATATATATATATATATATATATATATATATATATATATATATATATATGTAAGCTAGGTTGTGTAGTGTGTACATGCTTCACAATTTTATGTATAGAGCTGTCCATTTAGACAAGAGGAATTGATTCAACATTTTGTCTTTGTGTGAATAACACTGCCATTCCGGTGGAAGGACTTTAGGATCACCTCACTCCAGCAGGAAAGGTATCACCTTTGACCCGATGAATGGAAGTGATCAAAAACTGTGAACATTGAACATACAATCTACTTGTAAATCAGCATCTGTGGGTGGAAGACACATCCATCTGTTTTGTTTTCTTCTTCTTGCGTATGGTAGCTTGGCTGCCGGGTAGCTATCATTTTGTTGGGGCGCGGCTGTTCCGCTGACGCTGTGGCCCTATACCAACCAGTACACTGGTACTCATTTTGCCGACCTCAGAAGGATGACAGGCTGAGTCAATCCCACCTGGTATTAATTCAGTGGAAAACGGGGCTCAAACTCAGGACCCTAAGATACCAAGCTAGCCACCCAAGCCGCTAAGCCAACACTAGGCTTGCATTGTTTTGTCCATTGTCTATTAAGGAAGCAGTATGATACCCTCCCCCAAAATAATCTGACCCTTTATTGTTGAGGTATTGACTCTTATTGTGGTCTTGAGCAAAGCACCAACATGCTTTTTGTGCAGTTGCAAGGCTTTATTAAGCAATCTTTTTAGCTACTATTCGACAAACAGTTTTTGATCACGACCCGAGGAAATGTTGGTTTTGTTCATGACTCGAGGCAAACCGAAAAGCGGGATGACATCATCGGATACTTGGAGATCACCATCGTCAGAAATAGTAACAAAACTGTCAAAGATTATGGTCATCAATGAGTTCGGTCATCACAAAATAGAACATACAAGACTATGTCCATGGCATAGAGGGAATATGAAGGAAGATTCGCTCCACAGAGAGCGAGAGAGTGCTCAATGTGCATCCCTTGAGCTTGCCAACATGTCGGTCTGTCGTGCGTATCCCATATCATCAGCTGGAGATCATTGCAGGGTGGCTGCCGAGCTCCAAGCAACTGTTTAATGAGAACTGCCTCTTTGTCGCAAACGCAGGGTACGTGCATGCAGGCTGTGCCTCTGATCTTGAAGATGGCAGCTCCTTGACTGTTGAGTGCTGTCTGGCTCCAGGCATCCCAGTGCATTGCGTTCTAATTTTCCTTCCATTCCTCTCATTATCATTTCCTCTCCTCCAACACTAAGTCAACATTCCTCGATGCCTTCATACAGCTAAAGTAGAAAAAGAACGGAGCTCCGCTAACATGATTCTCCCTTGTGTCTGTGGTTATACACGTCTTTGTTCATGTGTGGGCAGTAAATCTGCAGAGTTTTTACTTTAATTTCTGATCTTACTAATTGACTGTTCGATCATGTGCATTGATGAGTTTAGAGACTCCCTGGGTAAACCTGAAGTGAATTGATAGGCAAATGCCAAGATGTTAAGTTACTAGTATATGATTTGCTGATTTTCAGAGCCAAACCAGTCATTAAAAAAAATTATACTTTATTATTATTATTATTATTAAAACATGAATCTACTACCTTGTCAATGTATGATTGAAATAGTATGCTGGTGGTAGTTTTTGCCTCCAAAACGATAACATGCGTTGGCACACCCGCAAGATAGTAAATGTATGAAGAACTTGAAAAATCCGGTGAAAGGTATGTGTCTTAGCCTCACCTGTGCCAACAAACCATCACTTGTTGCATCCACATGATCCTTGATATAATCATTTATTCCTTTGCTCACTTCTCCTGTTTTGCACTTCTACATTTCCTTTCCCAACCTGACTATGAAACCATTTACATATACCAATGCTGTCTGTTATTTCACACGACACACAGGATTTATTTACGTATCCTGTGGACTTGACAGACAGCATACTGTTAACGTCTTTTCCTGCTTTGCTTATCCATCCTGAGCAGGAGGATGCAGCCGACCTGCAGTGTCAAGTACAACTTCTGCGGGAAGAGGCCTCACTCATGCGAAAGAAAATGGTACACGTGGGTCGGGAGCGAGATCGCCTTGAACGAGACCTTGAGAACTACAAGAGTGTCTACGGTGACCTCAGAGATGCAAAAGGAGTGGGTTCTGGTCCTAGTGATCCTGCCGCACCACCGGGTGCACGAGAAGCAGAGCTGAGGCTTCGTTTGGGTTTTCTCGAAGAGGAAGCCTCCATATTGGGGCGGAAAGTAGTGCAGCTGGAGGTGGAAAATCGAGGACTTCATGCTGAGCTGGATGAAGGCAGAAGCGGCCAGGTGAGACTCTCCATCGAGTGGGGAGTTTAAAGGTTTTCCGCTCAGATTTGTGTTTTTGTTTCTGTTTCGGGCAATTGCACTGCCACCCCCAGTGCTCAAAATATGGTGAATAAGTGGGAGGGGGTTTTAATGAAAATCATCATATATTTTTAGCGGATGAGGCATTGTTCCTGTTTTTAACACACTGAGGTCATCTGTATCTGCAAATCAGAAAAAAAGCATTAAAAAATGAAAAACAGCGTGGCGGGATGGAATTCCCAAAAAACAACCAAACTAGGCAGGAAAGACCACACGATATGACACCACAGTCCTTTTACAGATTGCCATGACACATTTTGACATATCTGTCATAAGTGACTATGTGGCAATAGTAACAGTTATTTATTTATTTCATGTGCAGCCGGTGGCTGCTGGTTGCATCATTGGTGTGAGCATGGCTATGCCATGTTCCCTGGAGGTTTGGGCAGGAATTTGGATGTTCACCTACTCTTCGCGAAGGACACCATGGGACGTTTAATGTCCACGAACTAATGATGGCAGATGGGACACCCATTTAACGTCCATCCGAGGGATGACACACATTGAGGAATCATCTTGCCTGTCCCCTGGTGGTGTGCGTGCTAGCCCAGAAGTGGATGGGAAACTGAAGCTAGAATTATATTGTAAAAATATATGCGCCCAAAATTTTTATTTTAAACTAATTAAATAATGCATCTATCACAGTACATGTGCAGATTTATGAGCTGTTTGAGAAGAACAGTACTGAAAGGGCCCATCTATGATGGGCCCTACAGCTTGTATCTTCGATACTAATAAAAGGCATCGTGTGTGTGTGTGTGTGTGGTGGTGTGTGTGTGTGTGTGTGTGTGTGTGTGTTGTGCATGCGATGCTTTATTCTTAAGGGCTCGGTAGGGCAATAAAAACGGTTCCATTGGAACAAATCAAATAATCAATTTACTTGGAACAAAAATTTCAAAGTTGCAGAACTTCTTGTTCATTTAATCGCAAAAATGTCTTTTAACAGGACTTGAAGCTGAATGTAGCGGTTCCAGCGGTACAATTTTTTTCTCATTCTACAACAGCAGAAACCCTTAAGAATAAAGTGGCATGGATATGAAACGAGTCCATAAATTATCTAGAGTAATGCTTCTCAAAGCAATAGAAATAAGAAGGGCACTCGGTAGAGCGCATACCTCGGCCAAGCTGATTAGTTTATGTTTTGTATCCCACTGATAGGCCGGATCTGGATTTGGACCTGAGCTAAAATTTAATCGGCTTGTTCTTCTCACCAAACCAACTCATCCACCAAGTTTCGTCCAAATCCTTCTCCAACTTTTTGAGATATCCTACTATATGTTGTTTTTGGCCCGATCTCTCAATGATGAAAAATCACTTTAAAAAAATAAATTGTTGAATGCAGATCTGGATTCAGATGTTCACCAAAATCTAATCATTTCATTCTTGTCACATACCCAAGGTCTCCACCAAATTTCGTCTGAATCCGTCGACAGCTTTTTGAGATATCCTGGTCACAAACAGACAAACAAACAAGAAAGATGTCATGCTGAGCATGATACTTGCAAAATCCATAAAATAAATTTGACCTCAAACATAATTGGTGGTTGAATTCATCGACCCGAAATATAAATCCTCTTCAAATTTCAAGTCAATGCGATGAATTCCACCTTAGTTGTTGGATTTCAGAAATTCCACCTTAGTTGTTGACACCTTTGGCCTATGTTGACCTTTTGGTCGATATTGACCTCCAAAATAATTGCTCGTTGAATTAAATGACCAAATATGCAACTCCTCTTCAAATTTCAAGTCAATCAGATGAAAATTGACAATTTTAGAAATTCGGCCTATGTTGACCTCAAACATAATTGTTGGTTGAATTCATTGACCTGAAATATAAATCCATCAAATTTCAAGTTAATCGGATGAAAATTGAGGATTTTCTAAATTTGATAAAATTGCTGACGATGTTCACATTTTGACCTTTTGACCTCAAAAAATACGCTTCTTGCTTATGACGAACTCCACCATGTGGTGAAATTTCATGAAGATCGGTTTAAAATTGTGACCTGTTGGCGATAAACATAAAAAGACAGACAGACAGACAGATAGACAGAATAATGCACGCAACCACACAATATACTTGAAAAACCTTCGATTTTCGCAAGTAGCAAACATACAGATAGATAGACAGACAGACAGGTGTGAAAACATAACCTCCATCCACCATCGGTGGCGGAGGTAAATATATAAAAGTGCACATCAGGAATACACAAATAAACATCACAGCCAGGATGACAGCAACAAAAACGTGTTATAAATGATCCTTTTTTTCATGTGTTTCACTTCATTTTATATCCTCATTCAGACTCACAGATAGACATGCAATTTTATGCTTGTGAAGCGCAACATGCTGTCTTTTGATTAAACCCATCAACAAAGCGACGTGTAAGCACGGCTAGTTTCTAATAAAATGGAAACCACTTGGCATATTAAACTGTTCAGCATAGGTAAGTTTGCAAGGCTCCTACCTCATAATTAGAGCTCTGGCCATTCTTTCTTCATTGCTCGCTCATGTACCCCTGACCAGGCACAGGTGTGTGATCAGGTTCCATCTGGAACGTCGCATGCAATCTCGGTGGCTGGGGAACCCACTGGAGAAGGAAGTTCAGAACTACGAAGGCAGCTGCAGTTTGTGGAGGAAGAAGCTGAGGTTCTGCGGCGTGCAGTGTCTGAAGCTGAAGAGCAGAATCAACAGCTTGTTAATGAACTCAACAGGTGTGCAGTTTGAAGATAAATGATAAAAATGATGGGTAGAGGGTTACTGTTGCAAATATGGATGGCTTTGTCCATTAAGGTTATGAGATTGGAGGCCAAACATCATCCATGTTTGTTGCTTGAGTGAATGATTAGCACATCCCCATTGTATTACCTTGTTATATCAAATAAACAAATTCTTTAAATTGTGGCCAAACAAGTTGTACCTTGTCTTAACGGAGTTCATTCTGTTCTTCTGGCAAGCTTTTGTTAAGTATGAGCAAAACCATTTTGTTCAAGCATTTGCAATCCTGGCAATGGCCAGATACATATAGGTCGTACCAACATTTGTCTCTAAAATGGCACAGTAACATATGGAGTTTTGCACTTCTAAATTAATTTCAATAGTTGCTGGATGTAGATCCATACGTGGTCAAACACTAAGGGTGAATATCTTTTATCATTGCTTTCACAGGTACAAGTCTTGCATGAAGGACAATAACTCATCACAGGTGGAGTCAGGGTCCAGATTTTCAGCAGGGAGTGTGCTCGAAGAGCTCAGAATGGGCGAGGCAAACTTTTCCAAGCACATTATCAAGGCCTCTCGGCTCGAGTGCAAAAGTGGTACGACTTTATCAAATGCGCAGAATCAAGAGCTCAATGTTGAGCTGGATGTTGATGGAGAGCAAGCAGGAGATAGCGATGGGAATAAAACACCGTCACCACAACCTCCACAGCGCAAACGTGAAGGCCCAATTGGTGGTGAGAGTGTAGGACAGCAGGGCTGCTGGGAGGGCAGCCGTACTTTGGACAAGATAGCACGAGACCAAAACCCCACCAGCCTGGAGCTCAAAGCTCTTCGAGATGAGTTGCACAGAAAGGGAGATGTCCGAGGAGATGCAGAGGGTCTAGGTCGCACCATCGACCGACTCGTAGCTGACACAGATGTGCTGCTGGTTGGTGGACAGGGAGGGTTTCCGCAGGCTGAAGCTCTGGAACGGGTCAAAACAAACTTGAAAGAATTCCGCCTTGAGCTCAGAGTTTTCTTGGAGCGCCTGCGTGGAGAGGAGGGAATGCCTGAAGGTGACAAGGGCTCCGTGACTACATCACAGGGTCAATCAGACTCTGGTCTCAGTCCCCTGTCATGGAAGGATACGGCATCCTTCCTTACGACAGAGACATCGACCAGTGGGGAGCCAACCAGCACTCAGGTACATTTTTTCCCACAAATATATTTGCGACAATATCTTGCTGGGCACTTATAACTGCAGATTAATCCTTCCCACTGTTTGAAGATCCTTAAGAGTTTGTGACCGTTTGTGTCAAATCGAGCAAACCTCCGTCTGTGGTTTCCAAGCAATGGGCATCAGCGTCAATTATTTATATATTTTGGAAAGTTGTGACTGCTATGTCTTCGGAAGAAGGCAGAGTGTTTTAAGAATCTGCAGTCTGAATCCTAGCATCATGTTATAAAAGGTGGTGGTAAAAGGTTGAATGC
Organism: Eptatretus atami; assembly: GCA_035128595.1. Lineage (NCBI taxonomy): Eukaryota > Metazoa > Chordata > Myxini > Myxiniformes > Myxinidae > Eptatretus > Eptatretus atami. The sequence continues at coordinate 24,850,955 of CM068966.1, read as the reverse complement.
TTCTCGTACTAAGAGTAAAACCAGGTAAGCGAGGAATGCAAAAACCCAGGAAGTATGTCAGAGTAAATGATATTTAAAACTACCCAAACTTTTTATTTACAAGATGGGGCGTAGTTTACCTACAATATTTACAAGATGAACTGCCCAAATTGAAATGCCCTTGTGGCGGAGGATGTAAATAGAAAACAAATAAATAATACAAGCAAAATTCAGACAAAACAGGGCAGCTGCGCTCGTGACTCGTTCGGTCCAGACTTCTAGAATAAGTATCGTTCCAAAGCAAAAATAATATAGTGCAAAAAAACAAACAAACCACAAAATATACTCGAGAAACAACAAAGAACATGAGTGGAAGGAGAGAGAGAGAAAGTGTTATCTGCATCAGTGAACTCAGCGTGCGTAGTGAAAAGGAGCCACAATACCACATATACATATTACGTATACTCCGATTATGCACGGTCTTTGTGTGAAATACATCAGTGACATATGATCGTGCACTACATCACTTGTATTTCCATTAGTTACGTCACAATTAACATTGGGTGAAAACTGAAGGATAATCAGTCAAACAAACTACAACCAAGAAGAATTTCTTGATACACACATGCATTGCATTTGTTTAATTTGATAGAGTCTGTCTGTTTATTATGTACTCAAAAATAATGTGACTTTTCAACCTCCTCCCTCACCCTCCATGGTATATCACCTCATCTTCCTTTCATGCATCTACAAATCCCCCTTCCCTTCTTTCCTCATTCCCCACCCGCACCCCCCCCCTACCATCCTCTATTCACATCACACACACAGAATCACAAACATGCCTTTTGGCAGCCTGACTAATGGCTACCAACGACCTGATTCATTCTCCCATTGATCTGTCATTTGGCAGACTGATAAGTTCTGGATGCAAGTCATTCCAGATTCTGTAAGGTTACTGGATGAAGGTGCACCATGCTGCTGGCCACAGAGATGGGGGTACTGTGCCTGTTTGGGACGGTGGTGCTGCAGTCCTTCATGTTCTCCGAGTGTCCTCCACAAAGTCCTCAGACCTAAGGCTATGGTCAGCTGATGGTCAGCTGCCTTTAAATGGTGCCAAGGCTCCAACCATTCCGTAATGTTCCGATGGTTGGGTTTTCATCTGTCTCATCAGCTGAGCTTTATTTCATCATAAACCGTATCTTGGCTATGTATGCAATTACTCACTTTGAGGGGGAGAGCAGGAGTGCAACTCTACAGGGAAGGTTTAGATGCTGACCAGGTCGTAGATTCAATGTGATGATTCCAGTTCAAACTTGGAATGAATATGATGTTGAGAAAATAGTGTTGCAATTGGCAAAAGGGGTAACATAAAAGTGGAGATTGGATGAGGGTCCTGATCCCTAAGAGTGTTGCTTTCCACTTGCAATTATCAAGGGAAGGACCCGAGCATGACTCATGACTGAACAACACCAGCTGCTGTGTGTCAGCTCACACAATAATTCAAGAGAGTTTTTAATTTCCAGAACAGAATCTTCCCTGACGCATGAATGAGTGAATCTATCTCTTCTGTTAAGTAGAACTGCCATTAGTGCAGTTGCCATCAGCAAAGAGTAACTCAGGGAGAGTGAGGGTGAGCAATGTCTTTCCTAACAAGCTCAAATGAGCTAAGATCCTCGTCCTCTTAGTGATGACGTCATAGTTATCAGTTATGTATCAGGTGTGCGGTAAATTATCTCTAATGCCCTGTTCGATTCCATCTGAAGTATTCAAAAAGCTTGCGTTGTTTCGGAGATAATTGTTTATGCGATTTCCATTGCGATATTATGACGTCATGACTTTTTTCTTGGAAGAATTTCCTCAATCTGAGATGGTTACTGTCTGCGTGTGAGCTTTCTGCATGAACATGTCAAGTTTCAAGATGTTCTGATGAAAACTCTTGGTTGTGAAACAAAAAATTTCAGAAAATAGTGATGACATCATAAAACGAATATGACGTCATTGTGATGTATCAGATTTGCGTCAAATCATCTGTGCAAATGCCCCGTTTGATTCCCGCAAACAGAATTCAAAAAGCTTCCCTAGTTTCGGAGATAATGGTATTGGCGATTTCCATCAGCGGTGAGATTATGACGTCATAACTTTTTTTTCTAGGAATAATTTTCTAAATCGGAGATGGTTACTGCCTACGCATGGACTTTATGCATATACGTGCCACTTTTCACGAAGATCCGATGAAAACTCTGGACTGTGAAACAAAAAATAGGAATGACGTCATAAAAACGGATATGACGTCATAATGATGTATTATTTGTGCGTTAAATTATCTCTGCTAATGCCCCGTTCCATTCCCGCAAACAGAATTCAAAAAGCTTTCCTAGTTTCAGAGATAATTTTTTTGGGCGATTTCCATTAGCGGAGACATTATGACGTCATAACTTTTTTTTTCTAGGAGGAATTTTAAAAATCGGAGATGGTTACTGTCTGCGCAGGGTATTTTTACATATATACGCCAAGTTTCAGGAAGTTTCGATGAAAACTGTAGGCTGTGAAACAAAAAAGTCCACAAGAACAACAACGTGAGTAAGACTTAGAGATCCTCCACGAGGATCTAAAAATGCAAGTCTCCACTGGTGAGGAAAGTGGCCAGCACCTAAATGAAGATTAAATAAATGAACAAGCGGAGACATGAGCTGAGGTCAAAAAATTTCAAAACCATGCTGGGTATTGCATCAGTGCCAGACTATTCATTTGTTTTAAGGAGTAGTTTCTCTGTTTGCTTTGGCTTCAGTCCTGATTTGGAGAGCTTTGCTGACATTGTTGATGTGGGTGGAACTTGTGGTGGGAACTTGGAGGTGGTGGACCTTTCAAGTTGAGATGGGAGGGGAAGATTTCTCGACCTTTTCCTGGTTGTTTCTGTGCAGAAAACCCTGAGGGCTAAGGACAGGAACATCTTCATCATCACCCTCACCAATGACATGGTTTACAATCCACCACCTGCAGTCTTGTGAAGATTTGCACCGAGTTAGTTGAATGGCAATTGTTTGTATGTATTTGCATTTGGAATGGGTTATGACAGGTGGTGTATATCATGAGGAATGTTAAAATTGTGCTTGGCTTCATGAGTGTGTATTTGTTTGAAAACCTGAAACGTTTCCTTTTCTTTCCATAGCTTTAACTGCCTTTCTAGATGCTTCACTACACCATTCGGCATTGTTTGGAGACGTTTGTGGAGTTGGTTCACTTTTTGGTGATGTTTCTTCCCCTAATCCCTTCCTTTTTCTCAAATTCAATTTCACATTTTCGCCCCCTTGGCCAGCGTGTATGTCAGCAATCCCTCAACATGAGGATGATATCGAGCCACTGGTTTATTGATGACTTTTGAGATGGCCTTGGAATGCCGAGACTTGATCAGCATACACGGTTGCAGACATGGCAGGTTGTTCCTCGAAGAAGGGATTCTGTTCTCACCCTTTCCTTCGCTGTTGCTTATCATTTCTGAGAGCAAACCAATTCAGCTCAAAACCGGCGATACCTTGATGGATCATGTGGCACCACTGTGATCTGTTGCTGGTCCTTTCCTCCAAAGATTCGGTGTCAATGTCAGTTTTTGTTGAGGTAAGGTTTCAGGGTGTCTTTATAATGATTTCTCTGGCCACCATAGGATCTCTGGCCATGACTGAGCTGAGAGTATAGGACTTGCTTTGGCAGTCATGTATCAGGCATTTCATGTGCAGTGACTAGTCCATCGGAGCTGACATTTTTTGATCATTGCCTCGATGCAATGATCTGGACTTAGCCTGAGAAAGAATACCATTTTTTTTTGCATCAATCTTCCAATTTGACAAATAATCTTTTGAAGACAGCATTGATGGTAATTCTCCAGGTTTTTCAGGTGGTATCTGAAGGTCACCCACGTTTCCGAGCTGGAGACGACTGTGAGGATGATGACAGTATTGTACACCTGAATCCTTACTTCTTTCTGAAGGTCCTTATCGGTCAAGGCATGTCAAAGCAGTTTGCCTTATGAAGCACTTGCGCAGCAAATTATATTCCGGATCTACTATAGATCCAAACCAATTCAGCCTGAACCACATAGCCTCAGAATGCCAGACATGGCTGGGATATTATCTGCAGACGTTGCATCGTGGTTGCTGTCACTCCATTCGGAGGTGGCCCTTAGCTTGTGTTTTGTAACTGTATGATGAACCGCACAGTTTAGGAAACCTTGTCCAAGCAAAATGTAACCCTCTCTAACCATACACGCACCGTCACAGTGAGCTCGGTGCAATTATAAACTCAATTGATTCATTCTGTCTTTGAACATTTCCAATGTTTGTTTGATGATTGCAGGCCCCATTTTAAATGATCAATTAACTTGAGAACAACGTTTCTGCACAGGAATGATTTTCTTTCTTCTAACTTGAAGGTGTTGGAGCTACCTGTTTGGCTGGCCATGTTCTGGGGGTGATGAAACATGCTCCTTATGGTTCAAACACACTTTAACCAGGGGCTGGCCAAAGACATTTAGCCGAAACGGGAATTTCTGGTAAAGACTTGCTAATTGGTATTTCCGATCGTTTTAGCTGTAGTACCATTTTTATGAGAGGTTTTGAGATAATCATGCACCACTCAACCAGCAAGCCTGTCACACATTGGCTCTCTATGCAGGGTGAGGTTCGGAAACTTCATGCAAATAAAGAGATGACGGAAGAGCCATGCTGGAAATTACAGGCTGAGGTTCCAGGTGCGATTGCTGAACATGATAATGAGCTGTGTTGTCCTGAACTTTCATCAGACACTGGACAACTGATTGCACGGGAGGTAAGGTCCTCCACGCCTATTACACAACATATTTGGAATCGTCGTTAAAACGAGCCAGGCCAGAAATTGCAACGAGGGTTATTGCCTTGAAACATGTTATAAACAATAATGTAATCACAAACTCAACATTTCACCAAATATCACTACCTGTAAACAGAGGTGTTTAAGGAAATGTAACAAATGACATGGTGGAACTGTTTCCTTGCTGTCCTGCCTCCGAGCTGTGGGAGTCCCAGCAGGTATTGGCTGAAGCACATGAGAGCATTGCTAAACTCAAGTCACAGGTCGAACAAGAGCAGAATCTGCGCTCTGAGGATGCCTGGAAGTATGAGCAGTGTATTGTTCAGGTTAGTAACATCATGATGACATCTACAGCCTTAATTTTTAACACCTCATGGTGGTTTGCATAAACATGATGTGTCTAAAGGGTTGATACGACCAAAGGCATTTCCTCAATACACTGTTAATCTAACAATGGCTCACAGAGTTATGTGTCAGCATTGATTTATTGTTCGTTTTTATACAGAGACCAAGGCTCATAATCATTTACAAGTATAAGTGAAAAAGTTTGTTTGTTTGAATGAATTATAACTCATTGTTTTCGCCGTCAGTAGGCCTACTAAGAAACAAATTGATCATGCTTACTGCACCGGGCTGTTACTGCACAGGGAATGTATATTTTAAATATTCCATCATTTTCTGATATTGATGATTTAGCATGACTCTCTCTGGTTCTTAAATTACAATGGAATGCCTGTTCCAGCCCAATGAGGTCAATGTAAAAATTGTAAATAGGTTATTAGTGGATTTGGTGTAAATGGTTATACAAATTTATTCCAACTAGTACGTGCCCGTACGTGCGTGGCCGTACGTGCAAACCAAAAAAAAAAAAAAAACTTTCAAACAACTTCACAGGCCGTTCCTTCGCTCTCGTAAATGACGACTGGATTGGGGCATTGTGTTTATCTATAAATGTGCATAAGAAATCGAGAAATTATTAGAATACACTAAGTCATCACTATCCGGAAGTGGTGCGTGCCCGTACGGAATGTTCACATGCATTCCATGAATTATCGCTTGCATTGAAGTAACAACTGCTGTGATACTTACACACACAGAGTTAATTAAAATCCAAATTAAAATCAAGTTTACCTCCCTGTCTTTGCTTGCCATGACATTTGCTGCCATTGACCATTGCCACTCCTACGCCACGGTAACTAAATGGCGCCCTTTCCCCATCGGCCATGCCTACGCAGCAACGTGTCCTGTCATTAGTTTGGTAAATAAATGGCCGCAGCAACGTGTCTTGTCATTGGTTTGGTAAATAAATGGCCATAACTTGGGAAGCACTTGTCCAATTAATATCAAACCTTGAAAAGGCACATACTCAGGTCCCAGCAATATACCTGGCAAGTTTCAATGAGATCGGACCAGTGCTTGTCGAGAAACAGCGGTCACACACACACACACACACACACACACACACACACACACAACACACACACACACACACACACATTGCTGGAATTATAGATAGATACAGGCCTGAGAGTGGGCCGTTTCAAAAATATCTGTTTTTAGCAACGTAGGGAGCGTAGCGACCGGAGTCTCGCCCCTCACGGCCGGGGGTCCAGGGGCCCGCTTAAGGGCCCCTGGTGGGGGTCGAGGGGGCGAAGGCCCTGAAGCTCATGGATTTAGGGGTTTTCAGAGGGTCTAGAAGGCATCTCCTCAACAACCTGAAGTACCTGGAATTTAGCTGTATAAAAGGGAAAGAATTGGGTTTCTGAGGCACAAAGTGCTTAAATTCAGCAATATCTCTCAACTATACATGCCTTCTAGACCTCTGAAAACTTTTAAATTGCTTTAAATAAATGTACATGTAAGCTCATCAATTCGTCACAATGACCAATCAGATTCGTGCTTAGAAGAATGTGACCAAGTTGCCAGAACTTATAACTTTGTATTGGGCGCAATTCAAAGAAAAACATCGCTGTAAACATGACAATTTGGGCGCAATGTGCCCTTCATTTCCTAGCAATTTTTGGCGAAAAAGGCATAGAAAATAGACACCCTAACCCCCCGAATTTTAACCCGGATTACATTGATCTCAGAGACCACCTTATTTGTGTGGAAAAATATCGGGAAACCGATAAATATCGGGAGAATATCAGGCCCGGATAGATATTAGAAACAACACCGGCACACACTTGGACAAACAATGGGTGTGGGGAGCAGTGGGGGGCAGAAAAGGATGCATGGGGTGGACAGGATGGATCCCGAAGGAAACTCTCAGGAAGGAAAAACTGGAAATTTGGAAGGAGGATTTTGGGGAGGGGTTAACGAGGGTAGAAAAGATCATGGTTTTGGATTGGGGCTATAAAAGTGAGCACCGATGGGAAACACAGATCATGGCTATAAAGGTGAGAACAAAATGAAAGACCAAAAATACTGAGGTCAATTTGTACCATTGCGTGATTTGTGAGGTTTGACTGACTGCAGCGTGGCAAAGGGACTTTCCCAAAATGCGACTTATGAAATGACATAATCCACCACAGAATGCTCATTGTGCGTGTGCAGAAACCCCGAGAAACTACACATGGCTGGGATATTATCGGGGCACCATAAAGTATATTGTGTGAGTGAGATGAGGATTGTTACCAAAAATGGATTACAAAGCTTTTAAAAGAAGCTGAAAATACTTGGAAAAGTACCTGAGAGAGAGAGAGAGAGAGGGCTGTACCTCTGCATGACAGAAGACATGAAAAACTTTCTCAACCCGTCAAACGGGCAGCTGCCCATACTGCAAACTCCCAACCATGTGGGTCTGTACAAGGCCCGAGTGGACGGGTGAGTGCTACACAAAGCCCCAACGAATCACTCCCAGTGAATGGACTTTGAACCTTGTAGGAGTGCCTCCTGTGAACAAGGCCGGCTTGGTGATTGATTGAAAGGATGTCTGCAATTTGAAATACAATGCTGTGTGTCATTACCAAGTAACAGTCAACAACTCTTTGGCAAAGGACATCTTCACAATGTGAAAATACACAAAGCTTGTGTGTGCCGGCTATATTTACTTGGGAGCTGGGTGTACTGTATTAAGTTGACTTGATTTTGAGATATTCACGTGCTCATGTGCAGCACTTGGTGGCTGGTTTTGCATCATTGCTGTCAGTGCAGCTGTGCCACTGCTGCAGTGCCCCCTGCAGGTTAGATGGGGAATTAGTAATTTGCTCACGATGCAGATGACGACACCTATTCTTCGCAAAATATACCGTGGGATATTTAATGCCATGAACATGCATTGCTGGAAGACAGATCCTCTGGCTGACATCCACGTGACGGATGGTGCACACATTGATACCTCACTGTGCATGTGAAATACGAGGAGGAGGGTTTATAGATGGGTCAGGATTCGAACCCAGGCTAGATAGTCAGAGGCAAGTTAGTCAGAGGCAAGTGTGCATACTTTTAGATTGTTAGACCATCCTGCAAACCCTGTTGCTTTTGAAAACATAGAAGTAAATGAAGTGTCAAGTTTCCAGTCAAGGTTTGGCATCCTCAAGGACTAAGGGACATCTATTTATTACATAGGATAAAAACCAGAATTTTAACCACCCATTCCCCCTCCCCCACATGCTCCATACATGCCCTTTTCCTTCTATTCAATTATTAGCTCATCTACAACGAAGTCGAGATGAACTGTTAAAACCATAACGATGTCCTTCAGTCATTCTGTCCTTCTTTCCTTCCTTCCAGCAGTTAGGCAATTAGTACTGCAGCATAGCAAACCAATTGTTCAAAGCTGACCAAGGCAAAATCTCGAGTGGCTCCATATCCAGAATTGTTCAGAATACATTAGTCAACATATGTACCAATTTTGGTGCTTTTATGCAAATTTGAACAATTGATCTGAAATATCAGACTACGCTGCTGGACTAAATCAGTCAGTGGGTCCATTAACATTTTTTTCGTTTTTTTTTCCCTCCTGCTCTGCAAGGCGGCTCAATGGATATGGTTTTTGGAACTCGGCATGATGATTCATGCTGTCAATGCGCAAAAACGAGTGGAGCTCTTTTTTAAAATTTCTGTCCATGTGGTGACATAATTCGCTAATTAACTCAAAATGTAATCTATGTTTGTATGTCCACATATCGTGAGATTCCATCATCTTACAAGACGTTTCATTGTTGTTTAATTTAAACCGCTTAATTTAACCTCGTAATTTAATTTGATGTTAATTATAATTTAATTTAACCTCCTAATTTAATTTTATGTTAATTATCATTTCATCTTAAACTTCTTAATTAAATTTCTAACCTCTTACTGTCATTAATACCCTCTTGCTTTGAAGAACGGGGAAAAAAGAGGGAGGGGAGGACAGAGAGTTGGGGTGGGTGGCACAGACAGGGGACAGTCCTTTTAGTTCTTTTTTGTCATCCTTTTACCCTTGTAGACCCATTAAGATCCTTTATACCCTGTAGACCCCTTTAAAACAACCCCAACTATTAGAATGTATCCTTTCGACCTTTAGACCCTTTCAACACCTTCGACACATTTGACTGCTTAGACCCCTTAAGACCTTTTAAGACCGTTTAGACATTTACATCATTCAGATCCCTTTAGGCCCTTTTTAGACCATTTTAGACTCTATCGACCCATAAGAACCTAACTACTTTTGGAACGTACCCTTTCGAGTACCCATTGTGGATCTTATTTTACTGTAAATGTTTACACAAGGAGCAAAGAAGGAACTAGAATGGCACTCGGTAGAGCGCATACCTCCGCCACGCAATGCCTGATCCACGAGAACATATCGGGCCCAAAACATTTTTTGAAACATCATGCAATATATCGTTTTGGCCCGATCTCTCATTGATGAAGAATCACTTTAAAATTCTCGTAACCGGATCCGGATTCGGATATTCACCAAAATCTAATCTGTTCGTCCTTGTCACACACCCAACCTGCCCACCAAATTTAATCTGGATCCGTCCACAACTTTTTGAGATACCTTGCACACAAACAGACAGACAGACAAACAAGCCAGTAGGCGACGAGGGATTCGCTAGGATCGAAGCGCTGGATACGATGCTTTTCATTCTGACTGCCACCGACGAAGTTCATTGCCAAGACGTATTGGTTCACATACAATTGTTCCTCTGCCTGGCAAGATTTTCCTATTGCGTATTTTGCCAACTGGCACTCCTCATAAAAAATGACGTAAATAGACACCCTATTTTTGAAGGACTACCATTTGAAAAATTATAATCGGTTTGCTGGTTTGTGCTGTGGAGCCTCACGTTGCAGACACCACACACACACACACACACACCACACACGGAAAACCCGATAAACTTCTCTCAATGCTCTTGTTTGACCACACCTCCTGAGCCACACAATATTTTTCATAAGCCATGCCCACTTTCCATAAGCCACGCCCACTTTCCAGCGCCACTCCCACTTTCCTACGCCACTCCCACTTTTCATCAACCACGTCCACTTTCCCTAAGTTCCGCCCACTTTCCTAAGCCCCTCATAAAAAATGACGGTAAATAGACACCCGATTTTTGAAGGACTACCATTTGAAAAATAAAACCTCAATCAAAAATCGGCTCAAGTAAAATTTCCTAAATATCTCGAAGTGTTTAATTCCGAAGTCTCGTTTCTCTACATTCAAAACTGAATGACAAGTATTGAAAATACTGTACGCGGTTTTTCGGCTGCTGCACAGCAACGGGTGGTTGCTAGGCAACGACATTCAAAAGCACATTCCCAGACCATATGGCACCTGTTGGCAAAGTTTCATCGAAATCGGTTCACTGGTTCGTGCTGTGGAGCCTCGCGTTGCAGACACACACACACACACACACACACACACACACACACACACACACACACACACACACACACACACACACACACACACGGAAAACCCGACAATAAGGGATATCTAGCATATATAGCGAATCCAACAAACAAACAGACAAAGAGGGGTGAAAACATAACCTCCTTCACCTTCGGTGGTGGAGATAAAAGCACAAAAATGAGAAACAGTGTCTTGGAAAGGAACAGAATGGGAAATATTGAACTTGGTTGAGTTGATCATGGATGTGCATGGGTGAGCACATGAAGTAGTGATAGGCAGCCCATTTGAAAGACTGAAGTAAGGATGAGATCATGGACACAGGGAGACTATTCCACAATTTGGAGAATAAGGTGACAAATGAATGCAGGTGGGCAACCAGTTTGGACTTTGAGAGGGAGAACAGATGAATGCTTCCAGATAAACAGGGTACACAACAACCTGGAAAGGTAGGGGTGTGCTTGGGGAGGGTTAATGAAGATAGAAAAGATCATGAATATGAATTGGGGATGACCTGAAGTGGTGGTAAACAGGTGTCTTGAATAGAGGGACGAGTTGGCATTGAACAGACTGAAGAAGTTGGTACCACAGGTGAGAGAAAAAGAGGAAAAAATGAGTGGAGGTGAGCAGTGAGCCTGAATTTTGGGAGTTTCACCGAAACTTGGTTACTGAAATTCAATGTGTGCCTTGGAGGAACCGGGGAGGACAGAGCAAGGAAAGGGTAGAGGGTGCAAGACCCAAAAGGAGGTGGTTGTAGAACAAAAAGAGGCCACCAACCTGCATACTATACATGCCCAGAGACACGGACTCATCGCGGAATCTTCCAATAATTTTGAGGGTCTTTGTTTCCAGAGCAAGAAGTGCAAGGTGTGAGGCAGGGGTACCAGGCCAAAGGGGAGAGCAATACTCCATCGAGCTTTGTTTGTTGATAAAAGTTCAGATTTGAGTAATGATTGAGTTGACTGATCTCTTCTGTTGAGTGGAAATACTTTGCATGATGATAATTCTCGGTCGGTGGCTGGCTTTGGAGGCCAACTTGGAAATATGGTTTGTCCAAACAAGATTATGGCTAATGGCAAGGCCCAAACATTTGAGTGACTGAATTTTGCAAAGGAAGTAAATGGGAGGGTTTGCCAGATGCTACTTTCAGAGAGACAGTGAGAGTTTGAGACCTGTCACGTTAAAAGACATATTTGAAGTGTTTGACCAACTTGTGATTATATCAAGGTCTGAACAGAGGGAAGGGAAGTAAATTGCCTGCCTATCTGAAGGATTATGGATGATATGGCAGATGGTGGTCATCAGCAAAAATAACCATGATTTTCCAGAGAATCCGAAAGATCGTTGATAAACTTCAAGAGCAGGACTGGGCCCAAGACACTGCTTTAGGACACTCCAGCCTCAATGGGGAGAGGAGATGAGAGGACCATAGGATCTTCTCATCTCCTTTCCATCTCATAGATATAACCAGCTTCCATCAGGCTTTGGAGGATTGTGAGAGATTAGATAATTAGGATTGCAGGCGAGCCTCATGTTGGGCCATGGTTCTTTGGAGATACACAATGGTTCTGAGCTGTGCCCTCAGTAGGGATTGCCTTCCAGGATGAGAATGTGAGTTGTTTTCTTGCAATAGCCTCACCACATGAATCAGCATACCAAGGTCAAGATAATAGACAGACAAGTTGAATCCGTGATGTAGTAGATTTGTGCAGAAGAGAAATTAGTCTGTCATAGATGAAATTCCATGAGCGGTCAATCTTGGGAGTTTTGTTTGGTAAAGCTAATTTGTGTGGCTTGAAATCTGCTCTCTCCAAATTGTGCAACATGGCTGCCCCTTGGCAGTTCTCTAATAACTGCAAAAGAAACGTGCACCTTTACCAACACATTCAGAACAGCCTCGAGGAACTGAGGAAGAACACGACAAGTTTGAGAAAAAGTATGAGATGGCTAAGTCCAGAAATTAAGGTTTGCTCTTTGGGGAGATGCATGTTAGAAAATAAAAACTGAGCAAGTCCTGTCTTTTCACAAAACGACTCAGATGATGGGTCATGTAATGGAAAGTAAAATGTTGAACTTACGAATGTTCTATCTCCTTTGGCCCAACTATTCCTAATACCCACTTCCCTCCAGCTGAAAGAAGACCACCAGCGTGCAGTGCAATGCCGAGACTTCAGGGTACAAAGCTTGCAGCTGCAATGGCGACTGGAACGTCAAGGGCCCAAGTCCGAGGGACCTCTTGCTGTTGAGGCTCATCGCTTGCAGCAGCTGTCACTCGGGGTTTGCATCGAGCTCAGACGCCTTCTCAGACATTGGAGGCTTGGTCGTCGTTTTGCCTTCAGCTCACCGGGATACCTACAGGTACATCGGTGTTATGGTGTGCACTCTAATTGTACGCTGAAAGCGAGAAATGAAATCCAAAAGACGTTTATCTGTTTGAGGACGTAATGCCACAACTTTGTCATCAACTTTTGTTTCCAAATCTTTGGTCACAACATGTTGGCTTGGGTATTCCCTGCAAGTTGAAAGTTGAATCATAAAGTGCCAAAGAATGTTCATGAAAATGTTTGCCTGAGTTCAGCTTGTTGTGCACGTCCCTCGTATCCACCTGAAAAAAAAATGAAATCCAAACATGTGTCTCTGTGTCTGTGTCTGTCTCTGTGTCTGTCTCTCTCACACACGTTTTTAAGAAGGCCTTTGAAGATCTCTTGATGTAATTCATTATTGCATGGACGTGTTTTTAAAATGGCTTAAAACTTTAATGACATACTGTACATCACTGGGCATGTTGTCCAAGGTGTTTTTGAAGATCCATCAAGTACCTTGTTCTTCTACAATCCTAGATTTTAAACACAAATAGCAGTTACTCCACTATTTCACTAAAAAAATCAACAAAAGAAGAAAAACATTTCGTTTTTCTTCTCGATTCAACGCGCTTTATGAGGAAGAAGAGGAATTTTGTATTTGTATTGTTTTTGTATCTGTCGTGCTTTAAAAGTTGTGGATGGATGCACAGCGCGCGCATACCTGCATGCTAGAGCGAGCGCGTGGGAGAGCTGGGAGCACCGGTAATGCGGGGAGACCTGTGGTTGGACACTTCGGAGCGTTCGGCCGGATTATGCAAGGAAGCAGTATTTCGCGGAGTTCCAGAGTGGGATGAAACTGCTCAGGTCAGGAAATACCTTCCCATCCTTCATCCTTTGTGCTGTGGGTATCTTATCTGACAACACATCTGTCTTGCTTGTTTGGTGAAGAAATGAAATCAAGTCTTATAAATAGAACTGAGATTGCAACAAAATTCTCTCACCTGTCTAAGATGGTTCACATGATGCCGAATGTCCCTGTTCACATGGTGACGGTGGAGATAGAACTGACATCGTTTATAAAAGTTTTCTGATCGGTGATAAAGTGAAAAATAAAATCACTCTTTTCCTGCAGTGTGTAAGCTCAAATGCATGACAAGGACTTTATTTAAGAGAAAATGAACAACTTATGAGATTTGAACCTGGAGTCACAACATCACGAGAGATGGAGTCAGATCGGAATGTCAGACAGGCCAAACCACTTATCTGCTTCATGGTTTTAAAAACTGAAGCAAGCCATCCTCGTGTTCCCATCGTGTGCTGCCTTTTTGGCTGCTGGTTTCATCATTGGTGAGGGGTGTGGCTATGCCACTGATGCAGTGCCCCTATTACCAGTATACTGGTGCTCATTTCGCCGACCTCGGAAGGATGACAGGCTGAGTTAACCCCCTGGTGTTAATTCAGTGGCCAATGGGGCTCAAACTCAGGACCCTCGATTCAAAGCCACCACCCTAAGCGCTAAGCCAACACCAGGCTTTCCTCATGTTAATAAACACACAAAGCAAACAAATCCACCTGGTGGTTCTGGCATACATTGTATACATGTAACAAAACCAATAGCATGCATTGTTAATGACGAATGAACGAACGATTGGCAAGTGTAAAGTGGGCATTCCATCGCGCTCATAGATATGACATCATTGGGGATTTTTATCGTGAAGAATGGATCTGTGTGGCCTACGGTACTCACACAGAGAGTAAATGGTGAGTTGAAGTCTTTCACATTGCCAGCACAGGAAAAATGCTCGTGTATCCAAGGAACTTACCATCAATTTAGTTGTCTGCATTGATGATACAGGCTATGAAATGATGCAATATGATAATGAATGCCCTCACTTTGGGAAACATGACCATTTATCAGCAATTGTTTGAAATAATTCCCTTCAATGTAATTATATCCTATGTTGAAGTCATTAGATGTTTCAAATTTTACGAAATTTAAAACTCAAGTATATGTGGAGAATGAATAAGTGGATGAATAATATTGAAAATTATCTGTGCGTGTGTGTGTGTGTGTGTGTACCTGTGCAAGCAGGCTGGAGATAGCCGACAGTTAGCATTTGAGCTGAGTACTGTCATGGAAGACCTGCAGGCAGAGGCACGTGGTGAGGTGCGCCGCAGATGCCAGATGCAGCAGCAGTATGCTGGCGATCGCGCCGCCTGGGAGATTGAGCGCTCTGAGCTCCGGCTACAAATTTCTCAGGTCTGGAGCTCCTAGTAGACCATGTGGAGGTACTCGCTATTACCTTCAGAAAATGATTTTCGTTGTGCAGATCACCAATCTGGATGAAATTTGGCATACTTAAATATTTTAGACGCTGAGTCCAAATCCACTTGTTTCCACATCGAGGATGTGACACAATTGGTCATTTTTGGCAATTAAAGATACACCGAACATTAAAGCACGATTTGACACAGAAATGAAGAATCAAGGTTAGACTGATATGTA
The DNA here is from genome assembly GCA_035128595.1 of Eptatretus atami. NCBI lineage: Eukaryota > Metazoa > Chordata > Myxini > Myxiniformes > Myxinidae > Eptatretus > Eptatretus atami. The sequence goes on along the minus strand of CM068966.1, from coordinate 24,835,483 downwards.
CGTCAAAGAAAACTCTTGTGAGGTCTAAAATGATACAATATGTTTATACAGAGCCCTATTCACTGTTATTAAAGATGTTTATAATTAAAGGTCGTAAACCGAAGCAGTTACATATTTTTACCGGCCGAAAACGTCTGGACCGACCAGACAGGCCTTCGAGTTGACCAAGGCAACTTTTTGCTTAAAAGGCAGCCACACTGGCTATTAAAGTAGTTACATTGACTATTAAAGGCAGTTACAGCGCCTATTAAAGACAGTTACATTGGCTATTACGGATTAAATCAAATTACGCGACTCAGCCTGATGAAAAGTAGAACCGCCACAAGAGGATTACTGTCTTAGAACTCCAGTATTTCTTGCTTGAAGCGGTTGCTGAACTAGGCTCTTGACTGATGCTATTACAAAACTCAAGTCCACTATTACATGCTAACCAATCTGAATAACTACTGTGTAGTAGATTACCACAGCAAAAGCAGTGTGACACCCCATTCACAGTTCGTCGTCGGAATCATCGTCAGTTCTGCTTTCATCATCCATAAGTTCCATTTCTGCACGGGTCTGTTCATCGTTGGCGCAGTTTTGACACCCACAGCACTCTGCGCAAGACAGTCCTTTTGACCGGCAAGAACACTGGTTGTCTCGCATTTCTCTTCTTGCAATTACATTTCGTCGCCTCTAACAGTTCCTTCGGCGCTGGTGGTTTGTTCAGCCAGTGAACAATCAGTGCTCCGTTGCGTTCCATCCATCCGTGAAATGTAGGAGAAGGGGCTTCTATAAACCTCTCAGTCACGCGTTGGTGGATCGCAGACTGATAGTTCACTCTTTTGCAATGCAGCATCAGAGCGTCGCTTGTAGGCGGCAACTTCTGTTCTCCCAGCGACTGGCTGCAGAATAGCTTGTAGCGGCCTCATCCACACTCTTCATGGTCGGCTGATTGTACATGGCGCAGACGAATTGTTCCAGGTCGTGAATGATATTCTGATCTAGCGTGAATTCTCGACCAATGCTCCCGAACACAGGTGATGAGATGGGGACCCTTCATCATCAAGTCGAATGGCCTTGTTTTGCCCTTACCATGGAATGCACTGGTGGTATAAAC
>CM068966.1:24810135-24831912 GCA_035128595.1 Eptatretus atami | reverse complement strand
GTACACCAGCTGATTTGCCAGCCACCCTTTCTACAGAGGTTCTGAGGGATTTTCTACGTATTTTGTGGTGCGAGTGCCCCTCTTCTTCGAGTCCGCCCACCACCTCACTGGCTCTAGCAGAAACTGCAGTAGTGTGGCTTCTGATTTCCTTTTCCTGGCTTCAGCGCGTTTTATATGATCCTTGTTACAAAACGACGCATAGCACGGTGACAGCCGGCAATCCGACAGGAGGATGCAGTCATTGGCAGCAGTTTCATTAATTTGATCAGCGCAGCAAACGGTCATTTGTTGATAGTTTTCACTATCTGTGGTTGTCGCAAGCAAGCCTTTTCGCCACGGTCACATACCTTAAAGCCAGCCTCTTATCCGTGAATTGCGTCACGTTTCTCATCATCCTCCCCGCCAAGTTGCTGAAAACAACGCATATTGTGGGGTTGATGAAAGACCAAAAATCACTCAAAATCACGACGACAACGCATGGGCGCCGCCAATCTTCATTTGTTTTTCCTGTCGTTTCCTCCGCGGTTACAAGCATGCCACGCCGCACTTCACGGGCGGTAAAATTTCAAAATGGTAATAACTGTCGGTCCGTGTGCCAACTTGTGCATATGGAAACAAAGTAGAGAATTTTCAAATGGTGTGTTCCTCATTAATGTAATCAGGGTGAATTAATTTCGTTTAGATTGGTGATCTGCACAACAAAACTGAACGAACCGACCCACCTCCACATGACCTATAGCCTGCTCCTTCTCACTACATCATGATCTAACTAAATACCATCGCAGAATATAATGTCTGGATGAAATGACACTTTGACAGCTACAGTTGTATTTCCCTCAGACTCGAAGTTAAGTAGGCAAAAATTGATAGGTACAGTTGGAATTAAAGAACAAACGGTGCATGTGGATTGGCAGTTCAGTTGCTGCCATATCTGAGAGCTATGACACCAATAAATATTACTTAATTGATTCAAAACTGATGAAATACCCAATTAAACTCATCAGCTGAGTTTATTCTCATCATAAACCGTATCTGGCTAGTAGCAATTACTCACTTTGAGGGGAGAGTAGGAGTGCAACTCTACAGGAAGGTTAGATGCTGACCAGGTCGGATTCAATGTGATGATTCAGTTCAACTTGGAATGATTATGATGTTGAGAAGAATATGTGTTGCAATTGCAAAGGTGTAACATAAAAGTGACGATTGGAATGAGGGGTCCTGATTCCCAAGAGTGTTGTCTTTCCACTTGGCAATTATCAAGGAAGGACCCGAGCATGACTCATGACTGAACAACACCAGCTGCTGTTGTCAGCTCAACACAATAATTCAAGAGAGTTTTTAATTTCCAAAACCAGATCTTCCCTGACGCAATGAATGAGTGGACTATCTTCTCTTCTGTTTAAGTAGAACTGCCATTAAGTTGCAGTTGCCATCAGCAAAGAGTAACTCAGGAGAGGAGGGTGACAATGTCTTTCCTAACAAGCTCAAATGAGCAAGATCCTCGTCCTCTTAGTGATGACGTCATAGTTATCAGTTAGTATCAGGTGTGCGGTAATATCTCTAAATGCCCTGTTCGATCTCATCTGAAGTATTCCAAAAAGCTTGCGTTGTTTCGGAGATGATTGTTTATGCGATTTCATGCGATATTATACTGTCATGACTTTTTTCTTGGAAGAATTTCTCAATCTGAGATGCGTTAACTGGTCTGCGTGTGAGCTTTCTGCATTGAACATTGTCAAGTTTCAAGAATGTTCTGATGAAAACTCTTGTGTTGTAACAAAAAATTTCAGAAATATAGTGATGAATCATTAAAACGAATATGGACGTCATTGTGATGTATCAGATTGCGTAATCATCTGTGCAAATGCCCCGTTTGATTCCCGCAAACAGAATTCAAAAAGCTTCCTAGTTTCGAAATATCGTATTGCGGGGATTTTCCATCAGCGGTGAATTTATGACGTCATAACCTTTTTTTCTAGGAATAATTTTCTAAATCGGAGATGGTTACTGCCTACGCATGGACTTTATGCATATACCGTGCCACTTTTCCAACGAACGATAAAACTCTGGACTGTGAAACAAAAATTAGGAATGACGTTCATAAAACGGATATGACGTCATAATAGTACTTATTTGTGCGTTAAATTATCTCTGCTAATGCCCGTTCCAATTCCCGCAAACAGAATTCAAAAAGCCTTCCTAGTTTTCAGAGATAATTTTTGGGGCATTTCATTAGCGGGAGACATTGACGGTCATACTTTTTTTTTTCCGTCAGGTCAGGAGGATTTTTAAAAATCGGAGATGGTTACTGTCTGCGCAGCGGTATTTTTTACATTATATACGCCAAGTCAGGAGTTTCGATGAAACTGTGCTGTGAAACAAAAAAGTCCACAAGACAACAACTGATAAGATTAGAGAATTCTCACGGGGATTAAAAATGCAAGGTCGTCCACTGGTGAGGAAAGTGGCCAGCAACCCTAAATGAAGATTAAACAAATGAACAACGGAGACATGAAGCTGAGGTTCAAAAAATTTCAAACACCATGCTGGGTTTGCAGCAGGCCAGAACGATTCATTTGTTTAAGAGTAGTTTCTGCTGTTTGACTTTGGCTTCAGATCCTATTGGAGACTTTGCTGACATTGTTGATGTGGGTGAACTTGTGTGGGAACTTGGAGTGGTGGACCTTTCAACTTGAGGATGGGAAGGGAAGATTCTCGACCTTTTCCGGTTGTTTCTGTGCAGAAACCCTGAGGGCTAAGGACAGGAAACATCTTCATCATCACCCCTCACAATGACATGGTTTACAAATCCACCACCTGCAGTCTGTGAAGATTGCACCGACGTTTAGTTGCAATGGCAATTGTTTGTATGATTTGCATTTGGAAGGGTTATACAGGTGGTGTATATCATGAGGAATGTTAAAATTTGTCCTTGGCTTCGATGAGTGTTATTGTGTTTGAAAACCTGAAAGCGTTCCTTTTCTTCCATAGCTTTAACTGCCTGTTAGATGGCTTCACTACACCATCCGGATTGTTTGGAGACGTTTGTGAGTTGGTTTCACTTTTGTGACTGTTTCTTCCCCTAATTCCCTTCTTTTTCCAAATTCAATTTCACATTTCGCCCCCTTGTGCCAGGTGTATGTCAGCAATCCTCACATGAGGATGATATCGAGCCACTGGTTTATTGATGACTTTGAGATGGCCTTGGATGCCGAGACTTTGATCAGCATGCCACACGGTGCAGACATGCCAGGTGTTCCTCGAGAAGGGATTCTGTTCTCACCTTTCCTTCGCTGTTCTTATCATTTCTGAGAGCAAACCCAATTCAGCTCAAAACCGGCGATACCTTGATGGATCATTGGCCACATGGATCTGTTGCTGTCTTTCCTCCAAAATTCCGTGTGTCAATGTCAGTTTTTTGTTGAGGTAAGGTTTCAGGGTGTCTTTATAATGAATTTCTCTGGCCACCTAGGATCTCTGGCCATGTGAGCTGAGGAGTATAGGACTGCTTTGGCATTCATGTATCAGGCATTTCATGTGCAGTGGACTAGTCGCATCAGAGCTGACATTTTTTGATCATTCTCCAATGCAATGATCTGGACTTAAGCCTGAGAAAGAATACCATTTTTGTTGCATCAATCTTCCAATTTGACAAATAATCTTTTGGAAGACAGCATGATGGTATCCCAGGTTTTTCAGGGGTATCTAAGGTCACCACATTTCCGAGCTGGAGACCTGACTGGAGGATGATGACAGTTTGTACCACTGAATCCTTACTTCTTTTCTGAAGGTCCCTTATCGTCAAGGATGTCCAAAGCATTTTGCCTTATGAAGCACTTGCACAGCAAATTACTATTCGATCTACTACAGATCCAACAATTCAGCCTGAACAACTAGCCTCGAAGCCAGACATGGCTGGGATATTATCTTGCAGACGTTTGCAATCGTGAGTTGCTGTCACTCATTCGGAGGTGCCCTAGCTTGTGTTTTGTAACTGTATGATGAAACCGACAGTTTAGGAAACCTTGTCCAAGCAAAATGTAACCCTCTCAACCATACACCACACCGTCACAGTGAGCTCGTTGCAATTATAACTAATTGATTCATTCTGTCTTTGAACATTTCCAATGGTTTGTTTATGATTGCAGGCCCATTTTAATGATAATTAACTTGGAGAAACAACGTTTCTGCAGAGGAATGATTTTCTTTTCTAACTTGAAGGTGTTGGAGCTACCTGTTTGGCTGGCCCATTGTTCTGGGGGTGATGAAACTGCCCTTATGGCCAAACACCACTTTAACCAGGGGCTGGCCAAAGACATTTGACGAAACGGGAAGTTCTGTAAAACTTGCCTAAATTGGTAATTTCTGATCGTTTTAGCTGTGTACCATTTTTTATGAGAGTTTGAGATAATCATGCACCACTCAACCAGCAAGCCGTCACACATTGCTCTCTATGCCAGGGATGAGGTTCTGGAAACTTCATGCAAATAAAGAGATGACGGAAAGCCATGCTGGAAATTAACAGGGCTGAGGTTCCGGTGTGATCTGGAACAATCATATGAGCTGTGTTGTCCTGACTTCATCAGAACACGTGGACAACTGTTGCACGGGAGGTAAGGTCTCGCACGCCTATTACACAACTATTTTTGGAAATCGTTCGTTTAAAACGAGCAGCGCCAGGAATTGCAAGGGGGGAGTTATGCCGTGAAAAACATGTTATAAACAATAATGTAATCACAAACTCAACATTTCACCAAATATCACTACCTGTAAACAGAGTGTTTAAGGAATGTAACAAATACATGGTGGAACTGTTTCTTGCTGTCCTGCCTCGACTGTGGAGAGTCGCCACAGTATTGCTGAAGCACATGAGAGCATTGCTAAACTCAAGTCACAGTCGAACAAGAGCAAGAATCTGCGCTCTGAGATGCCTGGAAGATGAGCAGTGGGATTTGTTCCAGGTTAGTAACATCTGATGACGATCTACCAGCTATATTTTGTACACCTCATGGTGGTTTGCATAAACTATGATGTGTCTAAAGGGTTGATACGACGAAGGCATTCTCATACACTGTTAATCTAACAATGGCTCACAGATTATGTGTCAGCAATTACTTTATTGTTCGTTTTATACGAGACCAAGGCTCATAATCATTTACAGTATAGTGAAAAAGTTTGTTTTTGTTTGAATGAATTATAACCATTGTTTCGCCGTCAGTGCCACTAAGAAACAAATTGATCATGCTTACTGCACCGGCTGTTACTCACTCAGGGAAGTATATTTTAAATATTTCCATCATTTCTGATAGATGAATTTAGCATGGATCTCTCTCTGGTTCTTAAATTACAATGAAATGCCATGTTTCCCAGCCAATGCAGGTCAATGTAAATTGTAATAGGTTATTAGAGTGGATTTGTGTGTAAATGGTTATACAAATTATTCCAAACTAGTTACTGCCCGTAGCGTGCGTGGCCGTACTTGCGTGGCCGTACTAACAGTGCAACCAAAAAAAAAAAAAACTTTCAAACAACTTCACAGGCCGTTCCTTCGCTCTCGAAATGACGACTGATAGTGGGGCATTGTTTATCTATAAATGTGCATAAGAAATCGAGAAATTTTAGAACTACATAAAGTCATCACTCATCCGGAAGTGGTGGCTGCCCGTACGGAATGTTCACATGCATTCCCATGATTATCGCTTGCAGAAGTAAACAACTCCTTGTGATACTTACACACACAGAGTTATTAAAATCCAAATTAAAATCAAGTTTTACCTCCTGTTCTTTGCTTGCCCATGACATTGCTGCCATTGACCATGCACTCTACCCACTGCGGTTAACTAAATGGGCCCTTCCCATCGGCCATGCCGTACGCAGCAAACGTGTCCTGTCATAAGTTTGGTAATAAATGCCGCAGCAACCGTGTCTGTCATTGGTTTGGTAAATAAATGGCCATTTAACTTGGGAAGCACTTGTCCAATTAATATCAAACCTTGAAAAGGCACATATCCGGTCCCCGAGCATAATTATATCCTGGCAAGTTGTCCAATGAGAGGACCAGTGCTTGCGGAGAAACAGCGGTCACACACACACACACACACACACACACACACACACACCAACACACACACAACACACACAACCACACCATTGCTGGAATTATAATAAGCTACAGGCCTGAATGGGCCCTTTCAAAAAATATCTGTTTTTAGCGACGTAGGGAGCGTAGGACCGGAGTCTCGAGCCCCTGCCGCGCCGGGGTCCAGGGGCCCGCTTAAAGGCCCTGGTGGGGTCGAGGGGGCGAAGGCCCTGAAGCTCATGGATTTTAGGGGTTTTCAGAGGGTCCTAGAAGCATTCTCCTCAACACCTGAGGACCTTGGAATTTAGCTGTATTAAAAGGGAAAGAATTGGGTTTCTAGGCACAAAGTGCTTAAATTCAGCAATATTCTCTCACTATACATCCTTCTAGACCCTCTGAAAACTTTTTAAATTGCCTTAAATAAATGTAATGTAAGCTATCAATTACGTCACATATGACCATCAAATTCGTGCTTAGAAGCAATGTGCACAAGTTGCCATAACTTATTAACTTTGTTTGGGGCAATTCAAAGAAAAACTCGCAGTGTAAACATGGACAATTTGGGCCATGTGCCCTTCATTCCTAGCAATTTGGCGAAAAGCATAGAAATGACACCCTAACCCCCGAATTTTACACCGGGATTTACATTATCTCAGAGACCACTATTTTGGTGGAAAAAATATCGGGAAACCGTAAATATCGGCGAAACCGATAAATCGGAGCAATATCAGGCCCGGATATATATAGAAACAACACCGGCACACACTTGGACAACACAATGGGTTGTGGAGCAGTGGGGGCAGGAAAGGATGCTTGGGTGTGGACAGGATGGATCCACGAAGAAACTCTCAGGAAGGAAAAATGGAAATTTGGAAGGAGGATTTTGGGGAGGGGTTAACGAGGCGTAGAAAAGTCATGGTTTTGGATTGGGGCTATAAAAGTGAAGCACCGATGGGAAACACCAGATCCATGGCATAAAGGTGAGAAAAAATGAAAGACCAAAAACTGAGGTCAATTGGTAACCACATTGCGTGATTTTGAAGGTTTGACTTGACTGCAGCGTGGCAAAGGGACTTTCCCAAAATGCGACTTTGAAATGACATATCACCACAGAAGCTCATTGTGCGTGTGCAGAAACACCGAGAAACTACACATGCTGGGATATATTCGGGGCACCTAAAGGTAAATTGTGTGATGAGATGAGGTTGTTACCAAAAAGGATTACAAAGCTTTTAAAAGAACCTGAAAATATTGGAAAGTACCTGAGAAGAGAGAGAGAGAGAGGGCTTGTACCTCTGCATGACAGAGACATGAAAAAACTTTCTCAACCCGATCCAAGGGCAGCTGCCCATCACTGAAACTCCAACCATGTGGGTCTGTACAAAGGCCCGGTGGACGGGTGAGTTGCTACACAACGCCCAACGAAATCACCCAGTTGAACATGGACTTTAACCTTGGTAGGAGTGCCTCCTGTGAAAAGGCCGGCTTGGTGATTGATTGAAAGGATGTCTGCATTTGAAATACAATGCTGTTGTCATTACCAAGTGAACAGTCAACAACTCTTGGCAAAGGCATCTTCACAATGTGAACATATACATAAGCTTGTGTGTGCCGGCTCATATTACTTGGAGCTGGGGAACTGTATTAATGACTTGTTTGAGATAATTCACGTGCTCATGTGCAGCACTTGTGGCTGGTTTTGCTCATTTGCTGTCAGTGCAGCTGTGCCATCTGCTGCAGTGCCCCCTGAGTTAGATGGGGAATTAGTAATTTGCTCACGGATGCAGATGACGCACCTTTCTCCGCAAAAGATACCGTGGGATATAATAATGCCAGAACTGCATTCCTGGAAGACAGATCCTCTGGCTTAACCCACGTGAGGATGGTGCACACATTGATACCTCACTGTGCATTGTAAATACTAGGAGGAGGGTTATAGATGGGTCAGGGATTCGACCCAGGCTAGATAGTCAGAGCAAGTTTGTCAGAGGCAAGTGTCATACTTTTAGATTGTTAGACCCATCTCAAACCCTGGTGCTTTTGAACAACATAGAAGTAAATGAAGTGGCTCAAGTTTCCAGTCAAGGTTTGGCATCCTCAGGACTAAGGACATCTATTTATTAACCATAGGATAAAAACCAGAATTTTAACCACCCATTCCCCTCCCCCACAATGCTCCCCCCCCCTCATACATTGCCTTTTCCTTCTATTCAATTATTAGCTCATCTACAACGAAGTCGAGATGAACTGTTAAAAACCAAAACGATGTCCTTCAGCATTCTGTCCTCTTTCCTTCCGGCAGTTAGTCCAATTAGTACTGCAGCATAGCAAACCAATTGTTCAAAGCTCTGACCAAGCAAAATCTCGAAGTGGCTCGCATACTCGCAGAATTGCTTCAGAATGCATTTAGTCAACATATGTACCAATTTTGTGTGTTTTATGCAAATTGAACAATTGATCTGAAATAATCAAGACTACGCTGCTGGCTAAAATCATCAGTGGGTCCATTAACATTTTTTTCGTTTTTTTTCCCTCTGCTCTCTGCAAGGCGGCTCAATGGATATGTTTTTGGAATCGGCATGAGTATTCAATGCCTGGTTCCCAATGCCGACAAAAAGAGTGGAGCTCTTTTTTAAAATTTCTGTTCCTATTGGTGACATTAATTCGCTAATTTAATCAAAATGTAATTATGTTTGTATGTCCACATATGTGAGATTCCATCATCTTACAACGTTTCATTGTTGTTTTAATTTTAAACCGCTTAATTTAATCTCGTAATTTATCTTGAGTTAATTATAATTTTAATTTAACTCCTAAATTTAATTTTATGTTAATTAGTCATTTTCATCTTAAACTTCTTAATTAATTTCTAACCTCTTACATGTCATGTAATACCCTCTTGCTTGAAGAACGGGAAAAAAAAAGGGAGGGGGGACAGAGAGTTGGGGTGGGTGCACAGACAGGGGACAGTCCTTTAGTTCTTTTTGTCGTCCCCTTTACCCTTGTAGACCCATTAAGACCCTTTATACCCTGTTAGACCCCTTAAACGACCCAACTATTTAGAATGTATCCTTTCGACCTTTAGCCCTTTCAACACCTTCGACACATTGACTGCTTGGAACCTTAAGAACTTTTAAGACCGTTTAGACCATTTACATCAATTCAGTCCTTTAGGCTCTATCGACCTCATAGAAACCTAACTACTTTTGGAACGTACCTTTCGAGTACCATTTGGATCTTATTTTTACTGTAAATGTTTACACAAGAGCAAAGAAGAACTAGAATGGCACTCGTAGAGCGCATACCTCCCGCACGCAATGCCTGTATCCACGAGAACATATCGGCCCAAAACATTTTGACAACATCATTTACATATTCGTTTTGCGCGATCTCTCATTGATGGAAGAATCACTTTAAAATTCTCGTACCGATCCGGATTCGGATATTCACCAAATCTAATCTGTTCGTCCTTTCACACACCCAACCTGCCCCAATTGTTAATCTGGATCCGTCCACATTTTTGAGATTACCTTTGCACAAACAGAGCAGACAGACAAACAAGCCAGTAGGCGACGAGGGATTCGGCTGGATCGAAGCGGCTGGATACGATGCTTTTCATTCTGACGATTCACCGACGAAGATTCATTGCCAAGAGTATTTGGTTCACATACAATTGTTCCTCTGCCTGCAGATTTTTCCTAAGTTGCGTATTTTGCCACTGGCCTCCTCATAAAATGACGTAAACTAGACCCTATTTTTGAAGGACTACCATTTGAAAAAATTATAATCGGGTTGCTGGTTTGTGCTGTGAGCCTCACTGTTGCAGACACACACACACCACACCACACCACAACACACGGAAAAACCCGATAAACTTCTCTCATGCTCTTGTTGACCACACTCCTGAGCCACACAATATTTTTCAATAAGCCATGCCCACTTCCATAACCACGCCACACTTTCAGCGCACTCCACTTTCCTACGCCAATCCCACTTTCATCAACCACGTCCACTTTCCCTAGTTCCGCCACTTTCCTAACCCCTCTACAAAAATGACTGGTAAATAACACCGATTGTTTGAAGGACTACCTTTGAAAATAAACTCAATTCAAACATCGGCTCAAGTAAATTTCCTAAATATCCGAAGTGTTTTAATTCGAAGTTTCTCGTTCTCTACATTCAAAACTGAATGACACGTATTGAAATACTGTAGCGCGGTTTTTGCTGCTGCCACAGCAACGGTGTTGCTAGCAACGACAATTCAAAAGCACATTCCCGACCATTGGCAACCTGTTGGCAAAGTTCATCGAAATCGGTTCACCTGGTTCTTGCTGTGGGAGCCTCGCGTTGAAACACACACACACACACACACCACACAACACACACACACACACAACACGGAAAACCCGACAATAAGGATTATCTAGCATGATATAGGATCCAACAAACAAACAGACAAAGAGGGGTGAAAACTAACCTCCTTCACCTTCGGTGTGGGATAAAAGCCAAAAATGAGAAACAGTGCTTGAAGGAACGAATGCGGAAATATTGAACTTGTTGAGTTGATCAGTGTGCATGGGTGACAACATGAAGTAGTGCATAGGCAAGCCCATTTGAAAGACTGAAGTAAGGATGACGATCATGACACAGGGAGACTATTCCAACAATTTGGAGAATAAGGTGAAAATGAATGCAGTGTGGGCACCAGTTTGGACTTTGAGAGGAGAACAGATGAATGCTTCCAGATAAAACAGGGTACAACAAGCAACCTGGAGTAGGGTGTGCTTGGGGAGGGTTAATGAAGATAAGAAAAGATCATGAATATGAATTGGGATGACCTGAATGTGGTGGTAAACGGTTTTAAAGAGGGACGAGTTTGGCATTGAACAGACTGAAATGTAGTTGGTACCTGACAGGTGAGAAAAAGAGGAAAAAATGAGTGAGGTGGAGCAGTGGCCTGAATTTTGGGAAGTTTCACCGAAACTTGGTTACTGAAAGACAATGTGTCCTTGAGGAACCGGGGAGACAAGCAAGGGAAAGGGTAAGAGGTTGCAAGACCCAAAAGGAGGTTGGTTTGATGAACAAAAAGAGGCCACCAACCTGCGATACTATACATGCCCAGAGAACGATTCATCGCGGATTCTTCCAATATTTTGAGCGGTCTTTGTTTCCAGAGCAAGAAGTGCAGTGGTGACGGCAGTGGTACCAGGCCAAAGGGAGAAACAATACTCCATCGAGCTTTGTTTGTTGATAAAAGGTTCAGATTTGGTAATGATTGAGTTGGACTGATCTTCTGTTGATGGAAATACTTTGCAGTGAATAATTCTCGTCCGTGGCTGGCTTTGGAGGCCAACTTGAAATATGGTTTGTCCAAAACAGATTATGGCTAATGGCAGGCCCAAACATTTGAGTGACTGAATTTTGCAAAGGAAAGTAAATGGGAGGTTTGCCAGATGCTCTTTCAAGAGACAGTGAGAGTTTGAGACCTGTCACGTTAAAAGACATATTTGAGTGTTGAACCAATTGTGTATATCAAGGGTCTAAACAGAGGGAGGGAAGTAAATTGCCTGCCTATCTGAAGGATTATGGCATGATATGGTGGTGGTCATCAGCAAAAATAACCAATGATTTCCAGAGAATCGAAAGATCGTTGACTAAACTTCAAGAGCAGGACTAGGGCCCAAGACACTGCTTTAGGACACTCCGCCTCAATTGGAGGAGGGAGATGAGAGACCATAGGATCTTCTCATCTCCTTTCATCTCATAGATATAACAGCTTCCATCAGGCTTGGAGATTGTTGAGAGATTAGATAATTAGGTTGCCGGCGAGCCTCATGTTGGGCCATGTTCTTGGAGATACACATGGTTCTGAGCTGGGCCCCAGTAGGGATTTCCCTTCCAGATGAAGAATGTGAGTTGTTTTCTTGCATACGCCTCACCACATGAATCAAGCATACCAAGGTCAGATAATAGACAGACAAGTTATCCGTGAATAGTAGATTTGTGCAGAATAGAAATTAGTCTGTCATTAGATGAAATTCCATGAGCGGTCAATCTTGGGAGTTTGTGTTTGGTAAAGCTAATTTGCTGTGGCTTGAAATCTGCTCTCTCGCAAATTGTTGCAAATGGCTGCCCCTTGGCATTCTCTAGATAACTGCAAAAGAAACGTGCACCTTACAACAGCATTCAGAACAGCTCGAGGTAACTGAGGAAGAACCGACAAGTTTGAGAAAAGTATGAGATGCGTAAGTCCAGAAATTAAGGTTGCTCTTTGGGGTATGAGCTCATGTTAGAAAATAAAAACTGAGGCAAGTCCTGTCTTGTTCACCAAAAACGACTCTAGATGATGGTCATGTATATGGAAAGTAAAAATGTTGAACTTACGAATGTTCTATCCTTTTGCCCAACTATTCCTAAGCACTTCCCCAGCTGGAAAGAGACCACCAGCGTGCAGTGCAATGCCGAGACTTCAGCGGTACACAGCTTGCAGCTGCAATGGCGACTGGAACGTCAAGGCCCAAGTCCGAGGACCTCTTGCTTTGAGGCTCATTCGCTTGGCAGCAGCTGTTCACTCGGGTTTGCAATCGACTCAGACGCCTTCTCAGACATTGGAGGCTTGGTCGTCGTTTTTGCCTCAGCTTCACCGCGGATACCTTACCAAGTACACTCGGTGTTATGGTGTGCACTCTAATTGTACGCTGGAAAGCCGAGAAAATGAAATTCAAAGACGTTTATCTGTTTGAGAGTAATGCCACAACTCTTGTCATCAAACTTTGTTTCCAAATCTTTTGTCACAACATGTGGCTTGGGTATTCCCGCAAGTTGAAGTTGAATCATAAAGTGCCAAAGATTGTCATGAAAATGTTTGCCTGAGTTCAGCTTGTTTGCACGTCCTCGTATCCCACCTGAAAAAAAAATGAAATCAACAGTGTGTCTCTTGTCTGTGTCTGTCTCTGTGTCTGTCTCTCTCACACACGTTTTTAAGAAGGCCTTTGAAGATCTCTTGATGTGAATTCATTATTGCATGGACGTGTTTAAAATGGCTTAAAACTTTAATGACATACTGTACATCACTGGGCATGTTGTCCAAGGTGTTTTTTGAAGATCCATCAAGTACCTTGTTCTTCTACAATCCTAGTTTTAACACAAATAGCAGTTACTCCACTATTTCACTAAAAAAATTCACAAAAGAAGAAAACATTTCGTTTTTCTTCTCGATTCAACGCGCTTTATGAGGAAGAAGAGGAATTTTGTATTTGTATTGTTTTGTTATCTGTCGTGCTTTAAAAGTTGTGGATGGATGCACAGCGCGCGCATACCTGCATGCTAGAGCGAGCGCGTGGAGAGCTGGGAGCACCGGTAATGCGCGGGAGACCTGTGGTTGGACCACTTCGGAGCGTTCGGCCGGATTATGCAAGGAAGCAGTATTTCGCCGGAGTTCCAGAGTGGGGAAACTGCTCAGGTCAGGAAATACCTTCCCATCCTTCATCCTTGTGCTGTGGGTACTTATCTGACAACACATCTGTCTTGCTTGTTTGGTGAAGAAATAGAATCAAGTCTTATAAATAGATACTGAATTGAGACAAAATTCTTCTCACCTGTCTAAGATGGTTCACATGATGCCGAATGTCCCTGTTCACATTGTGACGTGGAATAGAACTGACATCGTTTATAAAAGTTTCTTGATCGTGTGATTAAAGTGAAAAATAAATCACTCTTTTCCTGAGGTGTGTAAGCTCAAATGCATGACAAGGACTTTATTAAGAGAAATGAACAACTTATGAGATTTGAACCTGGAGTCACAACATCACGAAGATGGAGTCAGATCGGAATGTCAGACAGGCCAAACCACTTATCTGGCTTCATGGTTTTAAAAACTGAAGCAAGCTATCCTCGTTTCCCAGCTGTGCTGCCTTTTTGGCTGCTGGTTTCATCATTGGTGAGGGGTGTGCTATGCCACTGATGCAGTGCCCCTATTACCAGCTATTACTGGTGCTCCATTTTGCCGACCTCGGAAGGATGACAGGCTGATCGTAACCCCCTGGTGTTAATTCAGTGGCCAATGGGCTCCAACTCAGGACCCTCGATTCAAAGCCACCACACCTAAGCGCTAATCCAACACCAGGCTTTCCTCATGTTAATAAAACACAAAGCAAACAAATCCACCTGGTGGTTCTGGCATACATTGATACTACTTTTAACTGTAAACAACCAATAGCATGCATTGTTAATGACGAATTGAACGAACGATTGGCAAGTTGTAAAGTGGGCATCTCATCGCGCTCATAGATTTTGACGTCATTGGATTTTTATCCGTGAAGAATGGATCTGTGTGGCCTTACGGTACTCACACAGAGAGTAAATGTGAGTTGAAGTCTTTCACATTGCCAGCCACAGAAAAATGCTCGTGTATCCAAGAACTACCATCAATTTAGTTGTCTGCATTGATGATACAGGCTATGAAATGAGTGCAATATGATAATGAATGCCCTCACTTTGGGAAACATGACCATTTATCAGCAATTGTTTGAATAATTCCCTTCAATGTAATTATATCCTATGTGAAGTCATTAGATGTTTCAAATTTTACGAAATTTAAAACTCAAGTATATGTGGAGAATGAATAAGTTGATGATAATATTGAAATTATCTGTGCGTGTGTGTGTGTGTACCTGTGCAAGCAGGCTGGAGATAGCCGACAGTTAGCATTTGAGCTGAGTACTGTCATGGAAGACCTGCAGGCAGAGGCACGTGGTGAGGTGCGCGCAGATGCCAGATGCAGCAGCAGTATGCGGGCGATCGCGCCGCCTGGGAGACTTGAGCGCTCTGAGCTCCGGCTACAAATTTCTCAGGTCTGGAGCTCCTAGTAGACCATGTGGAGGTACTCGCTATTACCTTCAGAAAATGATTTTCGTTGTGCAGATCACCAATCTGGATGAAATTTTGGCATACTTAAATAATTTTAGACGCTGAGTCCAAATCCACTTGTTTCCACATCGAGGATGTGACACAATTGGTCATTTTTGGCAATTAAAGATACACCGAACATTAAAGCACGATTTTGACACAGAAATGAAGAATCAAGGTTAGACTGATATGTACGTCAAAGAAAACTCTTGTGAGGTCTTAAAATGATACAATATGTTTATACAGAGCCCTATTCACTGTTATTAAAGATGTTTATATTAAAGTTCGTAAACCGAAGCAGTTACATATTTTTACCGGCCGAAAACGTCTGGACCGACCAGACAGGCCTTCGAGTTGACCAAGGCAACCTTTTTGCTTAAAAGCAGCCACACTGGCTATTAAAGGTAGTTACATGACTATAAAGCAGTTACAGCGCCTATTAAAGACAGTTACATGGCTATTACGGATTAAATCAAATTACGCGACTCAGCCTGATGAAAAGTAGAACCGCCACAAGAGGATTACTGTCTTAGAACTCCAGTTTTCTTGCTCTGAAGCGGTTGCTGAACTAGGCTCTTGACTGATGCTATTACAAAACTCAAGTCCACTATTACATTTGCTAACCAATCTGAATACTACTGTGTAGTAGATTACCACAGCAAAAGCAGTGTGACACCACATTCACAGTTCGTCGTCGGAATCATCGTCAGTTCTGCTTTCATATCCATAAGTTCCATTTCTGCACGGGTCTGTTCATCGTTGGCGCAGTTTTGACACCCACAGCACTCTGCGCAAGACAGCCTTTGACCGGCAAGAACACTGGTTGGTCTCGCATTTCATCTTCTTGCAATTACATTTCGTCTCGCCTCTAACAGTTCTTCGGCGCTGGTGGTTTGTTCAGCCAGGAACAATCAGTGCTCCGTTGCGTTCCACCATCCGTGAAATGTAGGAGAAGGGGCTTCTATAAACCTCTCAGTCACGCGTTGGTGGATCGCAGACTGATAGTTCACTCTTTGCAATGCAGCATCAGAGCGTCGCTTGTAGGCGGCAACTTCTGTTCTCCCAGCGACTGGCTGCAGAATAGCTTGTAGCGAGCCTCATCCACACTCTTCATGGTCGGCTGATTGTACATGGCGCAGACGAATTGTTCCAGGTCGTGAATGATATTCTGATCTAGCGTGAATTCTCGACCAATGCTCCCGAAACAGGTGATGAGATGGGGACCCTTCATCATCAAGTCGAATGGCCTTGTTTTGCCCTTACCATGGAATGCACGGTGGTGGTATAACTTCCCGTGAAATTGTGCAAACCTTACAACGCATCGCAAGCAAGAACTTTCCATGGCATTACTCAGCTTCCTAATGTCGACGCGATAATGTCCTGGGACTTCCTGTGACCAGATGGAAATTCCGTGCTCGAATCGACTTCGAGTGAGCCAACGCCAACACAAACACATCGTGTCGAAAACTCTCTACTGCGCACTGACTCTCATTCTGTCCCGCATGAGCGGCATGTAGCAAGAGCTTCGTGTCAGCTTCCCATGGTCTCATTCAAGTTCAGGTACTGACGACACGACACAGTCATGACACCATTCGACGCCTCGATTTTCTCACATTTGCCGGCATGACTGACGTACAACAGCATGTCGCCAGTTTTGATGGAAGAGATGTTTCTCGTCCACGATTCGACGATGAACTCTATCAACGCCTCCTTGTTGGCTCGGCTCAGGAGATAATTGGCCCACTGTTTGGAAGGGCTTGATCACATCCGTAGATGGTTCGCACCTGAAGATCGCCCACCCTGCCCGCTCGTCTGGCGTGCTCCAGGCACTTGATGCTGATACGTGGTAAGTATCAAACACCACGTCCAGTCTCGAAGATTGGTTATGTCGTGCTTTGCGCACGACGATGTTCAGCACCATCTCTTCCATTTTGCCGAAAGTGTTAGGCAGTGAACCAGCCTTTATCGCCTGAATAACGGCCATTCCATCCACAATTGTTGCACCTTGGATAGGCCGAGCGTCCACACGGCAATTGGGCCACAGTTTCAGTATATGGTTGCGGAGTTTGGCTTTGTCCCTCTTAGCAATCGAACCATCACCAGATGCCAGCGGGAAAGATATGTTCGCCAGTGGGTACGCGAGCAGATCGTAGTGTTACATTGCTTTTCTTCTCCAATCAACAGCAGTCGTGTGAAAAGACGACGTTCATTCGCAATTTCAACCTCGGCGTCTGCTGGTGGGGAGTCGCCGATTTGCCTCGCGCCTTCGAGAAAGTTGCCAATTGTGCCTTTGAAATTGGACTGAAGAATGGACCTCACCAAGAGAAGCCGATCACGCAAAGATTGCACAACAGCATTCTCTCCCTGACATACACGTTCATCAAGTCCGCGGAAGTGGGCGGTGCGATGACACCTGAACTAATATTGACGAGTTCAAGGTGAGCGCCGGAGAAAGGGTTAATCATTTGAAGTACAGTGTCCATCACTTGTACCACCACTGCTTCGTTCTTCTTCGAGCTCGACACATCCAATTCTTTCTCGTTCGGGCTCGTCATGGACACCCGCCATGGACTCACATTTCCTTGCATTTCCGCACGTACTGGTTGGGACAGGATCCACTTTTCACAGCTGTGCTTTTCTGAGTGTACAATGATGCCTCCACTGGTCTTGCTGTCCCTATTTAAAGTCTGCTCTATGATCTGATCACACGCAACACTACGAAATCCATAACGATATGCCGTTGGGCAGTCCATTTGCCATCCATGAACACTTGATAGGTGTTCTGGGTGGGAGTGCTCTAGCCCGGCCATTTCCAGCCAGTAAACGAGTAAGTACCTGCATAGTTTAGGTGATCGTACGCGAAGTACAGGGCATTGACGCTCTCGTGATCGCAGGTGTTTCGGCCAGTTCGAAGTACGAGTTGCCCGTATAAGCTCTAGTGCTAGCTCCACCATTTCCAAGTAGGCCATGTAATGTCCACACTTTGGTGTTTGTTCAGGTCATCCCTCACCATGAGTGCTCCCGAGTATAGACATGTAAATTGAGGTCTGAGTCACCTTGCTTGTGGACCCTGGCTGGCTTCATCCTCTGTAGTTGACTCTGTTTCTGTTGTAGAGCTACTGTTCACAACAGCAGCCTGAGCAATGGAACCAATATCAATGTCCTTCATGTACACCACTTCGCTCTCAGACATTTTTGGTGGACGATAGAAAATCATGTCTGGGTACCGTTCCTGCAGTCTTTTCTTCAGTCTTGTTGCCTGGTAGTTGGCCTTATCCTGCCTTCGCGTACTCTGAGTAGGGCTCTGAACATCTCACACAACTCTTTTCATATAGTATAGATTGCTTTCCATCAATGAGTCGTACCTGATTACTTTATCACAGAAAATGTCAAATGTTGAGTCATAGTTCACTTTCTGAGTTTGGAGTTTACTTTCACTCTGTCTGTGGTGTGTCATTCACATACTCGTAATAACATTTACGGTGATAACAAACTTCCAGCACCACACAGTCTTATCCTTTATATTTGTCATTATTCCACATCACGTTCATCTCTCCTCTGCTCAGCAGTTTCCCTCAGCTTTCCTCCATCCTGGTGTTTCTGCCAGGGACAACTGATCACGTTGAGATTTTCCTTGACACGGATGAATTTGTCTTTTTTCTGGCATATGATACAAATTCTTGGCAGTACACCAGCTGATTTGCCAGCCACCCTTTCTACAGAGGTCTGAGGATTTTCTACGTATTTTGTGGTGCGAGTGCCCCTCTTCTTCGAGTCCGCCCACCACCTCACTGGCTCTAGCAGAAACTGCAGTAGTGTGGCTTCTGATTCCTTTTCCTGGCTTCAGCGCGTTTTTATATGATCCTTGTTACAAAACGACGCATAGCAGAACCGGTGACAGCCGGATCCGCAGGAGGATCAGTCATTGGCAGCAGTTTCATAATTTGATCAGCCAGCAAACGGCATTTTGTTGATAGTTTCACTATCTGTGGTGTCGCACCAAGCCTTCGCACACTCACATACCTTAAGCCAGCTCTTATCCGTGAATTGCGTCACTTCTCATCATCCTCCCCGCCCAAGTGTGAACAACGCATATTTGGTTGATGAAAGACCAAAAATCACTCAAAATCACACGACAACCATGGGCGCCGCCATCTTCATTTGTTGTTTCCTGGTCGTTTCCTCCGCGGTTCAAGCATGCACGCCCACTTCACGGCGGTAATTTCAAATGGTAATAACTGTCGGTGTGTCAACTTGTGCATATGGAAACAAGTAGGAATTTCAATGGTGTGTTCTCATTAATGTACAGGGTGAATTTCGTTTAGATTGGTGATCTGCACAACAAAACTGAACGAACCGACCCCCTCCACATGACCTATAGCCTGCTCTTCTCACTACATCATGATCTAACTAAATACCATCCGCAGAATATAATGTCTGGATGAAATGACACTTTGACAGCTACAGTTGTATTTCCCTCAGACTCGAAGTTAAGTAGGCAAAAATTGATAGGTACAGTTGGAATTAAAGAACAAACGGTGCATGTGGATTGGCAGTTCAGTTGCTGCCATATCTGAGAGCTATGACACCAATAAATATTACTTAATTGATTCAAAACTGATGAAATACCCAATTAAATAATATTCCTGTTTATTGCAGAAAATTTAATCAAACAAAAAGCATTTTGATGAGTAATGTCATTCAGTGCATTGTTTATCATTAAATAAATGAGTAGAGTACCTTCCCTGTGGGCGATCTTGTTACAAGCGTGCAACACGTTCTTCTGACACATTCCTTTATTTGAGCAGTGTATAGGCAACAGACCACTGCTTTGAATCACTCATAAAATAAAAATAACCAGGATTATATACACTAGTGCATGCCGTAGATGCGTGGCCGTACGTTGCAAAACCCTCCCCCCCCCCACCCCCGCAGAAAAACTCAAACCGCGTGCCAGAAACAACAACCACACAAGCCGTTCCTTCGCTTTCACGTGCCCGTACGTGCGTGGTTGTACGTGCAAAAAAAAAATATATATATATATATACTAAAACCGCTTGCCAGAAACAACCACACAGGCCATTCCTTCGCTCTCGCGTGCCGTACGTGCTGGCCGTACGTGCGTGCCGTACGTGCATGGCCGTATGTGCGTGCCCATACGTGCGTGGCCGTACATACAAAAAAAAATAAAAAACTTTCAACCATGTGCCAGAAACAACAACCACACAGGCCGTTTCCTTCGCTCTCGCGTGCCCATATGTGCGTGGCCGTACAGCAAAAAAAACAACTTTCAAACAACTACGCAGGCCATTCCTTCGCTCTCATAAACGACAACTGGATTGGGGCATTGTGTTTATCTATAAATGCGGATAAAAATCGAAAATTATAGAATACAAGTAAGTCATCACTATCCAAAAGTATGCGTGCCCGTACGGAATGTTCACATCATTCCACGAATTATCGCTTGCATTGAAGTAACAACTGCTGTGATACTTACACACAGAGTTAATTAAAATCAAGTTTACCCTCCTGTCTTTGCTTGCCATGACATCGCTGCCATTACCATTGGCACTCCTACCCTACGGTAAATTAAGCACCGATCGATCCCATCGTAACCAGCACGGCACGTGACGTCATCATCGGCCGGCCGTGCACCGGCCTACGCAGCCACGCCCACACAGCAACGTGTACTGTGATTGTAACTAAATGGCGCATCGGCCACGCCTACGCAGCACGTGTCCTGTCATTGGTTGGTAAATAAATGGCCATAACTTGGGAAGCACTTGTCCCGATTAATATCAAATCTTGAAAGGCACATACTCAGGTCCCCAGTAATATAGCTGGCAAGTTTCAATTAGATCGGACCAGTGGTTGTCGGGAAACAGCGGTCCACAGACACACAGAAACACAGAAACACAGACACACAGACACACAGACACACACACACACACACACACAGAGATGCTGGAATTATAGATAGATGAAATGAGGTCAATGAGATGACAAATGAAGGGGTTGAATGCAACGCTGAGAGCAATAGAGTAAGGAAACCCGTTGTGAATCGTTTTTACCACCAAATTGAGATGTATTTCGTTGGCAAGTATGTTGAGTGGAGCTGAATTCCTTAACACTTACAAACACCGTTTTGACAATTGGAAACAAAAGAGTTGTGCACTTTTTTTGATAAATTATTTTTGAACATTTTTCTTCAATAAATAAATAATAATAAATATCGTCTCCATGACATTGTACAACACCTTTCATCTCGTTAGCACCTCTTCATAAACAACATCGCTGAGGAAACGGCGCTTCTTCTTTGTTTCCTCGTCCAGGGCAAGAATACGGAGGCTTTTAATGGCCAATTATTCAATTAAGCCAACGTATTTTGCCTTTTCGCAAGGAAAAACACGAAGAGAATAAAGAGAAGATAAGATAAGATAAGAAAAGAAAAAACCCGTAATGGCGAACGCGGCTGAGTTTCTCTTCCCATCGACCACGGCTACACAGCAACGCTTCCTGTCATTGGTTGATAAAAAAATGGCCGCAGCAACGCTTCCTGTCATTGGTTGATAAAAAAATGGCCGCAGCAACGGTTCCTGTCATTGTGTGTAAATAAATGGCCATAACTTGGAAGGCACTTGTCCGATTAATATCAAACCTTGAAAAGGCACATCCTCAGGTCCCCAGCAATATATCTGGCAAGTTTCAATAGATCGGACCAGCGGTTGTCGAGAAACAGCGGTCACAGCACACACACACACACACACACACACACACACACACACCACACA
>CM068966.1:24768112-24799836 GCA_035128595.1 Eptatretus atami | reverse complement strand
CAATAAACTCAACTGCGTGACCTCGGGTCCTCCCGTTCTGGGTTAACCGGTTACCTAATAACCACGTGATTTAATTACCGGGAACACCCCTCGGTACGCCTTGTCCGAACCGGATCAGATGCAGCTGAGACGACACTGCAAGGACGTACCGGCTAAAAGGAACGGATCGTTGGGAATAAAGTCCCGGCTAAACTAAGATCCGGACCATGCTGGATCAATGAAAGAAAAGACAAAAACGAGCAGGGAACATTCCTAATAATAATTTAGTAACAATGGGCGAGGAGAGGTATGTGATGATCAATAGATTTATTGGGGTGTGCAAGCAGAGATAGGAAGAAAAGGGTGGTGTGACAATAAACAAGCAACTTACAAAAGGGAGACAGAGCAGACGTAACCCGAAAATAATAATAACAATAATAATAATAATCTTCTGCAGTCTTACTTATATGGACAGGCGGCAGGACACACACACACACACACACACACATCACACACACCACACACACACACACACACACACACACACAAAACCCAATGAAGAGGAGGTATTGCAGCAAGACAGGAGAGGAGTTGAGGCTACGGTCTCTCGGTACCTTTGTATAATTGATTGCCCGAACGCACCACCAATACGTTTGGGGGAATGCTCCGTGGCAGGGTACGCCCCTGACAGCTGGCGCGTCGTCTCTTGCTTCGGGCAGCTCGTGTCGAGACCGTGGGTGTGAAGGAGGGGCTTGAGTTGGGAGGGTGGAGTCCAGAGCGAGTGGACGGAGTGGAAGGCGGTACCAGTGGGTGGGTGGAGTCAGCGTCTGTGTGGCGGGAAGAGGAGGCGGAGTCGAAGTGATGACGACGGAAGGCAGAGTCAAAGTCCAGCTTGAGCGAGAGGCGAGGCAGGGCAGAGAGAGAGAATGGCCTGGCCATCCGCCCTTTTATAAGCCCACGGCACACGGGACGGGGGCCATCCCGAAGCAAAGTGTCATCACCCAATTGGGGCGCTCTGATTGGCCCCGACCCCCTGCGCGGCCCAGCCGCGATGGCTGGAAACTGCTTCATTCCACTTCTGGCCAGGTGACCCCGTGCTGTGGAACCGTCTCGCTCCGACCCGACATGATATGAATTGCCCTGCAAGAACCCCCAGGCCGCGCCCTGACGACGCCGAGGGTGGAGTCGATCCGCATGGCCCGCCCGGGTGCCCCCGACTAGCATGGGTCAACGTGCCTGCTCCGTGTGCGCCACGTGGCCCGAGCTGTACAACATGCTCGCCCGATCTGCAGCTTCGCTGGCCGTAGAGGCGAGAAGATGTTCGCCGTCCGTGGGGAACATCTGCGGCCACCAGCGAGGACCGAAGGTACGATGTTTTGGCGAACCCATGCACAGACAGTAAGATGTGTCCATTCGTGCCCTGCACGATAACAAAGTTTCACCAGCGGTATATATTCGTGCCCTGCCTCGTACGATAACAGTGTCGCGAGTGGCGCACGGGTCTGCCTTTGAGAGCACGTTCCGTACAGTGCGCGTGGATCCACCATTTTGCACGTGGCAGCGCTCGCATTCGCCCGATTCTGCTATCGTGTGCACGGGGCGAAACCCAATCCATATATTAGTGCAGAAATGGGTTGAAAAGTACGTGCTGCCCATATCATGCACAACGTGGCATGGGTTACCTTTCTATTATTGGCCTCAGGTGTTCCGCGCAGCGTGGCGTCGTACTGGCTGTGTTTTCTACGGAGGGGTATCCAGCGGAATGCCTGCTTGGCCTTTGCTGAGGACCCATCTCACAGCGAAGGGCGCACGTGGCTCAGATTTACCTCAGGAATAATAAGAAAAGAGAGAAGGAAGAAGTTGAAATGAAATGAAGAAATGATGTAAGTAAACCGAGCTATGAGATCCTCACAATGCACGCCCCTGTTGTCCGCGAGACAAAAGGGAAGGGACTATCTACACGTAATTAATGGAATAACTGTCTTGGGACCACCATATGTTGGATGCACGCGGTTCCGAGAACCGCAACAACATAATTGGCTTGTTCTTGTCATCTAACCAACTCATCCACCAAGTTTTGTCATATCCATCAACAACTTTTTTGAGATGTCGTGTTATATATCGTTTTTGGCCCCGTCTCTCCAATAGGATCAAATAATTACTCATTAAATAAATAAAAAAATTCACGTATCCAGATTCAGATCTTCACTATTATCGAATCATTTCGTCCTTCTCACACACCACCCAAAGTGTCCACCAAGTTTAGTCTGAATCTATCCACAACTTTTTGAGATATCATGCTGTATATAGTTTTTGGCCCTACTTCTCAATGGCGAAGAATCGCTGAAGAAATTAAAAACTTCTCGGATCCGGATTTCACCAAAGTCTACTCGATTCGTCCGTGTCGCACACCCAACCTGTTTGTTCACCAAGTTTTATCCAAATCCGTCCATAACTTTTTGAGATATCCTGCTTTAAATCATTTTTAGCCCTAACTCTCAATGGTGAATAACACTGGTCTGCGTCATTTCAGAGGTCTAGGTTTCTCAACGGTCCTTATATGTTTTTTCATGCTGAATTTAGAAATGTATCTCATTTCTCTCAATCAGGTCAAGTTTTTATGCTATCTCAATTTTAAGGAAAAAAAAAATCAAAATTGTTGTTTTTTTAATTAGTATTTTTTAAATTCAAAATCAGACTTACATTGACAGAAAATGTACAAACTATACATATAATGACGCACAAGTACCGTTAATGTGAAATTCAACATTAAAAAGACGAAGGAAAACAGTGACTGCTGGAGCGACTGAAGTTGCGTGTTGCCAGAAACAACGATTTATCTATATTTTTCTGAAAATTGAAATGAAAGTATTGAGAAGGCACTTTCTTCCACATTAAGTGTACTTGCGTGTCATTATATGTATAGTTTGTACATTTTCTGTCAATGTAAGTCTGATTTTGATAAAAAAAAATGCTAATTAAAAAACAAAAATTTTGATTATTTTTTTTTCCTTAAATTGAGATTTTTTTCCTTAAAATTTCCTTAAAAACTTGACCTGATTGAGCGAAATTAGATACATTTCTGAATTCAGCATGCAAAAAACATATAAGAACCGTTGAGAAAACCTAGACCTCTGAAAAAAATATTTCAAATGCAGCCCAGTGTAATCACTTAAAAAATTCTAATATCTGGATCCGGATCCTGCCCAAAAATATGCTTTGATTTCCTTGGCCCAATCGCCTACATACAGAAATTTTTTTTTCAGAACGACTGCTTCAAAACTGTGGACAAAAACCGTGTGACAAGCAGACCAACATACTTGGCATAATGATTTCGCCAAGTAACAATGAAACACAGACAGAATGGGTGAAAAACATAATCTCCATCCACCTATGGTGGTGAGGTAATAATATGGCTGGCAGAAGAGCTGAGAGGTAAACTGTATATGCTCACCTCTAAGTTGTCTAGGTTTGGTTCAAATCCCGGCCCTGCGATAAACTGTCACCCGTTTTCACAGGCAGGGTGATTCATCATGTGTGTACCTTCCCTCGGATGAATGTTAACTTGCGTCCCACCTGCTCGCATTAGTTGGCGGACATTAAAGATCCCATAGTTGCCTTCGTGAAGAGTCGGCGAACATATCGCTGGCACCCTTCACAAATTACAAAATTCCTGCCCTAACTACTGCGGCAAAGGCAACGACAAACCACCCAGTATAGCCCTTGCCATGAAACTGCTTCTGCAGCACCGACGCTAGGGTGGTTCACAATATAATGGTATAAGTAAAGTTTTCCAATTTTGCCAGATCGCATTTTGCCTTGTTCCTATTGACATTTTGAACATCTGTACCAAAAATTGAGCCAATAGGACACCAGTAAAGGGTGGCACACTTTTCACAATTTTTATTGCTCAACCTAAGCTCTATGGACAGTTGCGGAACTTACTGAGTATTGCTAACATCATGTCCAAGATCTTTGCTGTCACTATGAAGGATGCAGCAGCCTGACGATTGGATAGACCCTCTCTGTCCATGTTGTTGTCAATGAAGCAACAAGTACTTCAGATGAGCCTCGCTTCTTTAATCCTGCATGTGAGATATGGCTGGGCTTGGCAGGCGTTGCCCTGTAAGCGAACTCTTCGTCTGAACCATCTTCAGAGGCTGTTGATTGAATCTTGTCCAACTTCTCCCTCAATCGAGATAGCGTGTGAGTACCTCGGATACACTTCTGTTTTGCCATTGTTTCTGCACTGTGTTCAGCTCTTGCGTTTCTCTCAGCTTCTCTGCCCTCTTTCTCTTATCCTTCCCTTGCTGAACCTTGTCTACACATCCAAAAGAGCATGACATCCGGTCTCTCTTTGGCGCCTTAGAAATTCTTTGTCTTCTTCGGGGATCTTCAGGTCGAATATGTTTGCTGCAGCAATATCGAAGAGGCCTGAAGATCCCCTAGCCAAGTTTCGCGACGTAAAAGAGCTCCATCCGTCTCCTCTGTTTTTCTCTTTATTAGTTTCTTGTACTCCGCATACAGCTTCTTGATCTTTTTTCGAAGATTGGCATCCGTCATTGTCGGTAAACTGGCTCTCTCCCATATCTTCTTTACTTCATCCATTGTTGCTGGTGGCCTTTGATAATGCCTTCCCCTCTTCAATATGATAGAGGAGTGGAGTAGCACTTGCTCCTTTGAGGGAAGGCGAGCTCCTAAAATGGAAGGTCGAGGGGGCTTCTCGAGCAAGTTACATTTCTTTCTTGATGCCATTATTCCTGAAAATAGAAAAAAACGTCACATTGTGAAAAAGTGTGCCACCCCTAAATGTGCAGCAATTGACTCCATTTTTGGTACAGATGCTTACAATGCCAATTGGAACAAGACAAAAAGCGATCTGGCAAAATTTTGTGAAAATAAATTTTGTGAAAAACCCTAACCGACGCTCTGTGAATAGAGTATGGTACATCAGAATCAGAGTATAGTGCAAGACAAAACTACATGTAGGGGTCAAAATTGAGCATCAGGATCTGCTTTCTGCAGTCTGCACACATGAGGAATTTTCTCCTTATTTTAATTGTTTAGTGCAATTTTCATGACTTCTGGTAAATAATTTCAAGACCTTTCATAGACACCAAACAATTAGGGTTACTTTCTTTTTTTTTTTTAGTGTAATTTGTCTTTGTTACTGTGATTGCTCAACTCAAGTAAGTATATGGAGGTGACCTGCTTTGTAAGGTGCCCAATGTCTCGATCAAGAGAAGAGCAGTCAGGGCGACTCATGATTTTTTTTTTTTATATGTTGAGGGATATAAAAACCACTGCCTTGATTTATCTCTTAATATTATATCTCATAAATTAAAGTAGTTTCTAATGATAGACATTTGCACCTTTGGTATTCATGCAATGTTTACATTTCATACTTTGTTACACTCTTGGACCGAAACATTTTTCACCGACATTTTACATTGAACAATATTGAGGTCACATACAGACAAATATCGTGTACATTTAGCTTTAATTCATTACATGAATATGAGCGCTGCTATTCTTCATTTTAATTACATGTCCTGTGCCTATAATTATCCGATTGTGCCGCACCATCCTCTGACACAGACAGTAGGTGTAACCGAGGCAGACTCTGCACATGGGGTGGTTCCCATTAGTAGCACGGACAGGAATTTGGAAAATTGGTCAAGGTACCTGTACATGGTGTTACTGCTTTAAAAATGCACTGTGGGATTTTTAATGCCCAAATGTGGCAGTAGTTGGAACCACCGCTTCAACACCACCTCATGAAAGGTACAGCATTCTCTATGACGTAATGTCCACCTGCAGAACCAAAGCCTTTAGTTGGGAGTCCAAATCTGAGTCACGATGCGACCTCTGAGTGATCCAGTCATTCAGTGTCAAAGCTAGTGTCTAAATCCAAAGCAATTTGGACAAAGCATGGGAAAAGAAACCTGATCCACAGGTCTGTATGAAGCACACACCCGGATAACTATAAGAGCTTGAAACAAGTTTATTTATAAAAAATTAATAATCCATTAAATATTGTATTTTTTGCTGTAGCACAGCGGCATAACGATCTTAAAGAAAAATATTGACATCTTCACAAAAGCAGATGGTTAATCCATTTATCAGTTTTAACATGACAAAAAGCAAACCCAATGAACGATCGTACAGGTCTCTGATGAAATGATTTTGCATATAATTAGCAGCTGCTCTACAAGTACTTTAAAATTGCACAGTGAGCTCAGGGAAGGAAAAGGAACCCTCATGGAAGGCAGATGAGAAGGTTTGTCCTGCAGCTGTGGGAATGTGATAGCTACAGATATATTGGACTTCATACAACTGATGGAAGACACCGTTATACTGTTAAC
The DNA here is from genome assembly GCA_035128595.1 of Eptatretus atami. Classification (NCBI taxonomy): domain Eukaryota; kingdom Metazoa; phylum Chordata; class Myxini; order Myxiniformes; family Myxinidae; genus Eptatretus; species Eptatretus atami. The sequence continues at coordinate 24,793,492 of CM068966.1, read as the reverse complement.
TGACACAGAACAAGACTTGTATGTCACCAAGTGCTTTACGGTATACAGATGGGATGCAAGCACAAGGCAGGGGGTGCTGACGTGGGTTCCTTGGTTGAGTTCATCCAAGTTCACTGCTCTGCTTAATTTTAGGCTGGCCTATCCCAAAGTAGAAATCACTGTATTGAACACGTACTCAATGCCATCGTGTATCCCACCCATGAAGGCAGCTGTGGCTTGATTCATCTAACTAACTAATCACAACTGTTTTTGCAATGGGGACATAAATCTGAAATATTCTTTGCCATTTTGGACAGGCCTCAGCCTTTCTTTTGTATTGCAAAAAAAAGCAGTTTCTCACTTATACCACCAGAGAATGTATAAAGCGGGAGGAATCTTGTTTCCATGTTTCATTCTTCAACACATTTGCACAGGACTTTGATCGAGCTGGGTACTTCAGCTCATCACTGACCCTGAGGATGCCCAACAAGGGTGAAACTGATAGTTGTTGGTTTGCGATACTTGTCGGTTACGTGTCTGTGCGATGCTCTGGTTAATTTGTTTTAGCCTTAAAACTTCCCTTGTAGTACAGCTGATGGGCTTCTCTGCAATCCAAAAGAAAGGCATTCACTTGTTCAAAACTGGTGAGAAATCTGCAATAATTTAACCTTGTATAACATTTGATAAAAATGTCTCAATGTGCTTTATATAAAAAAAATCAAAGACTGTATAACAAAAACACAATTTGCAGGAATACAAAAACTCAAACACATAATCCACATAGTAAGAAAATAAATTAAAAAGGCGTATAACACTTTTGTTCAGAAGCATGCAAGTAAGTTGGCAAGAAATAGGCAAGAGTGTCGTGATGTAAAGCTGTTTTACTGCAATGTCATGGCGATCGATGAAGAACTTCAACAGGTACACAGCTGTATGTCGAGTAACAACACTCAGGTGGCCCGCCGTGTCGGGCTCAAAACGACTCTCACCTCATAACTCCTCTATGTCTCTTACCTAAAAATTGTGACCACTGCCACGTACTCCTGAAGGATATTGATGGTGGCAACAAAAGATGGACATTTTCCACTCCCCAAGTAATTGCTCACCGCAGAACCGCTGCTGGCTTCATCCAAAGCACGCAGAAGGAGCCACGTGGCGAGTGACATTGTTCGCAGGGTGAAGTTTAAGGTTTATCGTGCACTGGCTCTGAGTAAAACCTCAATCTGAAGGACACTTGGGCAGGTCAACGCAACTCCGGTGTCAACCGCCTTCATGTCAACCAACTTGAGTACGATGTAAAGTACATATGTGATGCGGAGCTGTCAATAGCACACGCCAACAATGATGCAGCCCAACAATGCACAGCAGTCAATGGCGCAGCAGTTATTTGTGCAGCAGTCATTGGTGCAGCAGTTATTGGAGCGGCAGTCAATTGTGCAGCAGTCATTGGTGCAGGAGCAATGGTCAATGGCGCAGGAGTAGCGGTCAATGTTGCAGCTGTCAATGACGCAGCTGACAAATATGCAGCCATCAATGATGCAGCCGGCAATGGCATAGCAATCAATGACACAGCCGGCAATGGCATAGCAATCAATGGCACAGCAATGGCACAGCCATCAATGATGCAGCCAACAATGATGCAGCCATCAATGAGGGAGCAGTCAATGACGCAGTCGACAATTGTGCAGCAATGACGCAGTCGACAATGATGCAATCTACAATGGCGCAATCTACAATGACGCAACCTACAATTGCGCAGCCGTCAATGGCGCAGCAGTCAATGATGCAGTCGACAATGACACAATCTAGAATGGCGCAACCTACAATGGTGCAGCAGTCAATGACGCAATCTACAATGAGCAATCTACAATGGCGCAACCTACAATGGCGCAACCTACAATGGCGCAACCTACAATTGCGCAGCCGTCAATGCGCAGCAGTCAATGACGCAGTCGACAATGACACAATCTACAATGGCGCAACCTACAATGACGCAGTGGACAATGACACAATCTACAATGGCGCAACCTACAAATGCGCAGCCGTCAATGCCGCAGCAGTCAATGACGCAGTCGACAATGACACAATCTACAATGGCACAACCTACAATGACGCAGTGGACAATGACACAATCTACAATGGCGCAACCTACAATGACGCAGTGGACAATGACACAATCTACAATGACGCAACGTACAATGGCGCAACGTACAATGGTGCACAGTCATGACGCAGCAGTCAATGACGCAGTCGACAATGACACAACTACAATGGCACAACCTACAATGACGCAGTGGACAATGACACAATCTACATGACGCAACGTACAATGACGCACGTACAATGGTGCAGCAGTCATGACGCATCTACAATGGCGAACGTACAATGGCAACCTACAATGACACAGCGATCAATGGCGCAGCCGTCACCGTGCAGCAGTCAATGACGCAGTCGACAATGATGCAATCTACAATGGCGCAACCTACAATGACGCAGCCATCAATGACGCATTTACAGCTGTATATAATATATGCAGCCATTTGATTACATGTATTGTCAGAGTGTGTAATGACTTTAAGGGTACAGCTGAGAACAGGACCAATGTGGTAAGAATACAATTATCGGATGTTTGGCAATTGTTCAGCTGTTCAAACTGTGCTGAAAGCAAACCCAGAACGTTGTGTTGACGATTTTTTTTTTCAACGGTTGTTCACATCAGTTGCATGTTACTTTTTTAAAAGTAACTTAATTCTCATTGAGTTCAAAGCAGGTTTTATAATACTGTACAGCGCATTGCTAAGAGCGCCAAAAAATAAAACTCACATGCTGTTCCGCAATGAAACGTGTTGATTTATCTCTCTAGCAAATGTATATTTGGCCAGGATTGGATTACACATTCCATCTGCTGGCTGCATCATTACTGAGGCTTTACTACATATCTGTAGATGAGGAGAAATTTAGACTGTAGCCTGGCTACCGGCACACATGGCCTCATGTACAAAAGCTACTGTGAGATCTTTAACATCAACAGCGAGTTGTAGTGGCCAGGACAGACGGCTTAATGTTCCTTCTGAAGGATGGAACACTTCATGATGCAACAGAGACTTTACTGATAATGGATTTTGATGCAAAATATTCGGTTAAGGGAACTGGAAATTTGGCAAATGAGGACAAATTGAGGTTTTGATGTGAGATTCAGTGATTACTCGAATATTTAGACATTGACAAATTTAGAGATGGATGCTTGCATATTGTTAATAATATCATTCATTTACTCATACAATCCATGAATAATTGTAAAGCCTTTTCTGTAAAAGCTGTTTGAAGAACACAGTTGTCATTGTCATTGTGATTTTCTTCCAAAATTGTTTCTAGTGTCATTAATTCCAAGCCCAAAATGATCAATAGGACATCAGCGGTGGCACGACGAAGCTATTTGCGTCTGTTTAAAGTTGTTGTGCCCGTGCTATGTGCTGAGCGATGTAGCCATGCAATGATTGCATGACCGACATTTAACCGACATACAGAGTGCCACAGTGTAAGTTCGACACGCAAGTTTTACGTGAAGTGGAGAACACCGACTCCAAACGGCAAGCTTTGCAAACATGGAAATGAACAATGAACACAGATGTGTCATAACAGCAGCAGCTCTTGGAGGGTAAACACGAGTGATGGGAGAACGACTGCTTTCAGGTTGGGAACGTGATGTATCGCCAGGCTCATACACAGTCTTATAAAGTGCTCAAGAACTTCTCATTTGGGTAGAGAACAGATTGTCTACAGATTGTGATTATCTTGTAACTGTCTGTTCATACTGGGGGAGGTATATGAGTGGTGATGAGGGGTATGGTGGAGGAGGCAATGAGTGATTTGACATTTTCTGTTTTTAATATTGCACTGACTTATCTTCCAAGAAAGGTCCATAAAACCTTATCTCACACAACATCATCCTCCCATCATATTTTTTTTATTATCTTGGATTTTTTTGTTTATACTGTGGATTTTTAGAAGTTTGTTTATATGATGCAAACATTTGATCATAATCCACATGAAGAGATTGCTTTCTTGTGGATCAAAACATTTCTAGTGTGTGGGTGTGGGTGTGTGTGTGTGTGTTGTGTTGTGTGTGTGTGTGTGTGTTCTGGAGTCTGAACAAGTCGGGAGATTGGGGAAGGATTAGGTAGATAGAATTTATGAAGATGGAGGTATTGTGCAATTTGAGTCCTAGGGAGATATAATCATGAGGAGCTGATTCTCTATCATCGTCTTCATTCATCAGTATTAAAACTCACCGACATATAGTGTGCCGAGAAAGTAACAATACAATGAAATATTTATAATTCACCAGAGTTCCATGACTTGTAGATGTGCCCCAGAAAGGCACAATCACCATTGTCTGAAAGCAGAGTTGAGCAGAGCATGATAAGAAAAGTTAAATGTCATTCAATGGCTTAAAAAGACAAACTGTAACTTGCGCTGAGTCATGAGAATTGTGTGATTCTGTAAGAAAGTTAACACTGATATTAACATTGGTTGCATAAATGGTCATTGTGAATATATGATTGAAGGATTAAGCTTTATAGAGATTCCCAGGAGTCATTGTGACAGTAGCAGTTGGAGCCAAACCCTTGTCCTGTGATCTGCATCTTGTGGAGCTGTTGCTTGATCCCCAGATCACGTTGACCTTTGTTGCAGGAATCTTTCAGCTTTGTGGCCCTCTCGCCTGGTCTCCTGGCAAAATTTCAGCTTTTTCTGGGCCACGTTGTTGTAGGGCTTTGTCCCGACTCGATTTCAATATGCCCAAGCCAAAGCGGCGGACGGTGTCGAGCAGTGCTGGAGTGTGATCAATAAAACTGAAGAGGCTGGAAAAGCTGTGTAATGACTCGCCAGATTCACCTGATGGTGAGTGCACAGGGCTGTCCCGTGTCGTTGTGGAGCGTGCCCATGCTGACTCGTTATGTTGCCGGACCCGGGCGGGAGAAAAACTCATTAACACCACCTCGCTTGGGAGAACAAGGTTCACGGCGCAGCCGTGGCGACTGCAGAGAACCAGGATCCTGTCTATATACCGGTACTCTCTGAGTCACCGCGAGCCTTGGTGATGCTGGATCACCACGTGATCGATATGGATCTAAGCGGGTGACATTGGTGCGCACGCTTTGTGCTCAGGTTTTACAGCTGGGAAGGGTTCATGCCGTAATTGTGGTGAAGAAGGATCAGCATGAGGGTATGAACTGCTGAGACTCACAGGTCCACTCGTTTCATGCGCATAGGAGGCGGTTTCCTTTGGAGTCGGGGTGAACCATATTTAGGGGAGCAGCGGGCCTCTCAAAACGTGCTTGCACTGGAGATACTGGAGTTTTAGCCACTTTTCGTGGTGTGCGGCAAGGAGATGAAATCATAACAACACCTCCTCTACACCCACCACCATTCCGCCTTAAAGGACTAGCAGAGATTGCTGCTGTACGCAAGGTGCTTTGATGGTCTATAGAAGAACTCAACGTCTGTGTGGCCACTTCACGTCTTTTCCAGCACACCTGGCATGCTGCATCATGAGTGGGCCTTTCAAGTGATCGTGAGCGAACAGTTCCCCGTGCCAGGGCGGCCGCATTTTCCAAATCGCTGAAGGTGCCAAGATGTGGAGAAAGGTGAGATGCCTGACAGCTGCTGTCTTTTCCTTGTACTTTTAGGCCACCTCGGGACAGCATTCTTGGCCATTCCAACGTACTGTCATGACCTGGTCTGGGGATTCTTAAGAGAATAGAAAGGAAAAGTTAATTAAAATGAGATGGACCTGTTTCAAATATTGATTGGATATTTCTGTTCTTTCCATCCCTGTATTTGCAACTTCTTAGATGATCAAGCAAACAATCCAGTCATGGGGAGTAACCAATTTGTGGGTTATTTTACATAAGGTGATGCACCAAATTCATCACAAGAGACTATGTACACACAGATTGCCCGTTCATGTCCTCGGGAATAACTGTTCAGTGTACTTGAGTGATAAACGTAACGTTTATGTTGATATGTGGTTGGAATAAGCAAATCTAAACACCTGACTTTATATTTCAACATTGTATCCCCTCCACATGATCCTTACTTGGAAGCCATCTTGGTAGGCAAAGGCCTGTCTGCTGGATCAAAGGGAAGCATGTCCCAGCTTTCATTTAGCCATGTTGTTGCTGCCACCTGCGGCCTGCTTGTGCCAGATGTTCTACCAAGCTCAGCAATGTCTCCTTCATTTGGTGAAAGTGGTGACATGGGTCTATTGGGCTCAGCAGGGAGGAATGGAGATTTGTCCATGAGTGTCTCAAACTCCGCCATGCAGGACACGGAACAAACTCTGCAGACACAGGGAAACCCTTTAGACGAAATACTCTCGTTGCTCTCATAGGTCAAAAGCAATGTTCGGGTTAACAATTGGAAGCTTCACTCACAACCTGATGAACATTTCCTGGTTAGTAAAATTATTTTCTGAAAACAAAGTTATTTGTAGGTAAAGTTTTAGCTTTTTATTATTATTGTGCACACACATGCGAAACCACGTGACTGTGTTTGAAATATTCTGGTTTTATAACTCACGGAAGAGGGGAGGTTCACTTTAAGCTTCTATCAGAAACACAATTTGTACCTTCAATGAGTTCTGATCCTAATGACACTGCACGAAATTTCTGAAACCATAACACAGGTGCTCAATGACAAAGCTTTAAGGTAGGGAGTGGAACAGGCATTTGAATGTTAGTCAATATGACTTCTGCATGTTCATGCTTCTTACCTGCGTAGAGTGCTCTGATTTGAAACTTTATCCATTTCAGACTTGGACATGATTGGGATGGACGGAGTGAGGAGAAAATAAAGGGACAGATGGCATTTTGAGTAACAAGTAGAACAGTGATGGTACAAAGCTACACCCAATAGTAATGCCTCGCTACATCTCTCTGTGCTTTATTTTTTTTCCAGAAACAACAACTGTATGTGTAGAGATTATTGAGCAAGTTACAATTTTATATTGGGTAAACCCCGAACATTACATACATCGATAGTCATTCCTCATATTGTTGCGAATCTGGAAGCCATGAGCACACAACATTCAGGTCCTATAGCTCAGTTATATCGATAAGTGAATGTGGATAGATAGCTTCCCATCCCTTGTCTAATGGGTAATTAAATGTTCATGCGCTGTGGAGTTATTTTGACAGTTAGGGTTTTTCTTTTACATTTTTCCACCAACATGAACTACAACAACAGCTGCGGACCACTCCAGCTCCAAATAAAACCACGACGAAAACCCTCTGCTCCCGGCATTCTCCGCGCGCTCAGTAGGGGAAAGGTCATGCCCCACCCACCGATTCGCTTGGCGGGGCGCCAAGTAGGGAACAGGTCAAGCCGCGCCCGAGAATGAATCATGCCTGAGCGAGCCCCGCCCAGAGTAAATCACGACTGAGTGAGCCCCGCCGAGAATGATCCACACCTGAGTGAGCCGCGCCGAGAACGAATCACGCCTGAGCGAGGAAGGAACAGAGAATCCTCGCAGAGAGCGTCTTCTTCCTCCTCCTCCTTCCCGATGATCAAGAGCTTGGGCTTCAGAGACACCATCCACCACCGGAGCGGCAAGGGTGCGCGCCGTCTCTCGGAGGGATACGGAGGAGAGGCTTTGACTGCCAGGACGAGCGCCGAGCGGAGCTGAGGAGGCTGATCGCGGCTCGCCAGTGTCTGGGTTCGGCTCGCCTCTCGCTGGGGCCCGGGTCGACTCAACGCGAAAACCACGAGGTGGACAGGTCCGAGGCAGAATCTGGTCTTCAGTTCGTCCTTTCCATCCGAGTTGGAGGCCTCAATAAAGACCACTGTGGTCCGTTCTTTGGGTGTGTGCGTGTGTGTGTTTGTGGCGCCAGTCTGCTAAGTAATGAATTGTTAAGTGCCTTGCTGTACATACGTGCTTATTAATATTCGAGATAACTCTGCTCTTCTGTGTTCCCCTCCTGCCTATCGTTAAATAAACATCCCCATTTGTGAAATGTATCAGCTCGTTCGTGTCCCTTTCTCCATTGGCTTAGCGTGCTGCGTGTTGGAGAATTAGCCAGGTTGTTGCCGCTGTCATGGGACATTTGGACCGACGGATCTCGGTGATCATCCGCTCGGGTCGCACACGGTTCGAGTACACTAGCTGCTCGTTCCGTACGGGTGCCGTCGGGGTGCTGAATACTCGGTAAACTCGCCACATGGCTCTCTAGGTATTTTGAAGATTGGCAAATAACCCTGTACCACATGGTGTAATTATTGACGATTCACGGTCCGATAAGGGACCCATACTTTTCGGAGTTTTCCGAAAAGGTACGATCTAAATTCCGGGTGATCGGTGGAGTCGACTCTGCTGCTCCATCTAGCGGTCGTGCTCGTCGCCGATACCCGCCCCGCAACAATATTACTCTGCTGCAACATGATGAACAAAATGGATTTTTCTTTGTTTTCTGATTGATCATACCTGGTAACTGCTAATATTTACCTTTCTTTTCCCAGACGCTGTGCTTTCACGTCAGACTGCCCAAGGACTTCAACGTGTCTTTCCAGCGGCTCAACCAGCAGTGCTTCGACGAAACGAGATCCTCATGTCCGCACGGCTTGTCCACACGCTCTGCGTCATCCAGTGAGTGGTTCCTGCACAGTCTCGATTCTCCAGGCCTTCTGTGTTGCTGCCTTTGTTTACGAAGCTGTTGGATCAAGGTATTTAATCATAAGTAAACTCCGGAAGCATGTTCGTGATTCAACTTTGTCTGTGTGTGATTTTTAAACACCATATTTTGCGCTACAACTATCTGTGTCTGCGCCACAATGAGAAGCAAAAGGGTTTCAAAGAAATGTGTGTGACAAGTCTGTCTGTCTCAGTATTTCTAAAGGCCATGTCACACCTTGACGATTTAGCCAGTGTATGCCTGACGTATGCAAAATTTGGCAAAACGCTGGCACACGTCGAACACGTTATGGGTAAGTTTGTACACGTTAAGAGCACGCTGGCATACGTCGTAGTACGCTGGCATTCGTCTTTGTACGCTGGCATACGTCGTAGTACGCCGAGTGTTAGACAAATTTTCCATGCTTGAAATTTTTCGACGTATGCCAGCGTATGACTCACACGTTCCGCATAATGCTGGCCATAAGTTGTAGGCACGTTACGCGATCGTTGACACACGTCGACACACGTTACTTGTAAGTTACTCATAAGTCGAAACATGTCAAGGTAATGTTTAGTGTACCCGAAACTTATTTCTAACCTATGAGTAACGTGTTGTAGTCACGTTACGCGATCGTTGACACACGTCGACACACGTTACTTGTAAGTTACTCATAAGTCGAAAATGTCAAGGTAATGTTTAGCGTACCCGAAACTTATTTCTAACCTATGAGTAACGTGTTGTAGTCACGTTACGCGATTGTTGACACACGTCGACACACGTTACTTGTACGTTACTCATAAGTCGAAACACGTCAAGGTAATGGTTAGCGTCAGTGTTTCCAGACTCCATGGTTTTTTTTAATGGTTTTTTTTTCTTCGGTATGACGGTGATGTTAACACTTCGATTTCTAGTGCGGTATAATATAATACAATTAATAGGCTGCCGCTCAACGATTAAATCATATCTGGGTTCGGCTCAGCATTCAACACGCTCAGCATTCGTTGGTATAAGTTATCTATATGTGATTAAAATGTTCTGTGTACGTTACTAATACGTTATGCATACGTCCAACACGTTATTATACGTCCAAACTTAAAAAAAACATCAATAGTTCAGCGTACGCCAGCGTTTTACATACATTTTGAGACCTTGCCATACGCTGGCTAAAACGTCAAGGTGGTGACAGGGCCTTTAGTTAATTCACTCCACCCTATGTACGCACTCACCTCTGTGCTGTCTAGCATGCGTTCGAATCTCAGGCCAGCCATAAACTGCCGTTCTGGTGTTGCACAGGGTGATTCATCAATGTGTGTGCCTCCCACGGATGGATGTGAAACAGGGCATCCCATTGCGCGGTATTAGTTGGTGGACATTAAAGATCCCTCAGTGTCCTTCGCAAAGAGTAGGCGAGTTTTCGCCAGCACCATGAACAAATTACAAATCATTGCCCTGATCTTGTGTGTTGGAGTGGCGACCCATCCAGGATTGTAACCCAAGCCAAGAAACTCCTTTGACAGAACCGACACTCTTTAGAGAGCATGGTACATGATACCCTTGGTACTGTGTGTTTTGACTGTCACTGATTCTCTTTTGTAAATCCACTTTCCCATGTCTTTCGATTACGTACATTCATTTTTTTTATCTATATGATATGAGCCTCATGGAAGTACAAGATGATAGGGGTTAAAATGATAATGTACTGACGTTGGAAGTACTGTAGTGGGAAAAAGGTGGATGCAACAAGCATGCGTGTGTTTGTGAGAGAGAGAGAGAGAAAGAGAGACAGAGACAGAGACAGAGACAGAGACAGAGACAGAGAAGAGACAGAGACAAACGTAGTAACCTGCAAGTCAGAGGGTTGGTTGAATCGTGTTAATGGGGGAAAAAGTATGGCAAGTATGGATGTTGAATAACATGAAACAAACTAGAAGAGCACTCGGCAGAGTGATCCACGTAATGATACCCCGCGCACGTAATGCCTGATCCACGAGAGCATATCTGGCCCAATACAATTTTGAAATATCAAGCTTTACAGTGCTATTTCGTTGTTGGCCCTGTCTCTCAATGGTGAAAAATCACTTTAAAATAATTAAAATTCTCGTATCCAGATCCGGATTCAGATCTTCACCAAAAATCGATCAATTCGGCCTTGTGACACACTCAACCTGTCACCAAGTTTCGTCCGAGTTTGTCCACAACTTTTTGAGATATCCTGTACACAAACAAACAGACAGAAAGGGGTGAAAACATAACCTCCTTCACCTTCGGTGGCGGAGGTAACTAGAAGGGCACTCGGTAGCGCAGACACAGATAGTTGTAGCGCAAAATATGGTGTTTAAAAATCACACACAGACAAAGTTGAATCACGAACATGCTTCCGGAGTTTACTTATGATTAAATACCTTGATCCAACAGCTTCGTAAACAAAGGCAGCAACACAGAAGGCCTGGAGAATCAAGACTGTGCAGGAACCACTCACTGGATGACGCAGAGCGTGTGGACAAGCCGTGCGGACATGAGGGATCTCGTTTCGTCGAAGCACTGCTGGTTGAGCCGCTGGAAAGACACGTTGAAGTCCTTGGGCAGTCTGACGTGAAAGCACAGCGTCTGGGGAAAAGAAAGGTAAATATTAGCAGTTACCAGGTATGATCAATCAGAAAACAAAGAAAAATCCATTTTGTTCATCATGTTGCAGCAGAGTAATATTGTTGCGTGGCCGGGTATCGGCGACGAGCACGACCGCTAGATGGAGCAGCAGAGTCGACTCCACCGATCACCCGGAATTTAGATCGTACCTTTTCGGAAAACTCCGAAAAGTACGGGTCCCTTATCGGACCGTGAATCGTCAATAATTACACCATGTGGTACAGGGTTATTTGCCAATCTTCAAAATACCTAGAGAGCCATGTGGCGAGTTTACCGAGTATTCACACCCTCGACGGCACCCGTACGGAACGAGCAGCTAGCGTACTCGAACCGTGTGCGACCCGAGCGGATGATCACCGAGATCCGTCGGTCCAAATGTCCCATGACAGCGGCAACAACCTGGCTAATTCTCCAACACGCAGCACGCTAAGCCAATGGAGAAAGGGACACAAACGAGCTGATACATTTCACAAATGGGGATGTTTATTTAACGATAGGCAGGGAGGGGAACACAGAAGAGCAGAGTTATCCGAATTATTAATAAGCACGTATGTACAGCAAGGCACTTAACAATTCATTACTTAGCAGACTGGCGCCACAAACACACACGCACACACCCAAAAACGGACCACAGTGGTCTTTATTGAGGCCTCCAACTCGGATGGAAAGGACGAACTGAAGACCAGATTCTGCCTCGGACCTGTCCACCTCGTTGGTTTTCGCGTTGAGTCGACCCGGGCCCCAGCGAGAGGCGAGCCGAACCCAGACACTGGCGAGCCGCGATCAGCCTCCTCAGCTCCGCTCGGCGCTCGTCCTGCAGTCAAAGCCTCTCCTCCGTATCCCTCGAGAGACGGCGCGCACCCTTGCCGCTTCGGTGGTGGATGGTGTCTCTGAAGCCCAAGCTCTTGATCATCGGGAGGAGGAGGAGGAAGAAGACGCTCTCTGCGAGGATTCTCTGTTCCTTCCTCGCTCAGGCGTGATTCGTTCTCGGCGCGGCTCACTCAGGTGTGGATCATTCTCGGCGGGGCTCACTCAGTCGTGATTTACTCTCGGGCGGGGCTCGCTCAGGCATGCATTCATTCTCGGGCGCGGCTTGACCTGTTCCCTACTTGGCGCCCCGCCAAGCGAATCGGTGGGTGGGGGCATGACCTTTCCCCTACTGAGCGCGCGGAGAATGCCGGGAGCAGAGGGTTTTCGTCGTGGTTTTATTTGGAGCTGGAGTTGGGTAACGCAGCGTGTTGTAGTTTTTCATGTTGGTGGAAAAATGTAAAAGAAAAACCTAACTGTCAAAATAACTCCACAGGCATGAACATTTAATTACCCATTAGACAAGGAGGGAAGCTATCTATCCACATTCACTTATCGATATAACTGAGCTATAGGACCTGAATGTTGTGTGCTCATGGCTTCCAGATTCGCAACAATATGAGGAATGACTATCGATGTATGTAATGTTCGGGGGTTACCCAATATAAATTGTAACTTGCTCAATAACCTCTACACATACAGTTGTGTTTTCTGGAAAAAAAATAAAGCAAGAGAGATGTAGCGAGGCATTACTTTGGGTGTAGCCTTTGTACCATCCTGTTCTACTTGTTACTCAAAAGCCATCTGTCCCTTTATTTTTCTCCTCACGTCCATCCCAATCATGTCCAAGTCTGAAATGGATAAAGTTTCAAATCAGAGCACACTACGCAGGTAAGAAGCATGAACATGCAGAAGTCATATTGACTAACATTCCAAATGCCTGTTCCACTCCTAGCTTAAAGCTTTGTCATTGAGCACCTGTGTTATGGTTTCAGAAATTTCGTGCAGTGTCATTAGGATCAGAACTCATTGAAGGTACAAATTGTGTTTCTGATAGAAGCTTAAAGTGAACCTTCCCCTCTTCCGTGAGTTATAAAACCAGAATATTTCAAACACAGTCACGTGGTTTCGCATGTGTGTGTGCACAATAATAATAAAAAAGCTAAAACTTTACATACAAATAACTTTGTTTTCAGAAAATAATTTTACTAACCAGGAAATGTTCGTTCAGGTTGTGAGTGAAGCTTCCAATTGTTTACCCGAACATTGCTTTTGAGCTATGAGAGCAACGAGCGTATTTCGTCTAAAGGGTTTCCCTGTGTCTGCAGAGTTTGTTCCGTGTCCTGCATGGCGGAGTTTGAGACACTCATGGACAAATCTCCATTCCTCCCTGCTGAGCCCAATAGACCCATGTCACCACTTTCACCAAATGAAGGAGACATTGCTGAGCTTGGTAGAACATCTGGCACAAGCAGGCCGCAGGTGGCAGCAACAACATGGCTAAATGAAAGCTGGGACCTGCTTCCCTTTGATCCAGCAGACAGGCCTTTGCCTACCAAGATGGCTTCCAAGTAAGGATCATGTGGAGGGGATACAATGTTGAAATATAAAGTCAGGTGTTTAGATTTGCTTATTCCAACCACATATCAACATAAACGTTACGTTTATCACTCAAGTACACTGAACAGTTATTCCCGAGGACATGAACGGGCAATCTGTGTGTACATAGTCTCTTGTGATGAATTTGGTGCATCACCTTATGTAAAATAACCCACAAATTGGTTACTCCCCCATGACTGGATTGTTTGCTTGATCATCTAAGAAGTTGCAAATACAGGGATGGAAAAGAACAGAAATATCCAATCAATATTTGAAACAGGTCCATCTCATTTTAATTAACTTGTTCCTTTCTATTCTCTTAAGAATCCCCAGACCAGGTCATGACAGTACGTTGGAATGGCCAAGAATGCTGTCCCGAGGTGGCCTAAAAGTACAAGGAAAAGACAGCAGCTGTCAGGCATCTCACCTTTCTCCACATCTTGGCACCTTCAGCGATTTGGAAAATGCGGCCGCCCTGGCACGGGGAACTGTTCGCTCACGATCTCTTGAAAGGCCCACTCATGACGCAGCATGCCAGGTGTGCTGGAAAAGACGTGAAGTGGCCACACAGACGTTGAGTTCTTCTATAGACCATCAAAGCACCTTGCGTACAGCAGCAATCTCTGCTAGTCCTTTAAGGCGGAATGGTGGTGGTGGTAGAGGAGGTGTTGTTATGATTTCATCTCCTTGCCGCACACCACGAAAAGTGGCTAAAACTCCAGTATCTCCAGTGCAAGCACGTTTTGAGAGGCCCTGCTGCTCCCCTAAATATGGTTCACCCCGACTCCAAAGGAAACCGCCTCCTATGCGCCATGAAACGAGTGGACCTGTGAGTCTCAGCAGTTCATACCCTCATGCTGATCCTTCTTCACCACAATTACGGCATGAACCCTTCCCAGCTGTAAAACCTGAGCACAAAGCGTGCGCACCAATGTCACCCCGCTTAGATCCATATCGATCACGTGGTGATCCAGCATCACCAAGGCTCGCGGTGACTCAGAGAGTACCGGTATATAGACAGGATCCTGGTTCTCTGCAGTCGCCACGGCTGCGCCGTGAACCTTGTTCTCCCAAGCGAGGTGGTGTTAATGAGTTTTCTTCTCCCGTCCGGGTCCGGCAACATAACGAGTCAGCATGGGCACGCTCCACAACGACACGGGACAGCCCTGTGCACTCACCATCAGGTGAATCTGGCGAGTCATTACACAGCTTTTCCAGCCTCTTCAGTTTTATTGATCACACTCCAGCACTGCTCGACACCGTCCGCCGCTTTGGCTTGGGCATATTGAAATCGAGTCGGGACAAAGCCCTACAACAACGTGGCCCAGAAAAAGCTGAAATTTTGCCAGGAGACCAGGCGAGAGGGCCACAAAGCTGGAAAGATTCCTGCAACAAAGGTCAACGTGATCTGGGGGATCAAGCAACAGCTCCACAAGATGGCAGATCACAGGACAAGGGTTTGGCTCCAACTGCTACTGTCACAATGACTCCTGGGAATCTCTATAAAGCTTAATCCTTCAATCATATATTCACAATGACCATTTATGCAACCAATGTTAATATCAGTGTTAACTTTCTTACAGAATCACACAATTCTCATGACTCAGCGCAAGTTACAGTTTGTCTTTTTAAGCCATTGAATGACATTTAACTTTTCTTATCATGCTCTGCTCAACTCTGCTTTCAGACAATGGTGATTGTGCCTTTCTGGGGCACATCTACAAGTCATGGAACTCTGGTGAATTATAAATATTTCATTGTATTGTTACTTTCTCGGCACACTATATGTTGGTGAGTTTTAATACTGATGAATGAAGACGATGATAGAGAATCAGCTCCTCATGATTATATCTCCCTAGGACTCAAATTGCACAATACCTCCATCTTCATAAATTCTATCTACCTAATCCTTCCCCAATCTCCCGACTTGTTCAGACTCCAGAACACACACACACACACACCTAGAAATGTTTTGATCCACAAGAAAGCAATCTCTTCATGTGGATTATGATCAAATGTTTGCATCATATAAACAAACTTCTAAAAATCCACAGTATAAACAAAAAAATCCAAGATAATAAAAAAAATATGATGGGAGGATGATGTTGTGTGAGATAAGGGTTTTATGGACCTTTCTTGGAAGATAAGTCAGTGCAATATTAAAAACAGAAAATATCAAATCACTCATTGCCTCCTCCACCATACCCCTCATCACCACTCATATACCTCCCCCAGTATGAACAGACAGTTACAAGATAATCACAATCTGTAGACAATCTGTTCTCTACCCAAATGAGAAGTTCTTGAGCACTTTATAAGACTGTGTATGGACCTGACGATACATCACGTTCCCAAACCTGAAAGCAGTCGTTCTCCCATCACTCGTGTTTACCCTCCAAGAGCTGCTGCTGTTATGACACATCTGTGTTCATTGTTCATTTCCATGTTTGCAAAGCTTGCCGTTTGGAGTCGGTGTTCTCCACTTCACCGTAAAACTTGCATGTCGAACTTACACTGTGGCACTCTGTATGTCGGTTTAAATGTCGGTCATGCAATCATTGCATGGCTACATCGCTCAGCACATAGCACGGGCACAACAACTTTAAACAGACGCAAATAGCTTCGTCGGTGCCACCGCTGATGTCCTATTGATCATTTTGGGCTTGGAATTAATGACACTAGAAACAATTTTGGAAGAAAATCACAATGACAATGACAACTGTGTTCTTCAAACAGCTTTTACAGAAAAGGCTTTACAATTATTCATGGATTGTATGAGTAAATGAATGATATTATTAACAATATGCAAGCATCCATCTCTAAATTTGTCAATGTCTAAATATTTCGAGTACATCACTGAATCTCACATCAAAACCTCAATTTGTCCTCATTTGCCAAATTTCCAGTTCCCATTAACCGAATATTTTGCATCAAAATCCATTATCAGTAAAGTCTCTGTTGCATCATGAAGTGTTCCATCCTTCAGAAGGAACATTAAGCCGTCTGTCCTGGCCACTACAACTCGCTTGTTGATGTTAAAGATCTCACAGTAGCTTTTGTACATGAGGCCATGTGTGCCGGTAGCCAGGCTACAGTCTAAATTTCTCCCTCATCTACAGATATGTAGTAAAGCCTCAGTAATGATGCAGCCAGCAGATGGAATGTGTAATCCAATCCTGGCCAAATATACATTTGCTAGAGAGATAAATCAACACGTTTCATTGCGGAACAGCATGTGAGTTTTATTTTTTGGCGCTCTTAGCAATGCGCTGTACAGTGTTATAAAACCTGCTTTGAACTCAATGAGAATTAAGTTACTTTTAAAAAAGTAACATGCAACTGATGTGAACAACCGTTGAAAAAAAAAATCGTCAACACAACGTTCTGGGTTTGCTTTCAGCACAGTTTGAACAGCTGAACAATTGCCAAACATCCGATAATTGTATTCTTACCACATTGGTCCTGTTCTCAGCTGTACCCTTAAAGTCATTACACACTCTGACAATACATGTAATCAAATGGCTGCATATATTATATACAGCTGTAAATGTGTCATTGATGGCTGCGTCATTGTAGGTTGCGCCATTGTAGATTGCATCATTGTCGACTGCGTCATTGACTGCTGCACGGTTGACGGCTGCGCCATTGATCGCTGCGTCATTGTAGGTTGCGCCATTGTACGTTTCGCCATTGTAGATTGCGTCATTGACTGCTGCACCATTGTACGTTGCGTCATTGTAGATTGTGTCATTGTCCACTGCGTCATTGTAGTTGCCCATTGTAGATTGTGTCATTGTCCACTGCGTCATTGTAGGTTGTGCCATTGTAGATTGTGTCATTGTCGACTGCGTCATTGACTGCTGCGGCATTGACGGCTGCGCATTTGTAGGTTGCGCCTTGTAGATGGTGTCATTGTCCACTGCGTCATTGTAGGTTGCGCCATTGTAGATTGTGTCATTGTCGACTGCGTCATTGACTGCTGCACCAATTGACGGCTGCGCAATTGTAGGTTGCGCCATTGTAGGTTGCGCCATTGTAGGTTGCGCCATTGTAGATTGCGTCATTGTAGATTGCGTCATTGACTGCTGCACCATTGTAGGTTGCGCCATTCTAGATTGTGTCATTGTCGACTGCATCATTGACTGCTGCGCCATTGACGGCTGCGCAATTGTAGGTTGCGTCATTGTAGATTGCGCCATTGTAGATTGCATCATTGTCGACTGCGTCATTGCTGCACAATTGTCGACTGCGTCATTGACTGCTCCCTCATTGATGGCTGCATCATTGTTGGCTGCATCATTGATGGCTGTGCCATTGCTGTGCCATTGATTGCTATGCCATTGCCGGCTGTGTCATTGATTGCTATGCCATTGCCGGCTGCATCATTGATGGCTGCATATTTGTCAGCTGCGTCATTGACAGCTGCAACATTGACCGCTACTCCTGCGCCATTGACCATTGCTCCTGCACCAATGACTGCTGCACAATTGACTGCCGCTCCAATAACTGCTGCACCAATGACTGCTGCACAAATAACTGCTGCGCCATTGACTGCTGTGCCATTGTTGGGGCTGCATCATTGTTGGGGCTGTGCTATTGACAGCTCCGCATCACATATGTACTTTACATCGTACTCAAGTTGGTTTGACATGAAGGCGGTTGACACCGGAGTTGCGTTGACCTGCCCAAGTGTCCTTCAGATTGAGGTTTTACTCAGAGGCCAGTGCACGATAAACCTTAAACTTCACCCTGCGAACAATGTCACTCGCCACGTGGCTCCTTCTGCGTGCTTTGGATGAAGCCAGCAGCGGTTCTGCGGGTGAGCAATTACTTGGGGAGTGGAAAATGTCCATCTTTTGTTGCCACCCATCAATATCCTTCAGGAGTACGTGGCAGTGGTCACAATTTTTAGGTAAGAGACATAGGAGGAGTTATGAGGTGAGAGATCGTTTTGAGCCCGACACGGCGGGCCACCTGAGTGTTGTTACTCGACATACAGCTGTGTACCTGTTGAAGTTCTTCATCGATCGCCATGACATTGCAGTAAAACAGCTTTACATCACGACACTCTTGCCTATTTCTTGCCAACTTACTTGCATGCTCCTGAACAAAAGTGTTATACGCCTTTTTAATTTATTTTTCTTACTATGTGGATTATGTGTTTGAGTTTTTGTATTCCTGCAAATTGTGTTTTTGTTATACAGTCTTTGATTTTTTTTATATAAAGCACATTGAGACATTTTTATCAAATGTTATACAAGGTTAAAATTATTGCAGATTTCTCACCAGTTTTGAACAAGTGAATGCCTTTCTTTTGGATTGCAGAGAAGCCCATCAGCTGTACTACAGGGGAAGTTTTAAGGCTAAAACAAATTAACCAGAGCATCGCACAGACACGGTAACCCGACAAGTATCGCAAACCAACAACTATCAGTTTCACCCTTGTTGGGGCATCCTCAGGGTCAGTGATGAGCTGAGTACCCAGCTCGATCAAAGTCCTGTGCCAAATGTGTTGAAGAATGAAACATGGAAACAAGATTCCTCCCCGCTTTATACATTCTCTGGTGGTATAAGTGAGAAACTGCTTTTTTTGCAATACAAAAGAAAGGCTGAGGCCTGTCCAAAAATGGCAAAGAATATTTCAGATTTATGTCCCCACTTGCAAAAACAGTTGTGATTAGTTAGTTAGATGAATCAAGCCACAGCTGCCTTCATGGGTGAGATACACGATGGACATTGAGTACGTGTTCAATACAGTGATTTCTACTTTGGGGATAGGCCAGCCTAAAATTAAGCAGAGCAGTGAACTTGGGATGAACTCAACCAAGGAACCCACGTCAGCACCCCCTGCCTTGTGCTTGCATCCCATCTGTATACCGTAAAGCACTTGGTGACATACAAGTCTTGTTCTGTGTCAGTTAACAGTATAACGGTGTCTTCCATCAGTTGTATGAAGTCCAATATATCTGTAGCTATCACATTCCCACAGCTGCAGGACAAACCTTCTCATCTGCCTTCCATGAGGGTTCCTTTTCCTTCCCTGAGCTCACTGTGCAATTTTAAAGTACTTGTAGAGCAGCTGCTTAATTATATGCAAAATCATTTCATCAGAGACCTGTACGATCGTTCATTGGGTTTTGCTTTTTGTCATGTTAAAACTGATAAATGGATTAACCATCTGCTTTTGTGAAGATGTCAATATTTTTCTTTAAGATCGTTATGCCGCTGTGCTACAGCAAAAAATACAATATTTAATGGATTATTAATTTTTTATAAATAAACTTGTTTCAAGCTCTTATAGTTATCCGGGTGTGTGCTTCATACAGACCTGTGGATCAGGTTTCTTTTTCCCATGCTTTGTCCAAATTGCTTTGGATTTAGACACTAGCTTTGACACTGAATGACTGGATCACTCAGAGGTCGCATAGTGACTCAGATTTGGACTCCCAACTAAAATGGCTTTGGTTCTGCAGGTGGACATTACGTCATAGAGAATGCTGTACCTTTCATGAGGTGGGTGTTGAAGCGGTGGTTCCAACTACTGCCACATTTGGGCATTAAAAATCCCACAGTGCATTTTTAAAGCAGTAACACCATGTACAGGTACCTTGACCAATTTTCCAAATTCCTGTCCGTGCTACTAATGGGAACCACCCCATGTGCAGAGTCTGCCTCGGTTACACCTACTGTCTGTGTCAGAGGATGGTGCGGCACAATCGGATAATTATAGGCACAGGACATGTAATTAAAATGAAGAATAGCAGCGCTCATTTCATGGTAATGAATTAAAGCTAAATGTACACGATATTTGTCTGTATGTGACCTCAATATTGTCTCAATGTAAAATGTCGGTGAAAAATGTTTCGGTCCAAGAGTGTAACAAAGTATGAAATGTAAACATTGCATGAATACCAAAGGTGCAAATGTCTATCATTAGAAACTACTTTAATTTATGAGATATAATATTAAGAGATAAATCAAGGCAGTGGTTTTTATATCCCTCAACATATAAAAAAAAAAAATCATGAGTCGCCCTGACTGCTCTTCTCTTGGATCGAGACATTGGGCACCTTACAAAGCAGGTCACCTCCATATACTTACTTGAGTTGAGCAATCACAGTAACAAAGGACAAATTACACTAAAAAAAAAAAAGAAAGTTAACCCTAATTGGTTTGGTGTCTATGGAAAGGTCTTGAAATTATTTACCAGAAGTCATGAAAATTGCACTAAACAATTAAAATAAGGAGAAAATTCCTCATGTGTGCAGACTGCAGAAAGCAGATCCTGATGCTCAATTTTGACCCCTACATGGTAGTTTGTCTTGCACTATACTCTGATTCTGATGTACCATACTCTATTCACAGAGCGTCGGTTAGGGTGTTTCACAAAATTTATTTTCACAAAATTTTGCCAGATCGCTTTTTGTCTTGTTCCAATTGGCATTGTAAGCATCTGTACCAAAAATGGAGTCAATTGCTGCACATTTAGGGGTGGCACACTTTTTCACAATGTTGACGTTTTTTTCTATTTTCAGGAATAATGGCATCAAGAAAGAAATGTAACTTGCTCGAGAAGCCCCCTCGACCTTCCATTTTAGGAGCTCGCCTTCCCTCAAAGGAGCAAGTGCTACTCCACCTCCTCTATCATATTGAAGAGGGGAAGGCATTATCAAAGGCCACAACAGCAACAATGGATGAAGTAAAGAAGATATGGGAGAGAGCCAGTTTACCGACAATGACGGATGCCAATCTTCGAAAAAAGATCAAGAAGCTGTATGCGGAGTACAAGAAACTAATAAAAGAGAAAAACAGAGAGACGGATGGAGCTCTTTTACGTCGCGAAACTTGGCTAGGGGATCTTCAGGACCTCTTCGATATTGCTGCAGCAAACATATTCGACCTGAAGATCCCCGAAGAAGACAAAGAATTTCTAAGGCGCCAAAGAGAAGACCGGATGTCATGCTCTTTTGGATGTGTAGACAAGGTTCAGCAAGGGAAGGATAAGAGAAAGAGGGCAAGAGAAGCTGAGAGAAACGCAAGAGCTGAACACAGTGCAGAAACAATGGCAAAACAGAAGTGTATCCGAGGTACTCACACGCTATCTCGATTGAGGGAAGAAGTTGGACAAGATTCATCAACAGCCTCTGAAGATGGTTCAGACGAAGAGTTCGCTTACAGGGCAACGCCTGCCAAGCCCAGCCATATCTCACATGCAGGATTAAAGAAGCGAGGCTCATCTGAAGTACTTGTTGCTTCATTGACAACAACATGGGACAGAGAGGGTCTATCCAATCGTCAGGCTGCTGCATCCTTCATAGTGACAGCAAAGATCTTGGGACATGATGTTAGCAATTACTCAGTAAGTTCCGCAACTGTCCATAGAGCTTAGGTTGAGCAATAAAAATTGTGAAAAAGTGTGCCACCCTTTACTGGTGTCCTATTGGCTCAATTTTTGGTACAGATGTTCAAAATGTCAATAGGAACAAGGCAAAATGCGATCTGGCAAAATTTGGAAAACTTTTACTTATACCATTATATTGTGAACCACCCTAGCGTCGGTGCTGCAGAAGCAGTTTCATGGCAAGGGCTATACTGGGTGGTTTGTCGTTGCCTTTGCCGCAGTAGTTAGGGCAGGAATTTGTAATTTGTGAAGGGTGCCAGCGATATGTTCGCCGACTCTTCACGAAGGCAACTATGGGATCTTTAATGTCCGCCAACTAATGCGAGCAGGTGGGACGCAAGTTTAACATTCATCCGAGGGAAGGTACACACATTGATGAATCACCCTGCCTGTGAAAAACCGGGTGACAGTTTATCGCAGGGCCGGGATTTGAACCAAACCTAGACAACTTAGAGGTGAGCATATACAGTTTACCTCTCAGCTCTTCTGCCAGCCATATTATTACCTCCACCACCATAGGTGGATGGAGATTATGTTTTCACCCATTCTGTCTGTGTTTCATTGTTACTTGGCGAAATCATTATGCCAAGTATGTTGGTCTGCTTGTCACACGGTTTTTGTCCACAGTTTTGAAGCAGTCGTTCTGAAAAAAAATATTTCTGTATGTAGGCGATTGTGGCCAAGGAAATCAAAGCATATTTTTGGGCAGGATCCGGATCCAGATATTAGAATTTTTTAAGTGATTACACTGGGCTGCATTTGAAATATTTTTTTCAGAGGTCTAGGTTTTTCTCAACGGTTCTTATATGTTTTTGCATGCTGAATTCAGAAATGTATCTTATTTCGCTCAATCAGGTCAAGTTTTTAAGGAAATTTTAAGGAAAAAAATCTCAATTTAAGGAAAAAAAAATAATCAAAATTTTTGTTTTTTTAATTAGCATTTTTTTTATTCAAAATCAGACTTACATTGACAGAAAATGTACAAACTATACATATAATGACACCAAGTACACTTAATGTGGAAGAAAGTGCCTTCTCAATTACTTTCATTTCAATTTCAGAAAAATATATATAAATCGTTGTTTCTGCAACACCGAACTTCAGTCGCTCCAGCAGTCCTGTTTTCCTTCGTCTTTTTAATGTTGAATTTCACATTAACGGTACTTGTGCGTCTTATATGTATAGTTTGTACATTTTCTGTCAATGTAAGTCTGATTTTGAATTTAAAAAATACTAATTAAAAAAACAACAATTTTGATTTTTTTTTTCCTTAAAATTGAGATAGCATAAAAACTTGACCTGATTGAGAGAAATGAGATACATTTCTAAATTCAGCATGAAAAACATATAAGGACCGTTGAGAAAACCTAGACCTCTGAAATGATGGCAGACCAGTGTTATTCACCATTGAGAGTTAGGGCTAAAAATGATTTAAAGCAGGATATCTCAAAAAGTTATGGACGGATTTGGATAAAACTTGGTGAACAAACAGGTTGGGTGTGCGACACGGACGAATCGAGTAGACTTTGGTGAAAATCCGGATCCGAGAAGTTTTTAATTTCTTCAGCGATTCTTCGCCATTGAGAGATAGGGCCAAAAACTATATGCAGCATGATATCTCAAAAAGTTGTGGATAGATTCAGACTAAACTTGGTGGACACTTTGGGTGGTGTGTGAGAAGGACGAACTGATTCGATAATAGTGAAGATCTGAATCTGGATACGTGAATTTTTTTATTTATTTAATGAGTAATTATTTGATCACTATTGAGAGACGGGGCCAAAAACGATATATAACACGACATCTCAAAAAGTTGTGGATGGATTATGACAAAACTTGGTGGATGAGTTGGTTAGATGACAAGAACAAGCCAATTATGTTGTTGCGGTTCTCGGAACTGCGTGCATCCAACATATGGTGGTCCCAAGACAGTTATTCCATTAATATACGTGTAGATAGTCCCTTCCCTTTTGTCTCGCGGGACAACAGGGGCGTGCATTGTGAGGATCTCATAGCTCGGTTTACTTACATCATTTCTTCTTCATTTCATTTCCAACTTCATTCCTTCTCTTCTTTTCTTATTATTCCTGAGGTAAATCTGAGCCACGTGCGCCCTTCGCTGTGAGATGGGTCCTCAGCAAAGGCCAAGCAGGCATTCCGCTGGATACCCCTCCGTAGAAAACACAGCCAGTACGACGCCCACGCTGCGCGGAACACCGAGGCCAATAATAGAAAGGTAACCCATGCCACGTTGTGCATGATATGGGCAGCACGTACTTTTCAACCCATTTCTGCACTAATTATATGGATTGGGTTTCGCCCCGTGCACACGATAGCAGAATCGGGCAAATGCGAGCGCTGCCCACGTGCAAAATGGTGGATCCACGCGCACTGTACGGAACGTGCTCTCAAAGGCAGACCCGTGCGCCACTCGCGACACTGTTATCGTACGGAGCAGGGCACGAATGTACCGCTGGCGAAACTTTGTTATCGTACAGAGCAGGGCACGAATGGACACATCTTACTGTCTGTGCATGGGTTCGCCAAAACATCGTACCTTCGGTCCTCGCTGGTGGCCGCAGATGTTCCCCACGGACGGCGAACGTCTTCTCGCCTCTACGGCCAGCGAAGCTGCGATCGGGCGGAGGCACGTTGTACAGCTCGGGCCACGTGGCGCACACGGAGCAGGCACGTTGACCAATGCTAGTCGGGGGCACCCGGGCGGGCATGCGGGATCGACTCCACCCTCGGCCGGTCGTCAGGGCGCGGCCTGGGGGTTCTTGCAGGGCAATTCATATCATGTCGGGTCGGAGCGAGACGGTTCCACAGCACGGGGTCACCTGGCCAGAAGTGGAATGAAGCAGTTTCCAGCCATCGCGGCTGGGCCGCGCAGGGGGTCGGGGCCAATCAGAGCGCCCAATTTGGGTGATGACACTTTGCTTCGGGATGGCCCCCCGTCCCGTGCCGTGGGGCTTATAAAAGGGCGGATGGCCAGGCCATTCTCTCTCTCTGCCCTGCCTCGCCTCTCGCTCAAGCTGGACTTTGACTCTGCCTTCCGTCGTCATCACTTCGACTCCGCCTCCTCTTCCCCGCCCACACGACGCTGACTCCACCCACCCACCTGGTACCGCCTTCCACTCCGTCCACTCGCTCTGGACTCCACCCTCCCAACTCAAGCCCCTCCTTCACACCCACGGTCTCGACACGAGCTGCCCGAAGCAAGAGACGACGCGCCAGCTGTCAGGGGCGTACCCTGCCACGGAGCATTCCCCCAAA
>CM068966.1:24754264-24768087 GCA_035128595.1 Eptatretus atami | reverse complement strand
AAGAGAGAGATATATATATATCTCAATGTTGTTGTATTTACATACACACATGCATTCATATATTTTGGTCTCAAATAAAATGTGAAACAAACTTAATATATCGAATGTGGGGCAATACCCTTGGGTGCTCACCTAGTAGCGGCTGGAAAAGATAACCAGGGAACCACTGGTTGGCATGGATAACCCACAAATATGTATTGGAAGAAGAAAGTAAATACCTTTGGTTTATTTTTTTAATGCCACAAACAAACTTTGGTACATACATGGTGATGAACGCTGTGGTATATAGTTTTCATCAAAACCGTGTGTATAGTTTCAGAGAAGAAGTTGAAAGTATTTGTGGATGGACGGACAGACGGACAACGGCGCCATCCGCATAAGCTCCCCGGAACTACTTTACAGGTGAGTTAAAAACTATAATATCTTGATATTCTGCACTGGCTTCGAGTAACAGTTGACGGATGACATGCAATCATTCTATTACTGGCTAAACGGCAACTGTTTAGGTGTTAATCAAACAACCCACCAACCCCCCCCCCCCCCCACCCCCACCCGCGTCCTTCTCGTCCCACTTTCTCTCTGCTAATTGAATAATATTCCTGAAAAAATTGATAAGCTGGATTTAACTATTCCAATCAACTTTAATGCGAGGTAATGAAGAAATAATAATATGTAATGCTGTAAGAATGCCTTTTGCTTTTAAGAACAGGTTATAAAGGGGGATAGGGGGACAGATAATTGAGATTGTGAAAGAGGAGGGGGGGCAGAGAGGGGACAGAGTTGGGAAAAGGAGGTTGAGGGCTTTGGGTGGAGGGTTCATTTAGATCGAGCAACATGTTTTGGAACACATAGTTAGACAGTATTAAATCCCCATTATATTAACTGTTCTTTGCATTATATGTATTATTGAAGTAAAATTTTACATTACGTGGAATTGCCTGGGTACCTGGTAGTTATGTTGTTGATTCCACCCAGGTGAACTGGCCGCTATAGTTGAGAATGTATTAATGTTACCTTAATGCAGTGGTTAACTAGAAGGCACTCAGAAGACTGCATACGTCCTCCAGGCAGAACAGTTTACGTTTTTGTATCCCACTGATAGGCCGGATCTGTTGACTGAACTAAAATATTGTTGCGGGCCGGGGGTCGGGTGAGAAAGACCACTGGGGGGGAAGCTATCTCGGCTCCAACAGACTCTCCGGAATTGTAGGCGCGTCGCACACAGATAATTCTGTGACGCGGCGGGTTGCTAACCGACGCGTAGACGCCAAGTAACTCAACTGCGTGACCTCGGGTCCCTCCGTCTCTGGGTTAACCGGTTACCTAATTAACCACGTGATTTAATTACCGGGGAACACGCCCTCGGTACGCCTTGTCCGAACCGGATCAGATGCAGCTGAGCGACACTGCAAGGACGTACCGGCTAAAAGGAACGGATCGTTGGGAATAAAGTCCCGGCTAAACTAAGATCCGGACCTGCTGGATCAATGAAAGAAAAGACAAAAACGAGCAGGGAACATTCTAATAATAATTTAGTAACAATGGGGCGAGGAGAGGTATGTGGTATGATCAATAGATTTATTGGGGTGTGCAAGCAGAGATAGGGAAGAAAGGTGTGGTGTGACAATAAACAAGCAACTTACAAAAGGGGAGACAGAGCAGACGTAACCCGAAAATAATAATAACAATAATAATAATAATCTTCTGCATTCTTACTTATATGGACAGGCGGCAGGACACACACACACACACACACACACACACACACACACACACACACACACACACACCACACACACACACACACACACAAAACCCAATGAAGAGGAGGTATTGCAGCAAGACAGGAGAGGAGTTGAGGCTACGGTCTCTCGGTACCTTTGTATATATTGATTGCCCGAACGCCCACCAATACGTACCACACCTTTCTTCCCTATCTCTGCTTGCACACCCCAATAAATCTATTGATCATACCACATACCTCTCCTCGCCCCATTGTTACTAAATTATTATTAGGAATGTTCCCTGCTCGTTTTTGTCTTTTCTTTCATTGATCCAGCATGGTCCGGATCTTAGTTTAGCCGGGACTTTATTCCCAACGATCCGTTCCTTTTAGCCGGTACGTCCTTGGCAGTGTCGCTTCAGCTGCATCTGATCCGGTTCGGACAAGGCGTACCCGAGGGCGTGTTCCCCGTAAATTAAATCACGTGGTTAATTAGGTAACCCGGTTAACCCAGAGACGGAGGACCCGAGGTCACGCAGTTGAGTTATTTGGCGTCTACGGTCGGTTAGCAACCCGCCGCGTCACAGAATTATCCGTGTGCGACGGCCTACAATTCCGGAGAGTCTGGTTGGAGCCGAGATAGCTTCCCCCCCAGTGGTCTTTCTCACCCGACCCCCGGCCCGCAACAATATTTTAGTTCAGGTCAACAGATCGGCCCATCAGTGGGATACAAAACGTAAACTGTTCTGCCTGGAGGAGGTATGCAGTCTTCTGAGTGCCTTCTAGTTAACCACTGCATTAAGGTAACATTAATACATTCTCAACTCATACGGGCCAGTTCACCTGGGTGGAATCAACAACATAACTACCAGGTACCCAGGCAAATTCCACGTAATGTAAAATTTTACTTCAATAATACATATAATGCAAAGAACAGTTAAATATAATGGGGATTTAATACTGTCTAACTATGTGTTCCCAAAACATGTTGCTCGATTAAATGAACCCCTCCACCCAAAGCCCTCAACCTCCTTTCCCAACTCTGTCCCCTCTCTGCCCCCCTTTCACAATTTTAGGTAAGAGACATAGGAGGAGTTATGAGGTGAGAGATCGTTTTTGAGCCCGACACGGCGGGCCACCTGAGTGTTGTTACTCGACATACAGCTGTTACCTGTTGAAGTTCTTCATCGATCGCCATGACATTGCAGTAAAACAGCTTTACATCACGACACTCTTGCCTAATTTCTTTGCCAACTTACTTGCAATGCTCTGAACAAAAGTGTTATACGCCTTTTTAATTTATTTTTCTTACTATGGGATTATGTGTTTGAGTTTTGTATTCCTGCAAATTGTGTTTTTGTTATACAGTCTTTGATTTTTTTTTATTAAAGCACATTGAGACATTTTATCAAATGTTATACAAGGTTTAAAATTATTGCAGATTCTCACCAGTTTTGAACAAGTAATGCCTTTCTTTTGGATTGCAGAGAACCCATCAGCTGTACTACAAGGGAAGTTTTAAGGCTAAAAACAAATATAACCAGAGCATCCACAGAACGGTAACCCGACAAGTATCGCAAACCAAACAACTATCAGTTTCACCCTTGTTGGGCATCCTGCAGGTCAGTATGAGCTGAGTACCCAGCTCGATCAAAGTCCTGTTGCCAAATGTGTTGAAGAATGAAACATGGAAACAAAGATTCCTCCCCGCTTTATACATTCTCTGGTGGTATAAGTGAGAACTGCTTTTTTGCAATACAAAAGAAGGCTGAGGCCTGTCCAAAAATGGCAAAGAATATTTCAGATTTATGTCCCCACTTGCAAAAACAGTTGTGATTAGTTAGTTAGATGAAATCAAGCCACAGGCTGCCTTCATGGTGGGATACACGATGGGCATTGAGTACGTGTTCAATACAGTGATTTCTACTTTGGGGATTAGGCCAGCCTAAAATTAAGCAGAGCAGTGAACTTGGGATGAACTCAACCAAGGAACCCACGTCAGACCCCTGCCTTGTGCTTGCATCCCATCTGTTATACCGTAAAGCACTTGGTGACATACAAGTCTTGTTCTGTGTCAGTTAACAGTATAACGGTTTCTTCCATCAGTTGTATGAAGTCCAATATATCTGTAGCTATTCACATTCCCACAGCTGCAGGACAAACCTTCTCATCTGCCTTCCATGAGGGTTCCTTTTCCTTCCCTGAGCTGCACTGTGCAATTTAAAGTACTTGTAGAGCAGCTGCTTAATTATATGCAAAATCATTTCATCAGAGACCTGTACGATCGTTCATTGGGTTTTGCTTTTTTGTCATGTAAAACTGATAAATCGATTAAACCATCTGCTTTTGTGAAGATGTCAATATTTTTCTTTAAGATCGTTATGCCGCTGTGCTACAGCAAAAAATACAATATTTAATGGATTATTAATTTTTTATAAATAAACTTGTTTCAAGCTCTTATAGTTATCCGGGTGTGTGCTTTCATAAGACCTGGTGGATCAGGTTTCTTTTTCCCATGCTTTGTCCAAATTGCTTTGGATTTAGACACTAGCTTTGACACTGAATGACTGGATCACTCAGAGGTCGCATCGTGACTCAGATTTGACTCCCAACTAATAATGGCTTTCGTTCTGCAGGTGGACATTACGTCATAGAGAATCGCTTACCTTTTCATGAGGTGGGTGTTGAAGCGGTGGTTCCAACTACTGCCACATTTGGGCATTAAAAATCCCACAGTGCATTTTTAAAGCAGTAACACCATTTACAGGTACCTTGACCAATTTTCCAAAATTCCTGGTCCGTGCTACTAATGGGAACCACCCCATGTGCAGAGTCTGCCTCGGTTACACCTACTGTCTGTGTCAGAGGATGGTGCGGCACAATCGGATAATTATAGGCACAGGACATGTAATTAAAATGAAGAATAGCAGCGCTCATTTCATGGTTAATGAATTAAAGCTAAATGTACACGATATTTGTCTGTATGTGACCTCAATATTGTCTCAATGTAAAATGTCGGTGAAAAATGTTTTCGGTCCAAGAGTGTAACAAAGTATGAAATGTAAACATTGCATGAATACCAAAGGTGCAAAGTCTATCATTAGAAACTACTTTTAATTTATGAGATATAATATTAAGAGATAATCAGGCAGTGGTTTTTATATCCTCCAACATATAAAAAAAAAAATCATGAGTCGCCCTGACTGCTCTTCTCTTGGATCGAGACATTGGGCCACCTTACAAAGCAGGTCACCTCCATATACTTACTTGAGTTGAGCAATCACAGTAACAAAGGACAAATTACACTAAAAAAAAAAAAAGAAAGTTAACCCTAATTGGTTTGGTGTCTATGGGAAAGTCTTGAAATTATTTACCAGAAGTCATGAAATTGCACTAAACAATTAAATAAGGAGAAAATTCCTCATGGTGTTGCAGACTGCAGAAAGCAGATCCTGAATGCTCAATTTTGACCCCTACATGTAGTTTGTCTTGCACTATACTCTGATTCTGATGTACCATACTCTATTCACAGAGCGTCGGTTAGGGTGTTTCACAAAATTTATTTTCACAAAATTTTGCCAGATCGCTTTTTGTCTTGTTCCAATTGGCATTGTAAGCATCCTGTACCAAAAATGGAGTCAATTGCTGCAACATTAGGGGTGGCACACTTTTTTCACAATGTTGACGTTTTTTTCTATTTTCATGGAATAATGGCATCAAGAAAGAAATGTAACTTGCTCGAGAAGCCCCCTCGACCTTCCATTTTAGGAGCTCGCCTTCCCTCAAAGGAGCAAGTGCTACTCCACCTCCTCTATATATAGAGGGAAGGCATTATCAAAGGCACAACAGCAAACAATGGATGAAGTAAAGAAGATATGGGAGAGAGCCAGTTTACCGACAATGACGGATGCCAATCTTCGAAAAAAGATCAAGAAGCTGTATGCGGAAGTACAAGAAACTAATAAAAGAGAAAAACAGAGAGACGGATGGGAGCTCTTTTACGTCGTCGAAACTTGGCTAGGGGATCTTCAGGACCTCTTCGATATTGCTGCAGCAAAACATATTCGACCTGAAGATCCCCGAAGAAGACAAAGAATTTCTAAGGCGCCAAAGAGAAGAGAACGGATGTCATGCTTCTTTGGATGTGTAGACAAGGTCAGCAAGGGAAGGATAAGAGAAAGAAGGCAAGAGAAGCTGAGAGAAACGCAAGAGCTGAACACAGTGCAGAAACAATGGCCAAAACAGAATGTATCCGAGGTACTCACACGCTATCTCGATTGAGGAAGAAGTTGGACAAGATTCATCAACAGCTCTGAAGATGGTTCAGACGAAGAGTTCGCTTACAGGGCAACGCCTGCCAAGCCCAGCCATATCTCACATGCAGGATTAAAGAAGCGAGGCTCATCTGAAGTACTTGTGCTTCATTGACAACAACATGGGACAGAGAGGTCTATCCAATCGTCAGGTGCTGCATCCTTCATAGTGACAGCAAAGATCTTGGGACATGATGTTAGCAATTCTCAGAAGTTCCGCAACCTGTCCATAGAGCTTAGGTTGAGCAATAAAAATGTGAAAAAGTGTGCCACCCTCTTACTGGTGTCCTATTGGCTCAATTTTTGGTACAGATGTTCAAAATGTCAATAGAACAAGGCAAAATGCATCTGGCAAAATTTAGGAAAACTTTTACTTATACCATTATATGTGAACCACCCTAGCGTCCGGTGCTGCAGAAGCGAGTTTCATGGCAAGGGCTATACTGGGTGGTTTGTCGTTGCCTTTGCCGCAGTAGTTAGGGCAGGAATTTGTAATTTGTGAAAGGGTCCAGCGATATGTTCGCCGACTCTTCACGAGGCACTATGGATCTTTAATGTCCGCCAACTAATGCGAGCAGGTGGGACGCAAGCTTTAACATTCAGTCCGAGGGAAGGTACACACACTTGATGAATCACCCTCGCTGTGAAAACCGGGTGACAGTTTTATCGCAGGGCCGGGATTTGAACCAAACCTAGACCCAATTAAGGTGGAGCATTATACAGTTTACCTCTGCAGCTTCTTCTGCAGCCATATTATTACCTCCACCACCATAGGTGGATTGGAGATTTGTTTTCACTCCATTCTGTCTGTGTTTCATGTTACTTGGCGAAATCATTATGCCAAGTAGTTGGTCTGCTTGTCACCGGTTTTTGTCCACAGTTTTGAAGCAGTCGTTCTGAAAAAAAAATTTCTGTATGTAGGCGATTGTGGCCAAGGAAATCAAAGCATATTTTGGGCAGGATCCGGATCCAGATATTAGAATTTTTTAAGTGATTACACTGGGCTGCATTTGAAATATTTTTTCAGAGGTCTAGGTTTTCTCAACGGTTCTTATATGTTTTTTGCATCTGAATTCAGAAATGTATCTTAATTTCGCTCAATCAGGTTCAAGTTTTTAAGGAAATTTTAAGGAAAAAAATCTCAATTTAAGGAAAAAAAAATAATCAAAATTTTTGTTTTTTTAATTTAGCATTTTTTTTTATTCAAAATCAGACTTACATTGACAGAAAATGTACAAACTATACATATAATGACACTCAAGTACACTTAATGTGAAGAAAGTGCCTTCTCAATTACTTTCATTTCAATTTCAGAAAAAAATATAGATAAATCGTTGTTTCTGCAACACGCAAACTTCAGTCGCTCCAGCAGTCACTGTTTTTCCTTTCGTCTTTTTAATGTTGAATTTCACATTAACCGTACTTGTGCGTCATTATATGTATAGTTTGTACATTTTCTGTCAATGTAAGTCTGATTTGAATTTAAAAAATACTAATTAAAAAAAACCAACAATTTGATTTTTTTTTTCCTTAAAATTGAGATAGCATAAAAACTTGACCTGATTGAGAGAAATGAGATACATTTCTAAAATCAGCATGAAAAAAAACTATAAGGACCGTTGAAGAAACCTAGACCTCTGAAATGACGCAGACCAGTGTTATTCACCATTGAGAGTTAGGGCTAAAAATGATTTAAAGCAGGATATCTCAAAAGTTATGGACGGATTTGGATAAAACTTAGGTGAAAAAGGTTGGGTGTGCGACACGGGACGAATCGAGTAGACTTTGGTGAAAATCCGGATCCGAGAAGTTTTTAATTTCTTCAGCGATTCTTCGCCATTGAGAGATAGGCCAAAAACTATATACAGCATGATATCTCAAAAGTTGTGGATAGATTCAGACTAAACTTGGTGGACACTTTTGGGTGGTGTGTGAGAGCGAAATGATTCGATAATAGTGAAGATCTGAATCTGGATACGTGAATTTTTTATTTATAATGAAGTAATTATTTTGATCACTATTGAGAGACGGGGCCAAAAACGATATATAACACGACATCTCAAAAAGTTTGTGATGGATTATGACAAAACTTGGTGGATGAGTTGGTTAGATGACAAGAACAAGCCAATTATGTTGTTGCGGTTCTCGGAACCGCGTGCATCCAACATATGGTGTCCCAAAGACAGTTATTCCATTAATATACGTGTAGATAGTCCCTTCCCTTTGTCTCGCGGAGACAACAGGGGCGTGCATTGTGAGGATCTCATAGCTCGGTTTACTTACATCATTTCTTCTTCATTTCATTTCCAACTTCATTCCTTCTCTTCTTTTCTTATTATTCCTTGAGGTAAATCTGAGCCACGTGCGCCCTTCGCTGTGAGATGGCGTCCTCAGCAAAGGCCAAGCACAGGCATTCCGCTGGATACCCCTCCGTAGAAAAACACAGCCAGTACGACGCCCACGCTGCGCGGAAACACCGAGGCCAATAATAGAAAGGTAACCCATGCCACGTTGTGCATGATATGGGCAGCACGTACTTTTCAACCCATTTCTGCACACTAATTTATATGGATTGCGGTTTCGCCCGTGCACACGATAGCAGAATCGGGCGATGCGAGCGCTGCCCACGTGCAAAATGGTGGATCCACGCGCACTGTACGGAACGTGCTCTCAAAGGCAGACCCGTGCCGCCACTTCGCGACACTGTTTATCGTACGGAGCAGGCACGAATATACCGCTGGTGAAACTTTGTTATCGTGCAGGGCACGAATGGACACATCTTACTGTCTGTGCATGGGTTCGCCAAAACATCGTACCTTCGGTCCTCGCTGGTGGCCGCAGATGTTCCCACGGACGGCGAACATCTTCTCGCCTCTACGGCCAGCAGAAGCTGCGATCGGGCGAGGCATGTTGTACAGCTCGCGGCCACGTGGCGCACACGGAGCAGGCACGTTGACCAATGCTAGTCGGGGGCACCCGGCGGCATGCGGGATCGACTCCACCCTCGGCGCGTCGTCAGGGCGCGGCCTGGGGTTCTTGCAGGGCAATTCATATCATGTCGGGTCGGAGCGAGACGGTTCCACAGCACGGGGTCACCTGGCCAGAAGTGGAAATGAAGCAGTTTCCAGCCATCGCGCGTGGCCGCGCAGGGGGTCGGGGCCAACAGAGCGCGCCCAATGGGTGATGACACTTTGCTTCGGGATGGCCCCCCGTCCCGTGCCGTGGGCTTATAAAAGGGCGGATGGCCAGGCCATTCTCTACTCTCTCGCCCTGCCTCGCCTCTCGCTCAAGCTGGACTTTGACTCTGCCTTTCCGTCGTCATCACTTCGACTCCGCCTCCTCTTCCCCGCCCACACGACGCTGACTCCACCCACCCACCTCGGTACGCCTTCCACTACCGTCCACTCGCTCTGGACTCCACCCTCCCAACTCAAGCCCCTCCTTTCACACCCACGGTCTCGACACGAGCTGCCCGAAGCAAGAGACGACGCGCCAAGCTGTCAGGGGCGTTACCCTGCCACGGAGCATTCCCCCAAACGTATTGTGGTGCGTTCGGGCAATCAAATTATACAAAGGTACCGAGAGACCGTAGCCTCAACTCCTTCTCCTGTTCTTGCTGCAATTACCTCCTCTTCATTGGGTTTTGTGTGTGTGTGTGTGTGTGTGGTTTGTGTGTGTGTGTGTGTTGTGTGTGTGTGGTGTGTGTGTGTGTGTGTCCTGCCGCCTGTCCATATAAGTAAGATGCAGAAGATTATTATTATTATTGTTATTATTATTTTCGGGTTACGTCTGCTCTGATCTCCCCTTTTGTAAGTTGCTTGTTTATGTGTCACACCACACCTTTCTTCCCTATCTCTGCTTGCACACCCACAATAAATCTTATTGATCATACCACATACCTTCCTCGCCCCATTGTTACTAATATTTTATTAGAATGTTCCCTGCTCGTTTTTGTTCTTTTCTTTCATTGATCCAGCATGGTCCGGATCTTAGTTTAGCCGGGACTTTATTCCCAACGATCCGTTCCTTTTAGCCGGTACGTCCTTGGCGTGTCGCTCAGCTGCATCTGCATCCGGTTCGGACAAGGCGTACCGAGGGCGTGTTCCCCGATAAATTAAATCACGTGGTTAATTAGGTAACCGGTTAACCAGAGACGGAGGGACCCGAGGTCACGCAGTGAGTTATTGGCGTCTACGGTCGGTTAGCAACCCGCCGCGTCACAGAATTATCCGTGTGCGACGGCCTACAATTCCGGAGAAGTTCTGGTTGGAGCCGAGATAGCTTCCCCCCCAGTGGTCTTTCTCACCCGACCCCCGGCCCCAACAATATTTTAGTTCAGGTCAACAGATCCGGCCTATCAGTGGGATACAAAAACGTAAACTGTTCTGCCTGGAGGAGGTATGCAGTCTTCTGAGTGGCCTTCTAGTTAACCACTGCATTAAGGTAACATTAATACATTCTCAACTATACGGGCCAGTTCACTCTGGGTGGAATCAAACAACATAACTACCAGGTACCCAGGCAAATTTCCACGTAATGTAAAATTTTCTCTCAATAATACATATAATGCAAAGAACAGTTAAATATAATGGGGATTTAATACTGTCTAACTATGTGTTCCCAAAACATGTTGCTCGATAAATGAACCCCCCACCCAAAGCCCTCAACCTCCTTTTCCCAACTCTGTCCCCCTCTCTGCCCCCCCTCCTCTTTCACAATCTCAATTATCTGTCCCCTATCCCCCTTTATAACCTGTTCTTAAAAGCAAAAAGGCATTCTTACAGCATTACATATTATTATTTCTTCATTACCTCAATTAAAGTGATGGAATAGTTAAATCCACATTATCAATTTTTTTCAGGAATATTAATTCAATAGCAGAGAGAAAGTGGGGCGAGAGGGCGGGTGGTGGGGTGGGGGGGGGGGGGGGTGGTGGGTTGTTTGATTAACACCTAACAGTTGCCGTTAGCCAGTAATAGAATGATTGCATGTCATCCGTCAACTGTTACTCGAGGCAGTGCAGAATATCAAGATATTATAGTTTTTAACTCACCTGTAAAGTAGTTCCGGGGAGCTTATCGGATGGCGCCGTTGTCCGTCTGTCCGTCCATCCACAAATACTTTCAACTTCTTCTCTGAAACTATACACACGGTTTGATGAAAACTATACCACAGCGTTCATCACCATGTATGTACCAAAGTTTGTTTGTGGCATTAAAAAAAAAACCCAAAGGTATTTACTTTCTTCTCCAATACAATTTTGTGGGTTATCCATGCCAACCAGTGGTTCCCTGGTTATCTTTTCCAGCCGCTACTAGGTGAGCACCCAAGGGTATTGCCCCACATTCGATTAATATTAAGTTTGTTCACATTTTATTGAGACAAAATATATGAATGCATGTGTGTATGTAAATACATACATTGAGATATATATATATATATATTTATATATATGTATTGTATGTATGTATATATATGATATATGTATATATATATATATATATATATATATATATAATATATATATATATATATTATACAGCTCTGGAAAAAATGGAAGAGACCACTGCAAAATTATCAGTTTTTCTCGGTTTTACTATTTATAGGTATGTGTTTGAGTTAAAATGAACATTTTTGTTTTTATTCCTATAAACTACTGGACAACATTTCTCCCAAATTCCGAATAAATATATTGTCATTTATAGCATTTATTTGCAGAAAATGACAACTGTCAAAAAATAACAACAAAGATTCAGTGTTTTCAGACCTCAAATAATACAAACAAAACAAGTCATATTCACTTTTAACAACACAATATTAATATTTTTAACTTAGTGAATGAGTTCAGAAATAATATTTATTGTGGCATAACCCTGAATTTTCATCACACTTTCATGCGTATTGGCATGCTCTCCACCAGTCTTTCACATTGCTGTTGGGTGACTTATGCCACACCTGAGTGCAAAAATTCAAGCAGCTCGGCGTTGTTTGACGGCGTTTGTTAGTGTCCATCCATCTTCCTCTTTGATCACATTCCAGAGGTTTTCAATGGGGTTCAGGTCTAGAGATTGGGCTGCGCCATGACAGAGGTCTTGATCTGATGGTCTCCATCCACACCTTGATTGACCTAGCTGTGTGGCATGATTCATGTCCTGCTGTGAAAAACCAGTCCTCAGACGTTGGGGAAATTGTCAGAGCAGAAGGAAGCAAGTGTTCTTCCAGGACAACCTTGTACGTGGCTTGATTCATGAGTCCTTCGCAAAGACAAAATCGCCCGAATTCTAGCCTTGCTGAAGCACCCCCAGATCACACTGATCCTCCACCAAATTTCACAGTGGGTGCGAGACACTGTGGCTTATAGCCTCTCCAGTCTCTCTAACTATATAGACGACCAGGTTGTTGGCAAAGCTGAAAATTGGACTCATCAAGAAGATGACCTGTACTCAGTCCTCTACAGTCCAATCCTTACTGGTCTTTTTCAACCTGCAGCCTGGCCTCTTTTTGCTTCTGATGTGAAGGGACTTTTTTTTTTCTAGCTTTGCACGACTTTCAAGCCCTGCCCCTAGAGCCATGTTTTCGAAGCGTCCTCGCCGTGCACTTCACCCCAGTGCCCGTTTTGCCATTTTTTTGTAGGTCACTTGATCTTCATCTACGGTTGTGAGTGACATTTTCGAATGAGTGGTTGAGTCATCCCCTGTCAGTAGAAAGTCGTTTTGGCCCTCTTGCCAGTCTTGTAGCTTTGTTGTCCCCAATGTCTGCTAGCTTGACTGTTCTTATGAACTGCCTCTTTGAAATGTTTAAGTGATGAGCAACGTGACACATCACTGTACCCGTGCTGCCCACGTACAAAGCCAGGAATGACCCCTTCTTTTTCCATCACTCGAAACTTTTCTTTTCAACTCTTTGCATGGTCAATAGTTTATTTTTTTAATTCGAATTACTTTTGAGGTACGACGAGCACTGTTTTTGCCATCCAGCTGGTCCTATTGCCAAGAGGATAGTGATGACCACAGCAGTGGTTTTTTATACTTTTCCTTGTTAAATAAGATTCGGTTACATGGTGATCACTCTATTCAAGTACCTCACTAAGTAGATGAGGTGTGCCTGTGGTGGAATTCAATAGACACTGGAATGGAATGAACTGCCATACATGTAGAGATGTGATTTAAATTTTTTTGGGTGGTCTCTTATTTATTTTCCAGAGATGTTATATATATGTATATACTAATATATATATACACTATATATATATATTATATATATAATATATATATCCTAATATATATTATATATTAGTATTGTACGGTTGTGGAAATTCAGTAAGTAACACCCATTCAGATTCCCAGAGATCAGTTATTCGGTAAGTGGTGTTGCCACTCTTAAGAATTCACCACGATGTTGTAAACGCGGCATTGCTCGCTGCCGGGCTGCTGCTCTTAGGTCAGTGTTAATTCTATTTCTATCGTTATTTTAAACAAACACATCCGTCACAACAACGACAACCCACGGCCGCGTTTGACGTGCATCTCCAACAGGCGTTGCGGTGATTTCCAACAACAGGCCGCGTTTACGGTGATTTCCAACACGGCCGCTCCGTTTTGACGGTTGATCTCCAACACGGCCGCGTTTGGACGGTGATTTCCAACCAACGGCCGCGTTTGACGGTGATCTCGAACTACGGCCACGTTTTGACGGTGATTCACCAACACGGCCACGTTTTGACGGATTTCCAACACGCCGCCTTTTGACGGTGTCATCCAACACGGACCGCGTTTGACGGTGATTCC
>CM068966.1:24699775-24732925 GCA_035128595.1 Eptatretus atami | reverse complement strand
CCCCACAACATTACAGAACCACAAGAACCCTTCACTGTTGGAACCAAGCAATCAGGGTTGTGGAGTTCTCTCGATTGGCGTGACACATGCACTCATCGGTTTGTCGAGATCATGGTGAAGGATGATTCTTCTTTCTATGTCACATTTCTCCACTGCTTGGTTGTCCATTGCCTGTGCTCCGTGCACCACTGGACTCGCAAACGTGCATTGACAGGTGTGATGAGCGGTTTGTGCACTGCAACCCGACTTTGGTATCCTGCTCTGTGGAGTTCTCGGTGGACCGTTTTTGATGACACTGGCTGCTCATGCCCTGAGTTGAAATTTAGAATCAATTGATCTGCAGTTGCTCGCCTGCTTTGCCTTGCACTTCAAATTAACGCACGGATATCACGATCCTGGAGTATGTGCTTCTGCCCATTGCTGCCCTTTCATGATGATGTCTTTCCCTCGGAGTTCCATTCCGACATCACCTGAGACACCATTGCTCGTAAAACCTCAGCAAGTTGATCTTTCTTTGTCACTGAAGCTGATGCCGTCCGATACAGTTGCAGAATCAGAGTCAAGGGTTACCAGAAACTTCTCCACCTTCTCAGATGCAAAAGACCCAGAGTCTAGGAGCAGTTGGTGATGACGACTGGGTAGGGTGTGTACAGAAAGCGAGGGGTTGGGGACACAATATTTGGAAGGAAACAAAATTGAAGCATTCGACCTTACGAGTGAAGTCGGCTGTGGTGCCATTTGAAGAGAGGGAAGGGATGGAGGGGGAGCATATTCTAGAGACAGACTTAACAAGGTGACACCAGGTTTTAGAGCAGGGAAACAAGTTTGATTTAACATTTAATGTTAAGGTTGGACAGATGTTGTTTTCTGGCTCTCCTGAGAGTGGACACGCTTGTTGGGCTTTGTGGAATGAGCTGAGATTACCTTCACTCAGGTTTGCATTCCAGGAAGAGAAGACAACTTGTTTCAGAGCAACTGCTCCAACACAGGATTCAGTGTACCATGAGTGGGAAGACATGTAGGATAACTGACAACGAGATGGGATTAATATGTGCGCAAAAGAGAGAAAGTTTCTGTTGAAGAATTCCCAGGCTGAGTTAATATTTGGAGCAGTAGATATGGGATACCAGTTCTGAAGTGAGATGGCTACTTGCAGTCCCTGCCAATCTGCCTGAGTGCACAGCCAGACTCAATGGCACAGAGGCAGCTCTCTCAGAATAGCTGGAGAGATGTTGACTCTCATAAGCATGTGATCAGATTAACCAATTTCAGCAAAGAAAGAGCAGGAGACATTTGCAATGAAGTCTGTCATCCAGAAGGAAGGATTTGCCATTGGGAGAAATTCGGGTTGGAATGTTCACAAATTGAGTCAGTCTCATGAAGTCACACAAGTCCTTTGCTGAAGTGTCATGGGTGGTGAGAGAGTTACCAACACACAGCCAATTTGTATGGTGACAATTGAAATCAGCACACATGAGAAAGAGAGAGTTTGGATAAGTGGTTAAAAGTTGGTGCATCATGTTGGCTGAGAGAGTGAGAATGAGTGAGAATGAGAATCTTCACTGTTTGGCAGATAGTACAGCAAATGGACAAACAAGAAGTGGGAGCGAAGGGGAAGTCGCAGCCAAAAGTACTCCTCGGAGTTGGGAGGTATAATGTCAGTCCAAGGGCAGTAAGAAATTGAGTTATTGATGTAAAGTGCAACTCTGCCACTGAGGGGGTCAATCAAATCAGAGGAGACAATGGCCGGGAGAGATACAAACGAGTCAGGGGCATCCTGTGGGAGGAAGGATTCTGTTAACTGATGATGTCTAGTTTATCAGCTGCAGCCTGGAATGAGAGATCAGTCACGTTGGAGCAAGGGTCTCAGATGTTTGAGGTCTATACAGAGAGGGACAGGGGAGGAGGTGTTGGGAGGTGCAGGATGAGAGGGGCTGGGCCTTGAGGTGGCAGGGTGAAGGGAAGGCTTTGAGTGGGTGAGGTGAGAATGAAGCCATGAGTGGGTGGAGTGAGGGGGATGGTTTGAGTGGTGGGTGGGTGAGGGGGAAATAATTGAGGGTTTGGTGAGTATGGATGCAGAAATGGAAGACATAAAGCTTTAAGGGGTGGGGTGATGGGGAAAGCAGAAAGAGGGGTCATGAAGTGGAAGGATGGAATTTCAAATTCAAAAATTGGACAACGGAGATAAATATTACGGGATGAGACGTAAGAATGTTTTTGAATCCACGGAGAAAGGTAGTGCTGTCGGTGCAGGAGGAGGTTTGGTGGACATATCTCTCAATGGTGAAGAATTACTTTAAAAATTAAATAATTATCATATCCAGATCCGGATTCAGATCTTCACCAAAATCAAATTATTTCTTCCTTGTCACACACCTATCCTGCACACTAAGTTTCATCCGAATCCATCTGCAACTTTTTGAGACATCGTGCTACACATCATTTTGGCCCTATCTCTCAAAGGTGAGGAACCACTTGAAAAATTCTAGGAGTCGG
Source organism: Eptatretus atami (assembly GCA_035128595.1). Taxonomy (NCBI): domain Eukaryota; kingdom Metazoa; phylum Chordata; class Myxini; order Myxiniformes; family Myxinidae; genus Eptatretus; species Eptatretus atami. Next base: position 24,730,429 of record CM068966.1, on the reverse strand, counting down.
ATCCGGATCTGAATCTTCATCAAAATCTAATCAGTTCGTCCTTGTCAGACACCCAACCTTCCCACCAAATTTCATCCAGATCCGTCCACAACTTTTTGAGATATCCTGCACACAGACAGCCAGACAAACACGAAAAAGACATCGTGCAGAGCACGATACTCGCAAAATCTACCCCCCTCTACAAAGATTGCCGTGGATACATGAAATTGTCCATTTCATTAAGATTAAAATTCACAATCTTAATCAAAGTTCAGGTCAATCAGATGATTGAAAATTGATTATTTTTCCGATTGAAATTGATGATTTTAGAAGTTTGACCTTGAGTTGAACTTTGACCTTTTGACCTCGGATTAGTTGGTTTTCTAATTCAGTTACGCGATTTGCAAACCTTGTTCAAATTTCAAGTCAATCGGATGAAAAATGATGATTTCAGAAATTTGACCTCAAGATGACCTTTGACCTATGACCTCAAAATCAATAGGCTTCTCAGTTGAGACTACCTCTACAACTTGGTAAAGTTTCATGATGATCGGTTTGGAATTATGACCTGTTAGTGACAAACAGACAGACAGACAGACAGAATAACAAAATCGACAGACCAATATACTTGAAAACTTTTCGATTTTGCAAGTAACAAATAGAGAGGGGTGAAATCATAACCTCCTTCACCTTCTGTGGTGGAGGTAAAGAGACAGATCTTTTACAGCAGCAACTCCGAGGAGTAGGCTTTGAACAACACGAAAACTAACATATACAGCACAACAATTTGACATATACAGCACAACAAGGTACGATTTAACACGGAAAATTGGACGGAAACACAAAGGGCAACACAGGGACAAAAAAACATTATGGGTCAGGCTCAGAAAACTTAGTTATAACGAGGTCGAAGTGGCAGCTCCAGATTTGACCAACAAGTGGAAAAATCACTGAAACTCTGATCCAATTTGAGATGCTGCCAATTACTAATGAGCCAACTTTCGTTGACAATGTCAGTATGTACATTTATATATGCTAGGTGTTACCCACTATTAAACCAAGCAGTTTCTGAAGGCTGAGAATGGTGAATGATACTGGTACCAACTTCCAAGGCATATTGGCCAAAATGGAGATGTTCGTTCTTACACCTGAGCTTAAGAGTCAGTTTTCATCGGTTGAAAACCAAGCTGCAGCATTCTGCTACCATTTGGTGATGTTCCAATTGAACATAGAATACAGAACATAGAATACAGAACATAGAATACAGATCAAAGCTACTGTATATGATTTCTTACTAAATGATTCAGTGTAGGGTGGGAGAGATAGAGGGTGGAGAAAATATTATGCTGCCCAGCAGGCTTGACAACAAAAAAAAACCTCAAACAAGTTTATGATGCAGGGTGTGGTTGCCAAGTTGAGGATGTCACACAGCATGCCGAAGAATGTCACGTAGCAAGTACGTTTGACAGTAAATCTTGAAGCTTCCAATGATGTAGAGAAACAAGAAACTTGCGATCTAGAGAAACAAGAAACTTGACCTTTACTTCAACACACTGTTTGCAGTGTGAAACCAATTTGGTCTCGCTTTTGTACTCGTCATCCCCGAAGACCTCACAAGACTTCTTGAATTGAGTTCGCACTCAAGTGAATCAATATCTCGGCTCAGGTGAGTTTGGCATTAGTTGCAACTAAAATGTTGACTTACAGACAAATGTTATCATGTGAAAGGCAATTGAAGCGTAAGGTTTATTGATGCATAAATTATTATGGAAAATTAAAACCTCTGATTACTGTTTGTTCGAAATAGTGTGTAAAGAAACCGGAAAACAGAGCAATGGCATCGGATATATATATATATATATAATATATGTATGTATATAATAGTATATATGATATATATATGTATATATATATATATGAAAATGTATATATATGTATATATATATACATTATAATATAAAATATATATGATGGTCGATTTGTCCGTTCGATTTGTTTTCATAAAATGCTTAAACTTAATATAAAAGGAGCTCCAGCTTGGTGTCGGCATATATGATTCTGATCATATATATATATATATATATAATATGTATATATGAAAAATATATATATATGTATATATTATATATATATATATGATGGTCGATTTGTCCGTTCGATTTGTTTTCATAAAATGCTTAAACTTAATATAAAAGGAGCTCCAGCTTGGTGTCGCATATATGATTCTGATCATATATATATATATATATATATATATATATATATAGAAAGCATAAACATTACTGTTGTGAATATTATTGAGTTTGCATTCTCCCCATATGTTAGTCTGCGTGCTTGTTTAACTAGTAACATCAGTGGTCATTTGACTCTTCAGGCAAGGTGTTGAAGGATTGTGCTGATATTTGTTTTCCTGTCGCCTCCCCCCCTCCCACAACCACTTGTCCAATTGACCCAACATGCCTACTCCTAACTACTTAATTCTAAACCCATTTCTTTTGAACGCTTTGTACTCAGGTCTTGTACTGCCTTAATGTTTGGTACTCTGCTCTTTTAGCATTGGTACAATGGTGTGTCGTTAAGCTATCCAGGTGTGCTATGACCTTGATGGATCTATCAGTGAGGAATAAGATTCAAAACAGAGGCCAATGTTTACATTTCACTTAACCTAAATACATACTTAGAAAAGAAGATGGGAATTTGCTCACGAATACACACTTCATGGCACTACGACGACGCAGTCAATACTTAGCACTTATAATGATTACAAAGGGATATTTAAATAAACAAACATTACAGTCTTCCCTGTTCCCCAACATTAGCTCAGATGTAGTGCATATTGTCAAATCAATTGGAAATGATTTTGAAGTTACTCGTTTTTGTGTTTTTCCCTCCTCGTGCATGTTCACCACCCCACTTCTGCTTCCCCCTGCCCCCTCCCCTCCACACCCTCCCCTTTCTCCACACCCTCAATCCCCTTTGGTGGTTTGTGAACCTGTTTCACCCTCCCATCATCCTAGCCTGGTTTGGTTGAATCTACATTTACATTCAATTTCTTTTCCTAATAAAACAATAAATGTTTTATATATTTTTAAATTTTGGGTTACATGCACTAGCCTAGAGACAAAGTAACTTCCTCGTGTTGGAATCACCATCATAGCTTCAGCAGTTATTCCGTTAGGTCGGGCTACAGTTTAACATTGTCTTTGAAGGTAAGAAGAAGAAGAAAAGAAGTACAAATTTGCGATTTAGCGATCTCTCGTTTGGTACTTTTGCGATGTATTCTAGCATCTTTTTATATCTTGGTAGTTCAGAAAACGCTCAAGAATAAAATGTATGGCTTTTAAATGCTTATGACTTCACTCTGGAGGAATTTATGAGTGTATCATTGTGTACACATTTGAATGGGCAGCAATTTTTTTTCTGTATCATCACTCTATATGGTGTACTACCTTACTTCATGATTACAAAACACTCATCAGTGGTATTTCATCTTAGCATTGGAAATGTCAAAAAAAAATCTTTAAACTCTTTGAGCAGAAAAACTATTATATGCAAAGTGTTTTGGGTATTGTGGGGGAAATGAGTAAAGTGAAAGTAAAGGAAGAGTTTAAGTTGGATTGAGTTGTGTCACTCTGGCATCAAATGGATGGCATATGTTTCTGTATTTCACAACTCTGAACATAATACGGAGGGAAAGAGTGGAATCACTACCCACCCCCATAATCACTCATTCACTCACCACCCCACACCTTACCATTCTTTTTGTGCTAGACAATCTCATGTCTGACAAATTCTGCACCTTGCACTTCCAGGCTTGAGGCCATGATGTGGGGATGGTTTGTGATCCTTCTCCAGGGCCTCCTGATCACAGTCCCAGTTTACAGTGAAACAAGTATTCTACAAAAGGCAGGTGAATGGCAGGTGAGGCTCTCATGCTTGAAGCAAAGGTCGGATTAGATACAAAGAAAATTAATGATGTCGAGGCCATTTGGCCTGTTATGCCTGTGCTTTAAATTATCCATAACCTACAAGGTGACCACAAAAAACAAACCCATACTATTTCATATAAAATCCTTATTTATCACTCAAATGGCACAATTCTTGGCAGAGATGAATTTGAATAGGCCAGGATTGACTGTGCTTAACTGTGCTTAAATGGCATGCTCTAAATGTTTGCCACAGCACTGCAAGCACACTTGCATTCGACGGGCAAAATGGTTGCTCACCCTGACACATTCCGCAATAGGAATTGAGCAAATTTTATCGCTAATTGTTGCTTTGAATTATTCAATGGATTGTGGCCTTGCTCTGTAGATGTTGTCCTACAGAGAGCCCCAAAGATATAAATCTGGTGGTGATAGATGTGGTGAGTGTGGGGCCCATTCAAAAGAAAATCTTCGACTGGTGACTCTGTCACCAAAGTGTGTGCTGAGGCAGTTCAGTGAATCATTTGAAGTATGGTGAGTGGCAACAACCTGTTGAAAATATTGTTCCTCTCAGGAAACCCACCCTGCAACTGCCTAGGGCTCTCCAAAACTTCCCAAGAACTTCAATGTAATATTTTGTGTTGACAGTCCAATGCATGCCTTGCCTGTATTGTCCTCATATCAGAAAGGGTGAAAGATTCCATGTTTACTGATTGCGACCCAGGCAGTGCATTTTTCTGAGTGGAGAGGTCACTCAAGCAGTAAATTGGGGGTGTTGATCCCCACTATACACAGTTCTTGGGGTTGATATGCCCATAAAGAAGGAAATGGGTCTCATCAGAAAACCAGACATTGTCAAGGAAGTTAGGCTTTTCTTTAATCTTGGCTGCAAACCATTGGACATTGTCTCTCTTTTCTGCATATGGGCTGCAGTCAGTTTGTGTTTAATCTGAATTGTGTATGGATACAGTTTCATATCATGGATGAGAATTCTTCTCATTGATTCACTTGAAATTCCAAGCTCCAGACCCCAACGCCTGAGAGATCTCTTTAGCTTCTGCCCAAGGAATCGCAAACAAGGTCAATGTTTTCAAGAAACCTTACATCTTGAGGACGTCCCAAATGCGTTGGTCCTCCAGCACTTTCACTGTTGAGATTTGCAGCAGTGCCTTTTCTCTGAACCTTTTGACCCAGGTAAATATTTGTGACTTTCAGGGCACAGTGTAATTTCCAAACTCCCATTTCAACTCGATTTGAGTCTTCTCGTACTGGAGTCCGTTTTATGAAAAGTCTCGACAGAATAATTATTTTGCCTAATTGTCCAGGGAATCTTTAAAAAGGGAAGAATCGTCGCCAACTTTTGTAGTCTGTTTTGTGGTTTGCTTTTCGTTAATCACCTGTTAAAACAAGAAGTTGTCATTAGTAAGACAGAAAATATTAGATAAATAGTGGGTTCTGTTTTTCGGGGGGTAACCTGTATTAACTTAATACTGCATATCCATTTCCTTACCTTCGATATATTAGCCCCATTATTGCCATTAGCTTGATCTAAATTAAGTTTTAACTTTTAGGTTGGTAATTTGGATAAGTTACAAGTACACAATGACTGACCGATTGCCAAAGATATGGTGGTATCTCTAACATTGACAACCTAAATACAGATGTACTGTGGTGTACTGAATTGGACTAATAACGTGACGTGGGGTGAAGTATCGGATAAATTACTGGAGTTAGCAAACAGATCAATCACACAATTTTCATCCAGCACATCTGCAATTGGCCAAATGACCTCAAACCTTTCATTACGTTCCATGTAACTGAAGTCTGCAGTTGTCCATTCGAATGTGTAAATGGCAGAAAACACTTTTGTTGAAGCAATGGCATACTATATGTGAGAAACACACTGAAAGTCATTAATATAGTTGATTTTGTTGACAAGCATGTGCATCTAATGAATTTAGAGAATGTCACATATACATGCCATAACAATGAAAGGAATTAATTACCTCTACCACCGAAGGTGAGCAGCGGTTATGTTTTCACCCCTTTCCGTTTTTCTTTGAACAGGATATCTCAAAAAGTTGAGGACGGATTCGGTCAAAATTTGCTGGAGAGTTTGATTGTGTGACAAGGACGAATTGATTGGATTTTAGTGAAGATCTGGATACGAAAATTTTTTAAGTGATTCTTTGCCATTGAGAGACAAAGCCAAAAATTATATACAGTCTAGCATGATATCATAAAAAGTTGTGGACAGACTATTATGAAACTTGGTGGACAGGTTGGGTGAGTGACAAGGAAGAATCATTTTGATTTTGTTTTCAAAAAATAATTTTGATCCGAATCCGGATCCAGGTGGAGGTGTGCGCTCTACCGGGTGCCCTTCTCATTCTGCATGTTTTACCTCTTGAATTTCATTCCTTTACCAATCAATGTTTTGAGATGCTGATTAACATTCATCCCGAGCTATTTGTGGAAGACACTGCCTGTGACAATCCGCGTCCTATAATGAGTTTTCCGATACTGTCGTGATTTATTGAGGTTCATTTCATAACCATAACACTGTGCCATCATTGATATTTTACAGACTGATGGAATGCCTTTTACATCTGAAGATGTGCAACTTTTAACAGGTATTTTTATGTGAACACGAACTCTGAAATGTTCAAACAGTATTATTCAATCCACCTTGCAACATAATATGAGAAATTAAATTTCACCATGACATGCTTCACTGACACACACTTTGACATTATCAGATAATATACAGACGAGGAAAAGTATCCGGCCTAAGAACGGGAAAAGCAAGAAAAAGTATCTGTTCTCAGTGATGTGAAAAGTTCAAGTTATTCTTTCAATTTAAATTATTTCATGGGTTTTAAAAAGGTTAATTGTGTTGCACTCGTGGTTTTACTCAGAGCCAAAGCTGTGAGCTACTTATATTTTGCACACTTCAAAATGGTGGTGCAACATTGGGTGGCGGAGGTTCAATTTGTCTCACAAGAGGGCAAAATATACCAATTTTAAATTGTGTTTTACTCCATGAAGATCTGTTTTAAATCTACAGTGACCTGCAAAACTATTCACCCCCTACCAATAATGCCACACTTCGATAAATTACGAATTATGTAGAAACAATTTTTCCAAATTAACTTTTTTTATTCACAACCGAGGAGATCGAATGAAACATTTTTATAGTTGAAGGAAGATACATGCTGGGAATACTTGCAAAAACACATGCACAAATCAAAATTCACTGGATGCAAAAGTATTCAACCCCTTCGGTCAGTACTTGGTGGAAGCACCTTTTGCAGCAATGACTGCTTTGAGCGTTTCTGGGTAGGTCTCCACCAGCTTTGCACAGTGACATGGTGAAATCTTTGCCCATTCTTCACATTAAAATTGCTCTAGTTCTGCCATGTTTGATGGGGATTGTCGATGGACTACAAACTGCAAGTCTCGCCAGAAATGTTCAATTGGGTTCAAGTCAGGACCTTGACTGGGCCACTCAAGAACATTTTTTTTTTCTTATTCAGCCACTCTAGTGTGGCTTTGGCTTTGTGCTTCAGATCATTATCATGCTGAAATGTAAATCTCCTACTCAGTTTCAGATTCATGGCTGACTCAAGCAGGTTTTCATCAAAGATTCTCCTGTACTTTGCACTGTCCATTGTCCTTCCTATCCTGGAAAGCTTGCCAGTCCCTGCTGATGAAACAGACCCATAATATAATGTGGCCACCACCATGCTTGACAGTAGGGATGATGTTAACTGGGTGATGTTCAGTGTTATGATTGTGACAGATGTAATGCTTTGAATTTAGAGCAAAAAATTCAATTTTTGTCTCGTCTGACCACAACATTTTCTCCACTTGCCTGTAGTATCATAAAGATGCTTTTGCGCAAACTCCATACGAGCTTTTAGATGCATCTTTTTAGTCAGAGCTTCTTTCTTGCCACCTGCCCAGAAAGACCAGCTATGTGAAGGGAAGAGGATGTTGTTGATTGATGAACACTGACCCCCATCTCAGACACAGAGCCTTGCAGATCTTTAAAAATCATTGTTGGATTTACAGTGACATCCCAAATCAGTTTCCTGCTTGCCTGGCTGCTGAGTTTGGATAGGCGACCTGATCTGGGGAGCATCTGGGTGGTATGATACGTCTTCCACTTCTTAATGATGGATTTCATCTCACTCAAAGGGATAGTGAGTGACTTTGAAATCTTGTTATAACTCTCTCCTGAACTGTGCTTCTCCACCACTTTATGTCTGACTTCTTTGGAAAGGTCCTTGGTCTTCATGTTTGCCTTGTTGGTTGACCAAGTGAGTTTCACCTTAAAACTTCTTAGAGAAGTGGGGGAGCTTGATTTCTAAGTTAAACCACTGATTACACACAGCGGAAACCTATTACACTTATTTTGTAACCTTTTAAACAAATAATTTACTCCTGAAGTGATTTAGGGTTATTAGGCAAAGGGTTTAAATACTTACGCAACTCAGAATCATCTGATTTTCTCTGTGAATCCAGATTATTCACATTTTATCTGCATTTCTTTAAGCTTTATCACTTTGAAGTAGTTTGTGAAGACTCTATATATTAAGTTGGATTTGAAAGCATCATGAAATAATCTCAGACGACATCAAAATGTGAAAATTTTGTAGGGGGGTTTAAACTTTTGCAGGACACTGTACTTTTATCCAGATGTTCAGGTTAATTTTAAAGATTACTGGAATAGACAATGATGTGACTGACTGTATTGCATCAAGAAAAGTGAAATGAATATGCAAAATAACCAATCAGCAGCTTTTCAAACTCAGCGCGGAAAGTGGCCGCTCTAAACAGAAGACAGGCAAATGCATGGACAGACAATATGGTTCACAACATATCTAATATAGCAAAGCTTTCAATTGTTTAGATTGAATTGATGTGAATTATGCTGAGAGAAATTAGGATGTCAGAGCAACTGACATGTCTGATAAGAAGCCTGGACACTAAACCAGAAGCGACAGTAAGAACAGAGTATGGAGAGACAGGATGGTTTGGAATTGGAAAAAAGGATCAGACAGGGATGCATTCTATTTCATTGCCTGTTTAATCTGTATCGTGAGTACATCATGAGGAAAGTTGTAGTATTCGTAGAAAGCATAGTCTTGCCTCGCATGCGCATTCTAAACTGTCTACTTTGGCCAGGGAGTAAAGGTGTATACCCAAGCTGTATGAATGTTTGATTTTTGAAACTTTTTTTTTAATATAAAAAGGCTCCTTGCAAAAGGAGAATTCAGGTTGGCATGCCAGTGAAGTCCTGTGGACTCACTCCTATAGAGAAGGGTTCCAATTGTATGGTCATGAATTCTGGCCCTCCAGGGTTAGGATGGGTGTGTTTGATTGACCATGTGCTTCAGCCTTCAGGTTTGGGGGCACGTGTATGCTTGTGGGACAGTCTTGTTGGACTGTGTACTTTGGCCATGGGGTCAAGGTACATGTGCCAAGCTGTTTGAATGTTTTGATTTTTTTTTACATTTCTTTCACTCTATATATATATATATATATATATATATATATATATATATATATATATATAAAAAGGTGCCTTCAAAAGAGGGTAAGTAAGCCTGAAATCTAGACAGGTGGCTTCTTTTGATGTTTAACCAATGGTTAGAGAATATATATATATCTTCTTCTTCTTCTTTCGGCTGCTCCCGTTAGAGGTCGCCACAGCGGATCATCCGTTATGATCCGCATACTGATTTGGCACAGGTTTTACGCCGGATGCCCTTCCTGACGCAACCCTGGTCGCCTCTTACGACACAGGGATAAGGATTGGGTTTCGCCATGATTCCGGGCTGCCCTACACCCTCTATAGCGCGGCCAAGCACAGAGCCCCCGTCCTCAAGCGATCCTCCAACCCAAGCCTCCGAGTAGCCGGATTACAGGCGCACGCCACTACGCCCGGTATATATATATATATATATATATATATATATAATATATATATATATATATAACATATATATAATATATATACATACATACATACCATACACACATACATACATACACACATATTTATTCTAATTTTGAACGGCTTTCGATGTACGCTCAATATGTGCAATATCAAATGGTCATGTAGCACGTGGTAAAGTTTAAATTTCCACCGTTGAACGGTTTTCGATGCAAACTCAATATGCGCTGTCTCAAATGGTCATGTAGCATGTGGTAAAGTTTCAGTTTTGTCCGTTGAACAGTTTTCGATGTACGCTCAACATGCAGTATATCAAATAGTCATGTAACACATGGTAAAGTTTCAGTTTCCTCCGTTGAACAGTTTTCGATGTACATTCAACATGCACCATATCAAATAGTCATGCAACACGTGGTAAAGTTTCAGTTTCCTCCGTTGAACAGTTTTCGATGTACACTCAATATGTGGCATATCAAATAGTCATGTAACACGTGGTAAAGTTTCAGTTTCCTCCGTTGAACAGTTTTCGATGTACACTCAATATGTGGCATATCAAATAGTCATGTAACACGTGGTAAAGATTCAGTTTCCTCCGTTGAACAGTTTTCGATGTACACTCAACATGCGGTATATCAAATGGTCAGAAGAAGGTTCCCCTCTTTCGAGAAGGTTCCCCTCTGAATGTCACAAACGTTATTTTATACAAGGGTCTCGTGCCGCCGAGGAGCAAAATTGAGAAGGAACAAAATGTTGGCTTTTTGTGTTGAATGTTTAAGCACCGGGTGTAATTTATTACAAAATAATTGCAGTTATTTTTGCAATCCTCGAATTCCTTTGGTTTGTGACTCATTCTCGTCTGTAGTTTCAGAGGTTGAATGGCATAAAATAAAATTAATGATCTGACTGCCGGGGAGGAAACAACCAATTTCCTCATTCCTCAAGTTCCAGTGCAGCGAAAGGTCCGAAGGACCTCGGGTAAATAACACTTGACAGACGAAATGGTCAGTTGGACCATGGGGCTCTCTGTGTGACCCCTGGGATTCGCGACCTGAAAATTGTGTGGTTCAATGAGAGGTTGTGAAGATTTCATACCGCAAGGTGCCGTGCAAGCAAATGAACGAGCGATTCTTATTCCATATATTAAATCAAGTTTCTTCAACGATTTGGAGTCGTTGGACATTGTTACCACAACTTATCAGTTATCCCTCTCACTGGAAGCACGAATATATGAACTACATGAAGTGAATTTCCTCTAAATAATGAATATGCCGCACTGTCCATATTTTCAGAGGTTTTGATCATGGGTGAGCATTTTGACTCATCATGATGTAATCACTGCTGTTCTTGACATTGTATATACAGCTACATTATCTCATGGACAAAGTTGTTTTTAACATCTGATGTTATCCTCCCTCATGGTGCTTATAATCTGAGGCACACATGATTCACAAACGGCACGCAAAACTACACCCATCAGTTGAGCTGCTCATGCAGTCATTTGTTGCAGACCCTAAGGACGTGTGCTCACGACACTCTCCAGGTGACTCGTCCCCAAGCAGTTACCTGTACTTGCTCTTTTATCCAGAACCCCAATGATTCTATTTTAAAATGTAAGCCGATCTTCCCCACAGTCGATATCCACAATTAAAAGGTGAAAAAATAATCAACTGAATAACATTCTCACTCTGTTTGTCACAGAAGGATTGCTTGTCAAATTTTTTCATGTTCTTCTGTGATATTCGCTTTGCAGAAGTCCTGGCTCTAAATCAGGGGTCTCCAACCTTTTTGGGCGGAGGGCCACAAAACCAAAGTGGTGAGGGGCGGAGGGCCGCACCCCAAAAAAGGACGCTAAATTCCGGAAAAAAAAAATATATAATTAATATGCAGAAATTTAAACAAAAATTAGTGCTGAATATATTTTTCTTGCCAACGAATATGATAAATGAATAATCGTGTTAAAAAACACACGTGTCTAATATGAATCAAAATCCTAATATAAATTACAGAACGCTTTCATCATTGACCCTGACAAATTGGCAGTATCGCGGGCCGCATTGTAATGTAAACTTAATACGGCACCGCGGGCCGCATAAATCCGTCTAAGGGGCCACGTGTGGCCCGCGGGCCGCAGGTTGGAGACCCCTGCTCTAAACTTTGGTGTGAGTGGAGGGGTGGGGAGCCAATCACTGTGCGAGCCAGGAGGGTCGGGTGGGAGTGGAGGGGTGGGGAGCCAATCACTGTGCGAGCCAGGAGGGTCGGGTGGGGGGGGGGGTTGTCTAATAAAGCATTATGTAATTACGAGTACAAAGGCCTGTCAAAAATGGCCAAAAAATTTGGAATTATTTTATTCGAAATATTCAAGGAGACTGGAAGATATGATGTTTCGTAGCAAGAAGCGTGATTTTAAAACACTACACGTACAAATGTGACCATATTGTCCTTATCTTCTGGGACATTTCATTTGGACGGTACAGCGTCGTGAGCATGCCAACGTCTGAAGCCTCGGCCTAGGTCCAGGTGTGCTTATAGCTTCTTTATTACTTACGAAATCTAAAGATTTCGTAAGTATAATGATCACTTCCGTCCTCTGTTTGTGTGTTTGTTTGTAGGCACGATAACTCGAGAACGGAAGAAGCTTCCAATGTCAAATTACACCACGTGATTCAGGAGCGTAATGGCGAGTGCTGATTAGATTTTGGTCAAAATCGGTCAAAGGTCAAGGTCACAGTGAGGTCAAACATTCGATTTTTGATGGTTTGGTGCAGAATCATCGTAGAAACTTCTGGTTTGCGTCGCTACCTTCTCTAGAGACAGCTTTTATTAGACAAGGTCAGAGGTCAAGTTGACGATTTCGTAAGTACCAGTCTATGACTGCTTGTTTATTAGATATTCGAGTATGTAAATGACCACTCGTTTTGCTCTGCGTGCGTTGCACATCATGTGCGGCAAATTTCACCTCCCTTCGTCCTGTATTTATTATTATTATTATTATTATTTTTTAATGATTCTGTACACCACCCATGACATGAGGCCTGGTTTGCAAGTCACCATCGACAATTCCAATAGAAGAGACATTATTTCTCTTTAACGGAAAATGTTTTTTGAGTTGTTTTATCCTGAAAAATAGAGTGTAGTGAACACACAGTCGTGTTAAAAGATTGGCCTTTAAAACCCGACTCGCATTGTCTTCATGAAGGGGTACAGACAAATACACAAATACACACTGTTTTATAATAGGTGGATTCAAGGGGGGGGGTGTCTTTGGTTCAACATGAGAGTGTGTTACAGGGGGAGAAGTGTATCTAAGATTGCCAAAACATGTGCTACACAAAGTGTGAATGGACCCTATGGTCTCATAATTGGATAGGACTTGTCTTAGGTATAGGTATGATCAAAGAAAATCAGAAATCGTAAACGTATCAATGTTGACAATGTTTTACTGAGTGGATAAGCATGCACAGCTTGTTGGAATTATATATATATATGAGCGAAGTTGTGTGTGCTGTTGTTAATGGTTATATCCATATGCGGGTTTCAGAAGGTGGAACGGGGAGCTCTCTCAGGTCTCAAAGTATCCACGTTCATGTCATTGTGTGCATGCACATATGTCTGTGTGTGCACGCAAGTATATGTATATGCAGTATGAAATAAGGTTTTTGCAGTTGGGATGATCCATTGTAATTCTTAAAAGGCACAGCCCACCAAAATGACAAAACGACCAAACTTGCACCTATTTTGATACAAACAGGCGAGATCCGATCAAGTCTCAGGCAACGTTTCGTTCATGACACACAAACTTCTTCAAAGCCAAGAGAATAATCGTGTGTGTGTGTGTGTGTGTGTGTGTGAGAGAGAGAGAGAGATGAAGAACATGAAAAAAACGAGGTGTGTGTGTGTTTGTGAAAGTTGCTGTTGTTGGCAACTAATCTCCACACGAGAGTGGGTTTAATGAGGTGGAACAGAGACCTACTAGGTGTCAAAGTATCCACCGCCATGTGTGTGTGTCACTTTTTTTTTATTTCGATACAATTCCATACCCCTTGGTTAATTGCTCCCAAATTTGTAGTGCCACCTCATTTTCACATGTGGAATGTCAATGTAAAAATTTAAACTTTCAATTCTTAATCAAATTGAAGTTAAAACCTGAAATAATATCGTTTTGGTCGATTGGCAGGGAGAGTGGCGGAGCTTGGCTTACACGTCAGCACTTCTGTGTCACGTTCGAAGGTAGATTCGTTGTTGGGAATCAAACCAATTGTAGTTGATTATTTATATTCTCTATGCAGAATGAAAATTAATATACAAATTAAGACTCCACAGTCACAATCGATGTTAAAACGAAACATAACGTTGTACTGAGCGATCGAGCATAGCACGTCGGGTGCCTTGGAGAGGCAGAGCTTGATGGCACGTGGTGTTCAAAGATCAATTCTTTATAGAGCTTCTTTGTTTTCAATAATTATTTTCCATAAACAATGCCATGAAAGAAGAGAAGTTTACTTGGAAGATATACATATCTCCATCCAAGAAAACAAAGGAAACATGCAATGAAGAAACACAGAGACAACAGACTGCTCACATAAATGAGACTAAAGAGAAACATGCAAAGATATGTCATTAGAATAGAAACAGACGCCAAACTGCAAGACAATTTGAGACACCAGGATAAACTGACCTCAAAGGAGGAAACGAGACAATTTGGCCCAACATTGTCATGGTGCACTCACGTCACTGGTGAATTTTTGCTCCAGCTTTAAACATCAATCTTCTTGATGTTTTATTAAACTCAAAATAACCTGATCTTCATTGGGTCACCCATAGTGGGGCAACTTAGCATAACAATTGTGCATTTTGTGAGGAAAGCACCAAATTTTTGGCAACTAGTAGCCTATCATATTATTAACATATTTGGATATTGGGCCATCTCAATTCAGCCGCTGATGGCTGTGGCAGCCATTTTCCACTGCCATCAAAAATTTTAGATGGCCCAATATCCAAATCTGTTCATAATATGATAGGCTACTAGTGTGCCAAATTTGGTGCTTTCCTCACAAAATGCACAATTGTTATGCTATATTTAGCTAAGTTGCCCCACTACCAATATATATATATATATATATATATATAATATATATATTAAGAGGCAAACACACATAACGTGTATGTGGGAAATTATATGCCCATCCCAAGAACTTGGGAGTGTATCAAATGCTTTCGCTGATGTCTATTGTGGTGAGAATAGTGTGTTTTGGTGGTTTTCTATTGTTGAAGCCATCAAAGGCGTTTTGTGTGAGGGAGGGTTGTGAGGATAGTGGTGGTGGAGTGCTTTGGTCTGAATCCATGATGGGTGTGTGAGAGAGGGATGTGACGATTTGTGAGTGTGAGTATTAGGCGTTCTGTAACGTTTGAGGGTGTGTAAAGTCATGCGATATGCCTGTCGGAGACTGCTTTGGTGGGATTTTTGTTTGCGTTGAGGATGGTAATGATTTTGTCTTGTTTCCAAATTTGGGGAATTCTTGAGTGTTGGTAGGAGAAATTGTTTATATTTGTGAGGGCTGATATTCCGTGTGGTCCAAGGTGTTTTAAATGTACATTGGACATGTTGTCAAGGCCGGTAGCCTGCGAGTGAGTTTTTGATTTTTTAAAAAATGATTTTTGTTGTTTGTGCAAGAGTGAATGGCGTGATGGTGGTGTCGAGTGGCAGCTTAGTTTACGTCTTGTTAAACTTCTTTCATCTTTTCTGGGTGCTATATGACTTGTGTTTGCGTAGTGGTCTTTGAGGATGTTAGCTTGTTGTTTCTCTGACGGGATGTTTTATTTGGTAGTTATGGCTGCTTGTGAGGCTGTTATGCCACTGTTGGAGTTGGTGATGCTGTTTATGGTTTTATACAAATGTTTGGTATTGGTTGAGTTGTCCATTGGGTGTAAAGAGGAGTGCCAGTTTTGTGTTTTTTTCACTGATATTTTGTTGTTGATGTCTGTGTTTAGTGTTTGAATCCTTTCTACTATTTCTGGTGCTTTGTGTGTTGGTGTGTTGTGTTGTGTTTTAGGTTGTCTCATTGTTTGACGAGGTGTGCGATTTCTGGCATGTAGTTGTGGTTGTGTTTTTTAACATTGCCCTTTGGAATGTGTTCAGTAGCTGCGGTTTTGATATAATCGTGTTGAACTGTTTGATGTGGATGTCAATGGTGCTGATGTTGTTGAGTTGTTGGAATTCTTGTTCAGTGTCGTGCACAAAGTTGTTTTGTAATCGGTGAATATTTTGTTTTTCTTTTCGTTGAGGTCTGTAGCTGTGTTTTGGTAACGGTGACAGGTAACGGTGGTAACGGTAATGGCCTGGTGTTGGCTTCATGATTAGGGTGGTGGGCTTGGGATCCGAGGATCCAGGGTTCAAATCCCCCTCAGCTGTTAAATTAATACCAGGTGGGATTGACTGCCTGTCATTCTTACGAGGTCAGCAAAATGAGTGCCAGCTTGCTGGTATCCTGTGTCGGAGTGGCGACCTGTCCAGGAATGTACCCACTAGCCAAGGAGACTGATTAGTCAGCACCAATGCTCTGCACAGAGTATGGTCCCAATGGATGGTTGGATGGATGATAGGTAGGTGATCTGAAGGGGGTTGTTGCACTGTTATCCCCTGTGGTTGTGGTGCAAAGTGATGGAGAATAGAATTTTATGTCTGATGATTATTGTAACCAGCTTGGTGTGTGTGGTGTGTGTGTGTGTGTGTGGTGTGTGTGGTGTGTGTGTGTGTGTGTGTGTGTGTGTGTGTGTGTGTGTCATTCATATAAGAATGAATTTATTGTGTGGCAATGGTTTGGTGTTTGATGTTTGGTCTACCAGGCTGTGTGTTTGGCATTCAAGTCCCCTCTGATGATGGTGTTTGGGAGGGAGCAAAAGTTCTATAGTTGTGGTATTTAGTTGGTCCAGTGGGGGATGTATCTGGTGGTATGTAAATGTTTATGATGTTCGTGTGTGCTTTGTTTCCAGTTTTAATTTTGAAAGCTTGAAGTTCAAATATGTTGTCCGGTGGTAGAAGTGCTTTTGTATCTTATCTGATATCTGAGTATCGAATTGAATTGTGAATGTATTTGATGAGGCCTCCACCTCTGTCGATCGGTCTGTCTGAGCGTATCGGTGCACATTTGGGGATGGTCGGTGTTTTGTTTTTTTCGTGTAATTTGGTTTCTTGTGTGATGACTATATGAACGTTGTTTGTGAGAATGAAGTTCTTAAGTTGCATGGCTTTGTTGATGAGACCATCTTTGTTGTATTTGACGATATTAAGTTGATGAGTGCGTTTCTGGGGTTAAGGTGTTGGGGACCCGGGTTGGTTTCTATGTCTCCAGATAGAATGAGGAGAAAGGGGAGGAATGCAGGAAGGAAGTTACTCCCCAAAGAAGAAGAAAAAAAAGAAACGATTGTTGTGGAGTTGTGATGCATGTGTGAGTGTGATGTGTGGTGTTTGAGTGTTTGTGTGTGAGGTGCTCATGTGGAAGATGAGAAGGGGTGGGCCGGTCCATGGGGACCAATCGTGCTGTCCGGGCGTATCTGGGCAGCAGGGAAGAGTGGGGACGACCCCCCCCCCCCGTCTTACATTTGGGGATATAACCACCATGAAGAGGCAGCCCCAATAGTTGCTGTAGGTCGTTGATTCGATGTCAGTCTCCTGCATCAAGGAAACCAATTGGAGGGAGGAGGCGATGGAGGGGGTGGGGGAAGGGTGGTAGGGAGAGGAGGAGAAGGATACAATATAGAACTCATCACTGATGCCTCACCTTCTGCTTCAGCACCTCGGAATAGGGGTCATGGCTTCCACCCTGAGTATTTCCATGCTGAAATAAACACAGAGAATGCACGAATTCGTTTTGTCGGCATAGGTCAGGAACTGTCTAAAAGACAGTAGGCCATTGGCCAGATATTGAAACCCTCCTCCCTACTCGGGAATTTTCTGGACCATAATTTATGAAGAATATGGGTCCTATAGCTCTTAAATCTGCTGGTTTGCCAATTGCCTTAGTTGTGCTCAGCTGGTTACAGAGTGATATGTATTACTACTATAGCACAAACAGTGAAAGAAGCAATTTTTCAAGCATTTGGATGTGTCCTGAAACAAATGCATTTTTCAATGTTTTTATCTGGAATGACAGGGTGGGGGGGGGGGGGGTAATTAACAGGTGGAACACCAGCGCAGTCATTTTGGAGCCTTCAATCACCCCTTTTAGGATGAGCACTCCTGAAATAATACTACTATAAAGATAACTTCAGGAAAAATCTTCACTTGTTGCAGAATATCTCTTTTCTGGAAAATAATCTGAAACGATACATCTATACTCTAAACTCTACTCTGAGGTTTCTGGACTTCAGACCAGACTTGATGGGTTAAACCAGTTTTATGAGCGTCAACCGTCCCACTTTCCCGTCAGTGCATGTTTCTGGTGTGGGCAGTAATTCTATTTGTCTGAAGGCCTTCGAGCTTTTGCATAGCCAGATGGAATAGCTCGCTCTCAGGGCAGTTTTAGTTGCTATGTCCATAATAATCTTCCTCTTTCCTTTCAGGATGCCTAAGAAGCCAAGGCATTTGCTGAAAGATGTATTGTGGAACCCTCTACTGCATATTTCTACTGGAAATTACTTTACAGACCATCCTCTATGTTCACAATCAGCTATCAGGTCTTTGTATTTGCCTTTCTTTCTGGCATATGCATTGGACAGGTTCTCCTCCGTCAGGACTGTCAATTCAATAATGATCACATTCTTAGTTCCTGCCAAGTGGATGGTGATATTCGGCCATTTGGCAATTTCCATGATTTGTGGAGGGAACACTATTGGCTTATGGTCTTCATCCATCAGAAACATACAATCGTTATCCTTCTGTAGGATGTCCTGTGTTTCTCCCTGTGGATGTGGCAAGGCTGGGTTCCTGTAGGATGTACTATCACCTGTATGGAATGTAATGGTGGGAATTGAGTTTGGCTTTGGTACAATACTGGTCTTATTTGCATATTTGATATAAGGAGCCAGACCTGATGCGATTGCTCTTAGGGTTTGGTCATGGCACCAGTTAGATCTTCCATTTTGGAGTGAGTAGCTGCAACCATTTAAGATGTGGAGCAGTGTGCAGTGGTGATGGTGGCACAGCTGACACAATCCAAAATCGGTTTTGCCCCGCAGTCTTAGATTGAATGGGGAAGGAAGTTGGTTGTGGACAGCATTGATGTGGAATGACAGCAGTCCATATGTCGTCTGTAGAGCAGAACCCCATCTCAACCACTGTCCTTGTTTAGCACATCCATGCAGGTAGACCAGCATATGTTCCTCATTGATATTGTTCACCAAATTAGGTAGGCCTTTCCTGTCTTCTCTTCTGGTCATATCTCTTATCAGCGTTTGGGTTTTCCTGTAATCGAAACCTGCTTGGTCAGTTTGACGTCTGCACATCTCATTCAAGGATAAAGTGTCCTTCTATTCTAACTCTTTCACACCATTCCACCGAAGCTTTTCTTTTCTTTGTATCTAAACACTCTCCGTACAGTGTCTCTACATTTATATTTCACATTTACGCTAATTAACATTCAATATCAACAAATTTATTACTTAGAAATGACTAGAAATGAGTTCCTACATCCAATGATATCGCACAAAACATGTAGTAACATTATATAGGGGAACAAATTAAACCTCCAAACCATAACTAAAATTATATATTCTGTCAATAGATCAAGCTATGCCATTACTTCAATACAATATTCCCTGTAGCATGTATGTACCTGCTGACACTCGTAATTACAATTTATAGTACAGATACCATTAAGGCACGATAGACACGAGTGCAAATTTAGAACAAAAATAAAATAAATACTGTACTTCAAACGATTTCTTTCACTTGGAAGACTACGATGCAAAATAAGTTCATCAATAACATTGTCTATTCTTCATCTTCGTTGCTCTCATCTCTCTTACTAAAGATTTCATCTGCCAAGCTGGCAGACGCAACATCATAGTCATCTTCGTTGTCATCCTGATTGTAATTTAGTGTACACAAAGGATGTCCACCAGCTCCTATGTCAAAGATAATACAGACACTTGAATTTTATATTTGTATAATTTATTTGTTTATGGTGAACAAAACTCCCACTTCAGCATATATACATTTCTTGTATACTAAGTAGCAGACAAAATTTGAACTTAACATAATAATTTCAAACTGCTAAGAATACAACAAGCAAACAATTATACAATAAAAAAAATTAAAGTATGTATTGATCAGTAGATAAGCTGAAAAAAATCAGAAATAAAAATTGTGTTCATAACTTGATGATGGTGTACATGATGTACAATCTGTTTTCCTTACCTGAGATATGAAATCTCCATCACACCAGTCATATTCAAGGATCTGCTCAGCCTTTCTCCACCCATGTGATTCAGACTTGGATAACAGGATGCTGGACATGGGCATTTTTCCAGATATACACCTGGTAGTTATCCATGAGGACAAGCATCTTCAGTGCAGACAGACAGGGTGGCAGGAGGTTCAAATCAATTCCATCTGAGCTGGACAGCAGTGTGTGCCAGTCCTCAATTTCTGCTTTTCTTTATCATAACGGAGCTGTTTACATCCTCTATGGCTTTTTGTGTTACCATAGAGAAAACAAACAAATTGTTCAAGTTCAGAATAAGTAATTTGATACATCATTGGAATTTCCAAGTGTCATAAGACAGTCATAAAGTTTTTCTGTTTCTTGAGAAGTTGTAAAGCCTTATTTTGCCTTTTCTGACAAAGGCACTGGTCGAATCGTAATCGATGAATGAATCATTGTCTCTCTATCATTGTCTTGATCCAACACACTGTCTGTGACACCCATGTCTATCCTTTCGTATATGCTTGCAGATCTTAGTATGTTATGTCATAGGCATCATACTTAATCATCTTTCGTGTGTAACATCCTTATACTTTGACACAGCTGATGCTTCTCAAGCGTCTACGTTGTATTCATGATCTTTCTTCTGTCAATGAGTCATTCTGAATTATTCTCTCTTTAATCTGTTGAGTTTGGCTCCTTGTTGCTTTGCCCTTTGAGTGGAACTTCAATCCTCCTCCAAATCAACAGTTCTATCTCAAATAAACGGCTAGGTTCCAGAGATTTTTTGAAGAAGAATTGCTGATAGCATTCTCAACCATAATCGATCATGATTCCTATCCTCTTCAGTAGCCCTGAAGTACTACTTCTATTGATAAAGTCAACCTCTTCACTGAGCATTTTGCTGCATACTCCACACTTGAAGACCACGGACACCCATTGCCTGTTTGTCCTTCCCGTCTTGACACCAATACTCCACAATCATCACATCCAGAAAATGTGCTAGATTATTCAAGGGCTGACATCTCAAAATCTACTGGACCAGATGAAATCCAGCAATTGCTTTGAATATGTTCCACCAGAACTTTCTTCTGTTCTCTTAAAATTGTATCACTTGGGTCTGTCAAAGTCTGTGTTTCCACCTAGCTGGAAGCAGGCTCTGTCAACCCTGTCTTTGAAGGCTCTGGTGAAAAATCTGATCCTTCTAACTCTCAGCCTTATACCTTCTACCCATTATATGCAAAGTATTTGAATCCCTGATGAAACGACAACTCAGACTCATCTGGAAACCCACAATGTCCTAACTGATGTCCAGCATGGCTTTCGACATTCAAAGTCTACTGGTGATGTTCTATCCAAAATCAATGAACCTGTGTAAGGATTTGGTCATCGTGAGAAGCCAGGGTTGTTGCACTCGACATCTCGAAGGCTTTTGAGAATGTGTGGACACAAGGACCTCATCCATAAGCTAAAATCAATGGATCCTTTGAAAGTGTCTGATACAATTCTGATTTCCTTGCAAATCGACAAATCTCCCACACATGAAGGACAATCAATCCCTGTCCATAATACGACTACTGTGTTTCCTCAGGGTCTGTGTTTGGTCACATATCTGTTATATATCTGCTGATCTGCCTATTGTATTGTTTCTCACTTAAGCATTAATGCAGATGACAATCAACACTGTACACTACCTACCCAGGAACCTTGTCTCCTTCTTCCTGTGTCCACGCCAGTACCACTCTCAATAAAGACCTGGAAATTGTGATTAACTGGAAAAAGACTGGCTCATTACTTTCAACTAAAAAAGACTCACTTTGTTGTTGTGCTAGTTCAAGATCACCTTATTTTCCAACCCTGTCTATGATTCTTCACCTTTGTAGGAACTTCCTGTTATCTGCCTGCTTGTACTGGATATCAGCTCAAACCTCAGCTGGGAAAAGTATATCTCTGGTATAGCTAAAGAGCCTCCCAGCGCCTTGGCTGCTTATTTCGTGCTCAGCGATACTTTAATCAAGCTGCTATGCTCCATCCACACAACCTGTCATGGAGTGTCATTGCCATATTTGGGCTGGTGCTCTGCGCTGTTACCTATCGCTCCTTGACAGAATCCAGTGACGTGCTGCCATTCTGGTGGGAGAGGAGTTTGCATCATCCCTGGGACCTCTCTCAGTCCGCCACTCTGTTGCTTCTTTGAGCCTTTCAACAGATATTACCATTGATTGTGCTCTGAGGGTCTCTCACAGGTTGTTCCACCTGAGCATATATATATATATATATGTATAATATATATTGTATATATATACTGTGTATATATATATGTATATATGTAATATATATATATATATATATATAATATATATTGTGTGTTGTGTATATTTTCCACATTCTCGACACTTATTCAATGTATTGTATTATTAATTTATTATATCTTATTGTCGACAGAGAACAAAGGTGATGCAGTGAGAACATCTTGTTAAAGTCCTGTGCTGTTGCCTACATGTATGCCAGGACCGCACAGTCTTCCATGTTATTGGTGTTTGTGGTGGAGTTGTTGTTGTTGTAGAATAACCCCAGTCGAGTACTGCACAAACTGGCCCACACCAAGGCGACAGCCAACCGATCCTGGAGAAGTGGCCGTAAGATCCCCACAACTGAGCCATGTATAAGCCAAGACCACGCAGCTTTAGACTGAGGCGAAGAGGTAGAAAGAGAGAGAGGGATACCCCCTTCTGGATCTTCCCCTTACTCTTTGCTTCCTGGGCCTTGGCTCCTGCAGACACACCTCAACGACCCAGCCTTTAGTCTGGCTGCTTCCCAGCCTCAACTCACATTCATACAGTTTACCCCCATAATTTTACCATTACACCACTGCTTACACGTAACCAAGGTCTATGATAATGACAATTATGACATACACTTGACTTTTTTCTTATTTTTGTGTATATCTGTCTAGGCTCGTTATGAGAGCTAACACACAACGCACAGCAAGGGGGGCATGAGAGAAGAGGGGGGGAGTGGAGAAGGACAAAACAGCCTGGAACAGAGAACATTAGGAGATCTGTGGGAGAGAGAGAGTGATGAGGGTGGTGGAAATGGATGGAATACAAGATGACATTACAGACTTTCAGGAAGAGAAAGAGCGGAATTTGAAGGAGGTGTGGTGGAATCATCGGGTAAGTATAGAAAAGATCGAGGATTTGGATGGGGGGATGATAAGAGGTGGTGAGTGAACAGCTGTTTTGAAGCCTGGAGGAAGAATGGATGAATATAGTAAGGGAGTATTTCCAAGTGGGAAAAAGAGGAATCAATGAGGAAGGTGAGCAGGATGAATCGTGATTTTGTAGGTCACCAGAATGGGGTTTGTGCGGACCTTGAGCGCCCTGCAGAAATATGGTGGGGGCAAATCACAGAGAGAGAGAGAGCAGGCTGTTAGGGTTCTTCCCGCCCCCCTCTCCTCCCCTAGTCTCGCCCCTCCTTCTCTCACCCCTCCTCTCTCCGCCCCTCCTCTCGCCCCCACTCTCACCCCCTCCTCTCTCCCCTCTCTGGAATTGTGACACCCCTCTCTCTCACCCTCTCTCTCTCTCACCCCCCTCTCCCTCCCTCCCACTCCTCCCTCCCCCTCTCCTCCCCTCCCCTCTCTCTCCTCTCCTCCCTCTCTCGCCCCCCTCTCCTACCCCCTCTCTCCCCCTAGCCTCGCCCCTCCTATCTCCCCCCTCCTCTCTCGCCCCCACTCTCACACCCTCCCTCTTCTCCCCCTCTTGACTCTCTAGCCCCCTCAACTTCCCCCACTCTTCACCCTCTCTCCTCTCTTCCCCAACCCCCTCTTTCCTCCCCCCCCCTCCCCCCCTCCTCCTCTTCGCCCTCTCTCTGTAATGTATTCACAAATGTCTACCAACACACAACAATTAATTCAAACCTTGGGGAAAAAACAGCTTTCAAACCTTTGAAACAGCGCTTCCCTTGGAAAATTCAAACCTTGGATAATTAATAATTTGAACATATTTAATTCTACAAACTTTGGGAGGAAAAAAACAGTCTTTCAAACACTTGGAACACTTGGAAACAGCTGATACGGATGAAGAACGATATCAAACCTTGAAAAGGCACATACTCAGGTCCCCAGCGTCGATTTGACGTATACCAAACGAAGAGAAGAAGAATTGTGACGTCAATCATGCAAACAAAAATAAAATAACAAGCAGTCAAAACTGTACTTACGAAATCGTCAACTTACGCTCGACTGCTATCGTCTAAATAAAAGCTGTCTCTAGAGAAGGTGTTAGCGACGCAAACCAGAAGTTCTACGCGATGATTCTGTACCAAACCATCAAAAATCGAATGTTTGACCTCACTTTGACCTTGACCTTTGACCGATTTTGACCACAAATCTTAATCAGCACTAGCCATCACTCCTGAATCACGTGATTAATGACATTGTAGCTTCTTCCGTTCTCGAGTTATCGTCCTACAAACAACCACACAAACAACCACACAAACAACCACACAAACACAACACACACAAAACACACAACAACAAAACACACACACACACCAAACACACAAACACAAACAATGACGGAAGTTCAAGCAATCATCATATACTTACGAATCTTTAGATTTAGTAATAATAAACATTAATTGTGACCTCATTCCTGATGTCATAGCACCGTGCTTGTCACTTGGTTGACAGATAAATGGCCAGGGTCCGCAACGTCCGAACACGCTTATGCCGATAAAAAACCTTGAAAAAAGCACATCCTGTGTCCCCAGAAATATTCCTGGTAAGTTTCAATCAATCGACATGGGGTCACTCCGACAAGAAGAAACAAAAACGCCTACTATGCACCCATACACCACACCCAACCACCCAACACCGTCACCTCCGTCATGTCGCAGACAACACACATACACAGAGCACACAACAGACGAACCACCACACCGACGAGAATTGCTGGATATAGATAATACGTCCAGACTATTCTGCTTAATCATACACACAACGTCGTATTGATACAAGCATCCGAGAGACAAAACCCTTCATCAATACCTAAAGTGGCTCTAAACAACAAACTACGCCTACTGAGCACAATGGACCAAACCACGACACTTTCACACTTAGAAAAAATTGCTAAACGTGTTAATCCACGAGACAGGAATGTTAAGTAGAAATTCCACAAATAAAAACTGGGCATCGGTAACACGCCAGGGGGCTGATAATACAGACTCACCGTAGGGTTCCGGAGGCTATAGCCGAAAAGAAGCACCATTGCTCAACTAGCACAGACGACACAAGAGTTCACGCCGATATAGTACCACCAAAACAGTGAGAAGTAAATCTCCTATTTATCTTTAAATCAAGGTATTAACTCATACCAATCTCATGCGATACAAAACAAGAGTCCCAACCCGCTTTTGCCATATACCACCCTTACAATTCTAACAACCGCGACTACACACTCAGACCAACTCTTTACAATCACCGGTATATCCTGGGAAGTTTGGTCAGTAAGAATAAGGATATAACTGGGAAAACGCAGTTAAGAAGCTGCAATGCACGGTGCACTCGCCGATGAAAAGATACCAGGAATAGAGTTGAGAAGAGACACCGTGGCACATCATAGATTCCTGAGTTAGGAGACTATAGATACAAAAGAAGATTTTTCTTTTTTGATGTTATATTTTTTGAAAGAACAGGTAAAATCGGGATGGCCAGGTTCGTATGCATCGAAAAAAATTACGTTGAAAGTATAAATGAGTGACGAGAGGATCCGCTACAGCCTCAGACATAGAAATAAAGATGAAAACAACACATACTGACTGAACCCAATATACCTTTCCACACTGTGCTTCGAACCTACCAGTCCGCCTCCCCGACCTTAACTGCTACTAACCGTATGCCCTTTCCCCCACTGACCGGCAGGAGGAAGAAGCCCAAGCCATCGATAGGGCAATGCCAGACCGCCAACGAGTGAGTAAGACGTACCTACGTAGATACCAACTACGACTGTTCACCAGTTGCAATTTCGGGCATTTTCACAAGCACCGAAAGTAAGAAATCCGACAGTAGTCTATCATACTGCCTCCGCAAACCCACAGACGGTGAGCCCGGAAACCTAGCGCATTATGTCACCGGTGTTCGACCCGTCCGCTTCCGTACAGTCCTGTCCAATGTTCACCTTATTTTCGTTTACGCGATCTTACATCTCTCAAACGACAAGCAAATCTTCACATACTTGCTCGCGCTACTTCTTCACACGGTTAAAGACCAGATAATTAGTTAAAGTAAAAGAGACACCGGGCACATTTAAGTGATGTAGACTTTGGTAGCCAGATGTTGACCAAAGGTCAAGGGGCCAAAGCAAGGTCAAACTCTGAAATTTTACTGTCTACTCCGCTAACTCAAAAGAACATATTGGACAGAAATTTCATCAAACTTGAGTACAAATAGGTTAAAGTTAGATCAGGGAATTAACTGATTCGAGATTATGGGCCCAGATTCGTAAAGGACAAGAGTCAAACTATGTCACATACTCAAGTGTTCTTGTCGCGGAGAGCGGAAGCTACCCGTACGACTGCGCCGGCAGTCTAGATTTACTCTGAGTTCTATTTATTTTTGGGAATTTAAGAAAGAAATAGTGTTTAGTTGGGGAGGGATGGGGGACATTGGGGAAAGTGGGGAAGTAGAAATTTGGTAGGGTAGATGTTCCGAGGAAAAATACTAAATGAAACAGATATACACTTGAACACGCAGGGAAGAATGATAGCGGTAGCGCACTCAAGGCACCCAACCGGCTACACTTCACCTAATGGTCAGACGAAAACTCACAAAATACACGATTTGAAAAAAACCGAACTAGGAACACACAGTAACATGTTAGGTAGAAAATAAATATTAAAACGGGACAGATAACGACCGAAAACTTAACTTGAAGATTGTCAGCAGAGAGTCTACTGAAGAGCCTGCCCACACTCCAACCCAGAACCGGACTTGAGACGTCACTTGAGACTTTCCCTCATCGACAGACTTGGCCCTCAGCTGTCTTGTTGACATCTCTGCTCACACCCATTGTCAGAGATCTTTCAGCTTTTCGTGCTATTTTTTTATTGTGTGCCCTTCTCGAAGAGTTTTGGATCTTCACACGTCTGTTCTGTGGAAAGGTTCTTCTTTGGTGCCATTCTGAAACACTCGTTACTCTAAGCAAGGAACAAGCTATGAAAACTAATTTCACATCTTCCCAATTTGCACTTTTATTGTGGTTTTCTTGTAATTCACATTCATGAAACTGGGTGTTGATTATTTCAATCATTATTATATCACTGTACAAAATCCACAAACTGTTTCCTACATATCCAGTATTTCTATGTGATAGTACATTTTACGAGCACAGATAATATATCAAAAATAAAACTTTTTAAATTCCCAATTTATTTTATCCAAGCAAATACCACCTGTCACTTGCTGACGGTGATATAAGGGGAGAGAGAGAGGAGAGGAGAGGGAGGGAGGAGAGGGGGGAGAGAGAGTGGAGGAGGGGAAGAGAGGAGACAGGGAGGGAGAGAGATGAGGCAGAGAGGAATGGGAAGGAGGAGGGACAGAGGGATGAGGAGAGGAGACGCAGGAATGGAGGAGAGGAGGAGGGAGGGGAGGAGGTAGAGAAAGGGGGGAGTAGGAGAGCGATGCCTCACCAAACATTTATACACTGCGGAGGGGGGTGCGAGGAGGGTTGAGAGAAAGAAGAGAGAGAGAGGAGAAGAAAGAGAGAGAAAGTGAGGGTAGGTGCATTAGAAAGAAAGATATATGTTATGCAGAAAGACTGAACACCAAAAAAAAATAACCTCATATCAGAACAACTGTAAACACAACACAGCAGAGTTTGTAAAGTAATCCACTGGCACAATCTGCAAAAACTTTTATACCACAGTTCCAGAAAATTGTGGGAACTGAAAACGCAAAGCAATCAAGGAAAACATGGAAGTACCTACTACTCACGTACGACCTAATTATCCCATCGAGCATGAACATCAAAAACGAAGCATTGCAACCAGATATCATACTTTGGTACAAGAAAGAGAAGAAGGCATTGCTAATTGAGGTATTAATACCAGTGATTTTGGACTAATCGATGCAGAAATCAAGAAAATGACCAAATACCAGGACCTCAACAATGAAGTGAAAACATCCTGGAAGCTGAAGAATGCCAAAGTTGTACCAGTGATAGTTGGAGTGACAGCAATGATAACAAAGAACCTCAAAGAGATATTAAAAACCATCCCTGGGAATATTACGACAAAGAAAGTACAGTTGGAAGCTGTCTTGGGCTCAGTGACGATCCTGAAGAGAGCCTCCGTCACAAAACTTGACAAGAAACTTCACACGCTTGATCACATGAATCGTGACCCTTACTGAAATGAAGGTGGATACTTGAGCCCAACTTTGGGACTTCATTCCACATTCTGAAACACATATGTAATACCAATCAACGACACACACACACACACACACACACACAACACACACACACACAGGAGGTGGATACTTCGAGACTGGTAGGTCTTCATTCCACATTCTGAAACCCACATATGTAGATACCAATCAGCGACACACACACACACACACACACACACACACACACACGGAGGTGGATACTTCGAGATCTGGTAGGTCTTCATTCCACATTCTGAAACCACATATGTAGATACCAATCAACGACACATGCACAGCACACACACACACACACACACACACACACACGAAGGTGATACTTCGAGACCTGGTAGGTCTCCATTTCACCTTGTGAAACCACACATACACACACACACACAACACACACCACACACACACACACACCACGCTTGGACCTGGGAGGGAGCATTTAAAACCCATCGCTATCTACCTGTCAAAGCCTACCTGTATGCATGCATGCTCATACATGCAGCGCCCTTTGCACCCACACGGTCGGCTCACTCCGAATCTGATTTATACACGCAAGTCCCTCAACAGAGATGGAGGGTGTGGGGCTGGGGGGGGGGTTGGAAGAGAGAGATAGAGGGGTAGAGAGAAGAGAAAAGGGGGGAGTGGTCAGAGAGGAGAAGAGAGAGAGAGAGAAGATAGGGATCAGTGTCAGAAAGTGGGAGAGGGTGGGAGGGAGGGGTTGGGTTGGAGGAGAGGGGAGAGGGTGAGATTCCGGCAGATTGACGCCCAGTAAATCATCCATCCGAGGAAACGACACACATTGATTAATCACCCTGCCTGTGTAACAACGGGATGACAGTTTATAGCTGGGTCGCGATTCAAATCCAGGCTACACAGAGCGAGCTTGCGTTCCTCTTGGCTTTCCTGCCTGGTGTGGCGATTCATTATTTCAAAATTGAATTTTTTTTTACTCATTGTGATCAAATAATTTATTTTGCCTTCTTACCTCTGGTATAGACCATGGTATCACCATTGAAACTTGAACAACACGCGCCGAGTGCCTTCATTCAAGCACTCACACAAACAGTTGAAGAGAAATTTTAAAGGCGAACTTTTAAAAAAATTGCATTTATCTATGCCAAAGTGACAGGTTGTATAATGGAAGAATGTACAAAAAGGGGAAAACGTCATGGAAAATATATTTTCACATTTTCAGCGAGCCAGCCACCACATGTTGCATCGCAGAACAACACGTGGCCAATGCAGGCGAGTGACCCCTGAACTTTGTTCAAGTTGATCGATGTACAGTAATCAGTGACAGTGCAAATATTGTAGAGTGCTCACCAAGTGGCTTAAGCACTCCAACGAAACGGTTGATAAGAAACGGCTCGCTTGGCACACATTAGCAATCACCGAACCGGTTATATTACCATACACCTCCTGGGGACACCCAAAATGTCAAGTATGTCCAATTGGACAAATGAACACTTTCTAGGAGAGATGACTGCTTGTAAGTCGATTTCTGGAGCTAAATCTTATAATTCCTTAGTTTAAGAGATTCTCGAGGTTATCGCATGTGAGGAAATGAAATAAGCAACAAACGCTACGTTCTGTGCTTTATAAGCATTGCAATGTACCCGGTGATTCATAGCTATGAGAAACAGGCATTCGATAAAATGAGTAAGGAAAGTGAAAATAAAAACATTATCGTTAAGAAATTGTTGCAGCCTGTTCCAAGTCAAGGCATGGTTGAGCAGGCACCTAGATACACCTACACCTTAAGACTCCATTGAGAGCAGTGACCGAGGATGCACCTGCTGAAGGATATAATTAAATAAGGCCGTTAATTATCTTCAAAAGGGGCGTTTTAATTAACACAAACACCCAATTTTCAGTCGTGCACTTCTTTCGAGTTTTCTTAGTATGTATGCAAAGTTTGAGGCTGATAGGTTTCATAGTTTTGGAGTTATGGAGGAGACACTGACACACATGCATGCATGTACACACACA
>CM068966.1:24667322-24699765 GCA_035128595.1 Eptatretus atami | reverse complement strand
ACACACACACTCTGACATTCATTAGTGTAGATACTTGAAGGTAAACGTCATATGAAATTGACTTTCACAGAAATTTGAATTATTATCTACTGGTGTTGCACACTTCAAACTTCCCACAAATGTTTAATGGGGAATAGCACCACAAAAGAGAAAATAACCCAAACTCTTGCACAGTACTGCATATGAATGAATGTTGATT
Organism: Eptatretus atami; assembly: GCA_035128595.1. Lineage (NCBI taxonomy): Eukaryota > Metazoa > Chordata > Myxini > Myxiniformes > Myxinidae > Eptatretus > Eptatretus atami. The sequence goes on along the minus strand of CM068966.1, from coordinate 24,699,566 downwards.
GAGAATGAGATGTTGAGATAGATAGATAGATAGATAGATAGAGAGAATGAATGAGTGAATGAGCAAATGAGCTTGCGAACTGATCATCCACCATGAGCAGGGAGATTCAAGCAGATGCACAGGTGTTCACAGAGTCTTATCCTTGCAACATAATATATGTGTGTGGATGGAGAGACAGAGTCATTGAGTTTGGGCAAACTCAGGTAATACTGTATATCAACCTTGGATAAGGTTTGAAACGAATACAAATACCATTGATTCAATAATAAAAAACAAGTCTTTTTTTTTTTTTTAAGAACAAAACATACAAACAAAAGCAACCTCTTCTTGGAAAAGATATTACTTTCATTTTCTTTGCAATGTCGAGGACACTGTCATGACCCCCACACCCCATAATTTGGCATTTTCAGAAAGGAAAACATTTTTGTAGTCACTACTAACACACACGTCAACACTTTCCTCAATCTCTCAACATCCAGGTCAGCAAGAATGCAATTCACTTCACCAACAGCTTTGCTAAACACAAAGCGCATTTTTCTTCTTTGTTATTCATTTATATCTCGAGACTCAAATGTCCTAACAATTCAATTATTCTTTTGTTTTGTAGATACGGACTCCATGTTCTTTTTCAACTTAGAATTAGATTTGATTAGTGACGACCTCTCACTCACACAGGATGACATAACAAGTCAATTACAAACTCAATTTCCCATTTCCATAGCAAACAAGACGATCACCTTTTTATCAGCAGAACTAATGACAGGTGAGATGCATTTTTAAGATTTTACCCACAGAATGACTGCACTACATATTCATCTGATTATGACCGTTGTTTAGAGGTCATATTTATTTAGGAAGGATTTTTGGTTTTTTTAAAGATTATGACGTTGGTTGTTTTCCCCTGATGGTCCTCAAACTCGTGTATCTGCCTGATTCACACAGAATGCACGATTTACCCTCAAGAGTTGAACTGTTCGTGCGGTTCGATGTACACATTTCCTCCAAACGTGTGCTCACTGCACGGCTGTGATTCACCTCTGAACAGTCCCTGTACGTGTGCTTCAATTCAGAACCCAAACGTTACTATGCTCAACTGTGAGCCAACGGTCCATACAACAATGGCTCCGACATTGACAACACATTTCTCAACATCTACAATGTCTCATGCTTTAAAAGCTTGTTTATCAACACCAATGGGTGAGAAAGAATCGTTCTTTCCTTTTTTTCCCCAGTATGTGAGTGCTATGGTGGTATAGGTTATTGCTGATGCTTCAATTGAGACTAACTGGTAAGACTGTTTCCCTCTGGCACTGTACAAAAAGTATTCAGGTTCAGCGCAGTGCTCGTCATATTGGGTGGTCGCTAGACTACCGTTATTCTCAGGTTTTCCGTCTGTTTGTTTGTATGTAATGGACAGCTCTGGAGGCCAGAGGAGTCAACCGATTTTGATGAAACTTGACTGGTAGGTTCATACCAGGATCTAGTTTATGCTTTTGAGCACCGTTGCTATGGACGCCACTTTGAAATTTTTTTTAAATCCGAAAAAAATGTTTTTTTCGAAAATCAAAAATCGGCTTCCACGCTTTTATGCGCACTATAATCAACCTCTTTGTCAAAAATTTTCAGCCCGATCCGTCGAAAACTATGACTAGTATGCAATTATATAGCGACCACCGATGTCGCCTACTGGCTTGTCTTGATCTTTCCTATAAATAGGAAATTTATCACATTCAATTTTTTTAAAAAAAATAATTAAGGAATTCTCCTTGGAGACCATCCTCAAATGGTCCTGAAGGATGTTTCATTCTTTTCTTGAAAATTTTTATAACTTACTTGCAGTACTCTCAGTTTCCTTCTCAGCCCACTCTCGTGGGCAATGTGCTGCGCACATTCTTGGAGATTAATATTTTTTGTCATGCATGAAAGGAATTTTATTGATCACAACAGCATACCCCATGTCATAATTTTGAGAAATAAGACTTGTGAGGAATCCGAAAAAATCCAACAATGAAAAAAAATAAAATTCGAATTAAAATTTTTTTTTTTTTTTTATATTTTGTGGAAAACCTAAGTATGGATTTATTGCAATGTACTGTATGTTCTGAAAAGCTGTTTAACTCAAGTTTTTATTTGTCAACTTCATGCATTGGACATTTTTGGCTTTGTTCCCAACAAAAACAATTGTATGTTAAATCTACTTCTCAGTTCCTGTATAGTCTTGGTGCACTGACTTGAACTTGAATATGTACACAAGACTAGTCAGTAACCTGACCTTGTGTTTAAATACTTTACATGAAGCTGAGTGAGCTTTTGCGATGGGAGACCAGTCTCGAAGTTTTATGGCTGCTTGAAGACCCTGCCAGTTGGCCTGAGTGAAAGGCCAGACTCGAGAGCGCTGAGGTGGTTCTCCAATAACAGCCAAAGAGATGTCTACTTTGACAAACGTGTGGTCAGATGAACCGATTGGAGCGGAGGAAGAACAACAGATATTTTCATGGAAATTGCTCAAAATCAGATCAAAAAGAGATGGAGTAGCGTTGGCTGAGACCCGGGTCGGGAAGTTGGCAGATTGTGTCAGTCCCAATGAGTTGCAGAAGTCTTTTGCTGAAGTGCCATGGCAGGTGAGGGTGGTAGCCACACCCAACCAACTGGCATGATGACAATTGAAGTCACCACATATGACGAAGAGAGAGTTGGGATGAGAGGATAGCAGTTGGTCCATTTTTTCAGAGTGCGAGATGTAAATGGAGTCATCACTGTTTGGTGGATGTTACAACACACATATATACATGAGGTGGGACGGGAGAGGAAGCCATAGCCAGATGTATTCCTGGAGGTGTGGGGAGTGAGGGCAGTGCACGGAGAGTGAGGAATGGAGTCTTTGATGAAGAGAGCAACTCCGCCGCCAGGACGAGTCTCAGGTCTGTCATACCGGAGGAGGGAGTAACCAGGGAGAGATACTAAGGCGTCAGAGATGTCTTGAAGGAGGAAAGTTTCTGTTGAGCAGATTATGTCTGGTTTGTCAGTAGCAACCTGTATGGAAAGATCTGTGAGGTTTGAACGAAAGCTGGATGTTGGAGGTCCACACCGTTAAGGATGGAGGAGGATTTGGGTGCAGGGGAGGGGTGGGGGAGAGTAGGACGAGGGAGGAGGGGGGAAGGTAAGGAGACTTGTTGAAAGAGCATGGGGATTGCAAAAGTGCTAGGGAAGAGGGCCAGATGAGGAATAGAAAAGGCTCGGTGGTGCTGGCTTGAGGTACAGTGGGGAGTAATAAAAGAGGCAGTTGAGGATTGGAGGAGATGAGTGATGGGATGGAGGAGAGGGCAGAGGAAGGAGGCAGCTTTGTGGATGTGAGGGGGGGGGATTTTGAGAAGGGGTAGTGAGAGGAGTGATTGGAGGGAGAAGGGTGAGTGGGGAGAGTTGAGGGAGAAAGGTGAGGGGGAAGCTTGGAGGGGGAAGACTGTGAAGGTTGCTTTGAGAGGGAAGGGTAAGAGTGGTGAATTGGCACCAGACAATTTGAAGTTGGAAAAAAAAGGACGATTTATGGAACACGAACATAGATTGCAAACTTTTTTTTTTTTAAATTTTTAGGTCAGAGATGTGACTAAGGACATTAAATGTGAAGGATGCAATGAAGGTGAATTAAGAGAATGGAGAGAAGAAATATTGAAGCAGTTGGACTTTTTCGACATGAGATGAAGTAAAAGTCAAACTGAGAGCAGTCTGTTAAAATATAAAAAAAGTATTGAATTATGATACAGTAATGAGAACAACATGTGTGAAAGAGGAAGTATAAGCATTATAAGAGACTGTTTTTATTTTTTTATTATTATTTATTTTTATTATTTTAGATAAGGATTGCATAAGATTATGTAAAGGAAAGGTTGAAGAAAAATCGGGTGGTGAACTGTGAATATGGATCGGCAAATGCAGAGGGTAGAAAGAATTCCAACAGAAACATGTGGTTTTGGGAGGTGTATAGTTTGAAGTTTATTTATTTATTTATTTATTTATTTATTCAATTTGATAAGGATTGCGTAAGATTAGGTGAAGGAAAGGTTGAAGTAAAACAGTGGAGGTGTATGGTGAATTTGGATCGGTAAACACAGAGGGAAACTGATGGGTCGATGAAAGTAACAGGAAGAGGAAGGGGTAGAGAAACACCTGGTTTCGGGAGGTGTATTGTCAGAAAGGAGATAAGGGGAAAAAAATTTTTTGATGGATTTTTAAAGATTAGGTAAGATTAGGGAATTGAAGGTTGGAGAAAGAAATCGTGAAGGTAATGGTGAAAGTGGCTCGGCTCAAACAGGAAGAAGAGTCGGTACTCGTGGATACGTGGGGAATTGGTATGGATGGAGGGAGAAAGGGGTTTTTGGATTTTTTTTGTTATATTTTTTTTAATTTTAAAACAAACAGTGGGTGTAGTTGGGAGGGGTAGAAAGGGGGTGGTGGGAAAAATGGAGAAAATAAGAACTGATGATAATAGGGAGCAAATACAAAAAAAAAATGATTTGAGCACCTAGACAGGAAAGACCTGAAGGCCTCAAGGAAACCCAATGAGACAAGATCGACGAAAACTCACAAAATAGCACAAAATTTGAAACAAAACCGAACTAGGAACACACAGTAAACATGTAGGTAACAAAATAAAGTCAAAACGCAACAAATAACGACCGGAAACTTAACTTTGAGAAAGTCGGCAGAGATCCCTGAGAGAACCAGCCGTCGTCTCAAAACCCAGAACTGGAAGTGAGACATTGAAAAGCTATGTAGTTATTGGCCTTTTGCCTGCGAGCCAGCAGTACTGCCTGACCCTCATCCCAATATTCACTTTATAGTGGCCTTTGGTGGCCTCAAAACAGACGTCAAGACCAATGTGAGGTAGCTGAAAACCTTGCCCAGATTCTGAAGTGCCTACACCCAAAATTTGGGGCTTCTAGGTGCTACGGTTCAGCAATGAAAAAATAACACAAATAAACACACAAACACTTGAAAAGATGTATATCGATGTACGTTAACATGAAACGTTTAATCAGTAAGGAAGGTGGGGAATCAGAAAGGGGATGGGACACTGGGGAAAATGACACATAAAACATATTAACTTCAGTTGTTGTCTTTTAAGATATCATGTTTTTTAAAAGATAAGTCGTGATATAATTTACAATTATTGACGAAGATGAAATAATCCAAGTCAATTGAAATATTTGAATCATCACAAAATCATTTTATCGGGTCAGGGCATGTGTGGGGTTACTGATCAGGGGTCAAATTTCTCTCGGCACGAATATTCATGGTTTGAACAAAGTTGTTTCCCACGTAGCCACGTTGGTAAGACTGGTGCTTGCCGCTTGGATGTGGAGTGCTGTCTGGAGAGTGAACACTCCCTTTAACCTTAGTGGTGAATGGTATGCAAGCCGATGGCTGTGGCCTGTGAGCGCTGGTGTGCTGTACACATGTACGCAGTATATGTCGTCATTGACGGGACTGCGCATGGCCATGACTGAAAATCATTTACCATTTATTTTAAACCCCGTTTTAATTCAATGTTTATTCAACGATTATTTTCTGAACATTGTCAAGTCATTATAAACTCTAGTCACAAGTAAGTTGCAAGCAGGTCGCAATTCCCCAGACACAAAGTCCCAAGTCTGAGTCTCAAGTCAATTTTGTCAAGTCCAAGTCAAGCTGCAAAATTTTGCGCCTCGAGTCACCAACTCTGCGATGTGGGTTTGAACAGTTGATACAGTTGGAAAAGCAGGTAATCCCCTCCACTCCTTGGGGAGGGGGTATGGAGTGGTGTTTGCATCAGTGTATGCAAGAAGTGGAGGAGGTATAAATTTCCACCAAATCTGTGCACGTTTTAAATCGATTACATAAAAAGTAAAGAATTAATTTCCAAAAAATGCAGGATAATCTTGTCGACAAAGAGAAGGCCATGTTTGTGACAATGGGGTCAGTCTAGTTGGGAGTCAGGAATAATGTTAAAACCTGAGTTGTTTGTTTTCTTAATCACAGCATAAAAAATTGAAAACATTAATGAAATTGAGAAACCGAGCAATTTGAGGGGACATTTTTGTCCAACATGAATAAAAACGTTACAAAATCACGACAATCCAACGTTACAAAACCCAACATTAAAAATCATGAATAAAAATGAGAATAACGTGAAATTAACTTTGCATGATTTTTTTTTCTCCCTGTTCCGATGGGACACTTTGATCTCACCCCCTTCCCATCAACTCCTCCCACCAAAGAAATACTGACACATCTGCATAAAATCAAAAGTTATTTTCCATGTTATAAACATACAGTGGCCTCCAAGAGTATTCACCCCTATCAATAATGCCACATTTAGATGAATTATGAATTTGGTAGAAACAATTTTTCCAAATGGACTTTTTTATTCATAACTGAAGAGATCAAACTAATTCACATTTTATCTGAATTTTTTAGCTTTTTCAAGTTGGAGTACCTTGCGAAGACTATATGTTAAGTTGGATTTGAAAGCATCATGAAATAAGCTCAGGTGGCATCAACAGGTGGAGAAAACTTTGGCGGGGGTGAATACTTTTGCAGGCCACTGTGCAATTTCCTTCGAAAGAGTTCATATAATACAGGAAAAGAGTTGATTTGCCATTTTTTGAAAGGGAAATTCACACTATCACACCTCCTCTCCTCCCCTCACCACCTACCAATAAATAAATAAATAAATGCCAAAAACAAATAATTGTTGTTGAAATATAGTGATTGTTGTTTTGCCTTCTCAACACGTCTGAACGGCACAAACGTTAAAAACTACACGAGAAATCACATCGTAATCATCATCGTAATCATCAACATCAACATCAACATCATTATTGGGGTTGGTGATGTGTTTGTAGGTGTGGTTGGTTACTTGGTGGAGGTGTTCTTGAAGTTTGTATATGGCAACTTGAGGAATCCCTGGAAAAACTGGGGGAAAAAAACATCAACACAACTTCCAATCTTCATTGGATCACAATTTGGCTTTAACGTGTCATATGAACAAACAGATATGTCTTTATACCACGGAATACTCATCTCTGTGAGGGCTCATGTCTGTCTTTGTCTGTGGACAAGATGAACAATGGATTTTTTTCAACTAAACGTTGATTACAGAAAATGAACTGCCATGGGAAATTGACTGACATTTCAAACGTTCTCCCTGAGGAAAGGCTCTTGCTCAAAATGTCAACCACACCTCATTTCCCACGGAAATTAACATCCTATCAAGTTTTAGTTAAGATCCATTGACATACAAGTGTTGGCCTCTCTTAACAGATCTGCTTTCTCTCCATTTCACTTTATTTATTTATTTGTTTGTCTCACCTCAGTTCTTCAAACTCCAACTGAAGCTTCAGTGACTTCAACTTTCCCCTCAACATACAAGCTAGAAGGTGAGTTTAAGAGCATATTGTGAGGTGAGCATATTGTTCTGCAATATGTCATCTTACATGTGTCCAGATTCCTAATTGCTTTTGGCCTTCTCAATCTTAAACTCGATTGATGCTTCTGCCAACACTCCTTTACATCCCTTGTTTTCACCCGCTCATTGTTCTTTGTCATTTAGGAAACCATTCCCACTATAGATTCAACCCCATGCCTTGCCCTGTTTGTGTAGTTGCAGCCACGATAAACCTGACCATTAACATGGATTTCATACCTCAGTTCAACAACGCTTCGTCGAGAGAGTTCAAATGTTTGAAAAAGTTATCAGAAGAACTCGTGAGTTATTGCATTGAGCAAACTATCATCTCTGAATTTATTTTGTACACTCCTTTACAAGTACTGTAGTATCTTTACCTAGCCTTGCTTGTTTTCCATCAAAAAATGTTGACCTTCATTCGCAGTATTTTTGGGGGAATATTTCACCACCAAGTTGAAAACAAAACTCTTTTGAGGGTGATATTAGATTATGTCACACACATATTTACATCTATCGATAACCCTGAAGCTGAACCCATTGATAACTCTTCACCTGATAACCCTGAAGCTTCCTTGTTCATTTTATTTAGTAGTCCACCCACTCCCTACGAGAGCAGCCGGAAGGGTCATGTTATTACACTCCCTGGGGAATGTAGATTACAGTAGGTCGAGGTTCAATCTATGAGCATATAATGCCTCAAGAACGTCGGGTTTCCTCCCTTTCAGTTTAGTGTTAAACAGCAGTAGCGATTGTTTAAAAAGGTAATCATACGTGTTTGTGGTTTATAATTTTTAGCTCACCTGGAACGCAGTTCTAGGGAGCTTATGGGATGGCGTGTCATCATTCTGTTACTTGCAACTTCTTCTCCGAAACTGCTGATGGGATTGCAACCAAACTTGTCTAAAATGATATTTGGTCTGTTGCAACCCAAGTTTTGTTCAATGCTTAAAAAAAAAAATTGGTGTCTCAGAGGATCTATGGAGGGGATGGGTCTTGGTTTAACCCTCCCAAATAGGTTTGGTACATGCAGGGTGATGATGGTTGTGGTCAAGTTTCATCTCAATCGTATATGTAGTTTCAGAGAAGAAGTTGCAAGTGTTTGTAGATGGATGGACAGACAGACTGACTGACGGACGACACACCATTCCATAAGCTCCATGGAACTACGTTCCAGGTTAGCTAAAAAGGTACAAAACTGATCCCCTTAACTGCAGACCTATCAGCTTAATTCCAATCATCAGAAAGGTCATGGAATCCAACATCGCAGATGATATGAAATCCTTGTTTTTCTCCACAACCTAATCTCGGATCATGAATTTGGTTTCAGACAAGGTCATTCCACCTTGAACATGGTGCTTTGACTCAACGAACAATTGATGGAGGCTCTCATTATAATGTCATGAAATCAGGGTGGTCTCTCGACATATCCCGTGCTTTTAAGAAAGTCTGGCATCCTGCCTTACTCTCCAAACTCTCTTCCAACGGCATCCAAGTCCAACTCCACACAAGACTTACCGACTTTCTCTACTCTTGTAGCCAACATGTGGCGCTCAACAGAATCCTTTCCTCTCCTCTCCTTGTCAAGGTTGGAGCACCCCAAGGCAGTGTTATGGGCCCTATCCTATTCCTGATCTTCATCAACGATCTCTCTGACTCTGGAAAATCTTCTTTGCCTATTTGCTGATGACCCTCTTCCCTCTCTTCAGACCTTGAGAGAATCACAAGCTGGTCAAACACTTGGAATATGTCTTTCAATCCTGACATATCTCACACTCTCAATATCTATCCAAAAGGACCATCTGGCAAACCCTCCCATCTCCTTTCTTAACAACCCTGTTGAAAAAGTTCAGTCACTAAAATCTTAGGCCTCACCATCAGCCATGATCGTTCTTGGGAAAACCACATTTCATAGTTGGCCTCCAAAGTCAGCTGCCGACTGGACATCCTCGATCATGCAAGACCTTTCCTTGGCACACCTGAATGCTTGTCCAACTACAAAGCCTTCATCTGCAGCTTGATGAAGTGCTGCTCTCTCTTCTGGAATGGCGCCCCTGCCTCACGCCTTGCTCAGCAAGATTATTGGAATCTCCCGTGATGAAGCTTAGTCTATGGGCATATCACTTTGCCATCGCAGACTGTTCTGTCGTCTCTGTGTTCTACCACCTCCTTTATGGTCTTACAGCCTCTGCCCATTCCATCCTTCCAGGTTCGCATGCAGTTCACTGGCAACAACTTTCTGGTGAAGCTCCCAAAATTCAGCAGCATCACTACTTCCCACAACTCATTTGATTCTCTTTTTCCCACCTGTGGAATCAACTTCCACAATCTTTTCAATCCCATTTTCCCATTCCAGGTGTTCAGGACAGCTGTTAAACAACCGTATCAGATAATCTCCCAACCAAAACCATGATCTTTTCTACCCCCACTAACCCCACCCACAACAAGCCCACCTTCTTCCAAATTTCCAGTTTTTCCTTCCTGAAATTCTGCTTCTGTATCCATGTTGCCCACTCTCTGAGTTCTCTCCTACCCCTATTCTTACCCACATCCCTTGTTTCTCCATATATTTTGTCCCTTGGCCATGCTGTTGGTGTTTCCCCACTCCCTCTCTGCTGTTGCGTTCTGATCTGTTCTGTGCTCTAGCTTTTCCACAAGCCTTGACTTTGTATCCCAAAAAATAGAACCATGGGTCCTGAAGCTTACCTGGATCAAGAGCAACAGTCAATGACGTCATAAAATATCGAAATTTTGTTCATGCGCAGAATCCTGGTCAGGTGATTGGTTGAATGGAAGCCCTTTCGATGCTGATTACAGCGATACATGTTTACAGGTCATGTTTTTTACAGGTTACAGGTCACATTTTTTAGCTGAGGTCATGGCTGTGCTGCTGATGCAACGCCAACTGTAGGTTATGGCAGGAATTTTTCAGCGTTTTATGCCCGATTTCAACCTGTTAATGAGCGCAGATTTTGATGGTCAATACACCTTTGTTCGGTGTCAGATATGCAGCTTGTGGGCAAGTTTCATCAAAATTGTATGTTTGATTCAGGCAATAATGACAAGTGTTTATAGACTGACTGACTCACTGAAAGACTTACCTACGGACACTGCTTGATCGCATAAGCTCACTGGAATAAAGTCCAGGTGAGCTAAAAATTAAACTCAATAAATACCATGAAAAACAAAAACCATGATCTTATTATTTTTACATTAGCATTAGCTAATCTTATTTTTACATTTGCAATTTTTTGTGATTCATTATTTATGCAAACCTCATAATATTTCTCCCAAAATTGTAACCTTTTAAATGAACAATCACCCTTATTTTACTTTCCTACTTCTACATAAGGCGACAAACTCACCAATCAACCTTTGAATAACTGCTGTACGAGGTGCTGTAAGTGAAGGCTACTTTGGATATCTCATGGGTATTAAAAATGTACAGGTTTAGCAATGTAAACTGATTAACTTTGAATATTGCACAATCTCCCTAAATTTTTTTATTCGAGCAAATGCAGGGCCCACTGTGCTTCCTGGTAACTGTGCTTGCCTGTTTGTGTTGGCAGCTAACCAACACGTACAAAGGGATTCCTGGCTTTGCAAAGGTGGAAATCCTGGGATTCAGGTGAGTGAAATTTTCTCATTTTACCACAATATCTAATTATATCTGACATATTATGCCTGGGCTTGGGATCCAAGGATCCTGAGTTCAAATCACGCTTTACTGTTGAATTAATACCAGGTGTGGTTGACTACCTGTCATCCTTCCGAGGTCAGCAAAATGAGTGCCAGCTTGCTGGTATCCTGTGTCGGAGTGGCGACCCGTCCAGGATTGTGCCCAATAGCCAAGGAGACTGCTTCGGCAGCACCAACGCTCTACACAGAGTATGGTCCCCAATGGATGGCATGGAGGGAAACAACAAACAAGAGAAAACACAACATGAAAAGATTTTACGCGATTTCGTTATTAAGTGGCTGATTAATTTAGGACCATTTTTCAGATTGCACATAAAATTTTCGGTATTACGCGGCTGGGGATAAACCACCCGGCCATCACTCCACGCCAACTGAACTAGTCTGAGATGGGTCTTGGGAAGCTGGGCATGTGTGGGGTAATACCAAACATGTGGCAACCTGGGGACTCTTTGTCAGCCTCCGTTTATTTGGTAATAATCTTAGTGCGTGTGCACATTAAATTTATCACTAATTTATCTGCTAAAATTATCACGTAATATAATATTTTGTGCATCATTCGACACCATGACTGGGAAGGGTGAAAATAAAAGTGCTTGAACGAGCGAGCGACAGCGAAATGACATTGGCCAAGCACTTGGAGTTACCGAATGCACTTTACGGACGACTCCTGCAAAACCTTATAAAATCAAAGTGAGTGCTGAGAGTGTTTCACCAGACGTGGAGTTGGAGACATGGACTTGGAGTTTCATCAGACCATACACCAGACATGGACTTGACAAGGTTCAACCAGGATTTTGAGGAAGGAGACTGGCTGAAAATTTCAGCCTTGATATTTGCAAGATTATGTTGTCTGGCCTGCCTAAGGAAATGGATATACCTTTGTCGCAAGACTTAGGGAGTGTCCTCAAGTTGGCCTTGGTTGAATTAACTTTCCATGTTGAGAGAGCATGCTGTTTGAGTGCAACTACCTTGCCATAGGATTGAATATACCAGGGCTTAAATGATGGAGTGTGTGTGTGTGTGTGTGTGTGTGTGTGTGTGTGTGTGTGTGTGTGTGTCAAGAGTAAGCTTTAGTGAAAGCAATGCTAGGCTGCTTGTAAGGGTCTGCAATGTTCCCTAAACTATACAAATGATTAATGAGATGTTTGAGAATTTGTATTCTTCATTGCTTTGTGTGTGGCTTGAACACTACCCATTCTTGTTTGCAGCAATGGAAGTGTCAAGATAAAATATCAGGTGAAAGGAAATAACATTACGGATGAAGACATCTTTAACAAAACGTCAGTGGAGTTGAGGCAAAACCTGCTTGAAAAAGACATCCTTTCAATCAAACTACCAGTGATAGAGAAAATCGGTAGGACCTGTTACTCAACACTATTTTTCTGCAACATTACTTGACAATCCCAATCTCATTCCCGAGAGCCACGTTAAATCAAAAATGGCAGCACACGTTTCGAATTGTGATGCAGTTTCCTGCAAGAGTTATGGATATCTTTGCCTATTGTTTTTAATGTCATTTTATTTCCAGTCGATGTGTGTGTGAGAGAGAGAGAGAGAGAGAGAGAGAGAGAGAGAGAAGAGAGAGAGAGAGAAGAGAGAGAGAGAGAGAGAGAGAGAGAGGATGGAGAGGGTGAAGGAAGAGAGAGTTAGAGAGAGAGAGGGTTAGATGGAAAAAGGGAGACAGGAGGAGGTAGAGAGAATGAGGAGAGAGGAGAGGAGACAGAGAGAGTGAAGAGAGAGAGAGAGAGAAGAAGAGAGAGAGAGAGAGAGAGAGAGAGAGAGGGAGAGAGAGAGATATCAAAGGAATGTTGCTCACCATATTGGCATTGTGCTTCGAGTGTGTGCTCTGAGTCTGGGAGGTCAGCGATTCAAACCAAACCCTGGCCAAATCATACCAAAGAATTCTAAAATGGTACTTGCTGTTTCCTTTCCTGACTCTCAGCAGTTAAAAAGGATAGAGGACAGATAAACCACGTGCGTTGGTATTCATGGGGACGGAGATTTCTCCCTAAAAGTGCCTCCTGACGGCGGAGAGAAAAGCGCGACAACTAGATTGCCCCACCAAAACCCAGTGTGTTCAGGGAATTTACTTCCCCCAAGGTTAATGGCCGTGCTTGTCTGCAGTCAAGTAAGTGTTGTCTACTATATTTGTCTGCTTGTGAGCATGTGATTTGTGTGTGCCAGCTCTTCCATGAGGCTGAGGAACTGCAAGGGTGGAAGGTGGGTGGGGGGACAAGGGAGGGGGAGAAGAATGAATTTGTTTCTTTTTTTCATCCATATAGGCATCATAAAAAGTCCCCCACAACACCAAGTGTATGAAGTTGGCAAGACAGCCGTGCTCAGCTGCTTCTACCCAACAACTGTGAATCAGCACCTGCGCTGGTGGAAGAACGATAAAATAATTTCAAACAAGAGTGATTGGGAAAAATCAAATCTGAAAGCCACAGACAGCGGTAATTCATCTTTCACACCTGTGCACTGCCTGATTATTTCCTACATTCTTCATTATAATTGTGTCCAGATTCATTTCATCCAGAGATGTTGCAGGACTACCTGTTTGTTGTGAGTGTTTTAATTTTTCACTGAATTAATTACCTGAACAATCTGAGCTTGAATTCTGATCATGAAAGTCAATCTCTTATTGTAAAAACAATATCGGTTTCTTCGCTTCCTTGTGGAGCTGTTTGTGTATTGTACGCAATACAGTCAACAATATCAAAGTGAAAAAGCATACACTACCGGTCAAAAGTTTTAGAACACCCCCATTTTTCCAGTTTTTCCTGAAATTTAAGCAGTTCAAGTCCAGTGCATAACCTGAAATGGTACAAAGCTAAGCGGTAAACTGCCAGAGGTTAAAAAAAGTTTAGGTTACCAAGAGCTGAAAAATAATGGAAATTTCAGAGTTGTTAAAAAAGGCCCTTTTCAGGGAACAAGTAATGGGTTAGCAACTGCAGCTGTTCTGCAGCAATGGAAGTAAATTAAGCCTTGAAAGTTGATGCAACCAATTCCTACAGGTATCCCAACTTTTGTTGATTAGTTACAAACCCACTGTCTATAAAAACAGTGTTGGAACAGACTGTGTTGCTGCACCCTCTGAAGCATTACAATATGCACAGCAGGAGTATAAGCTGTCAAGATGGTGGAAACAACGAGCCGACCATATACCCTAGTGTAGAGCACATCCACAGATTGCAACAAGTGTCAGGAGGCCATAGTCACAAACACTACGGCAATAACAGGCCCGCCCCATGACAGAACAGTGCGCAGCCGCTACGGTGCCTCAAGGGATGGCATCGCCATTAGCATCTTTACACCGGGGCGGAAGGGGTCGCCAGAGGAATTAACTGTGGAGTATAACATTTTTTTTTCATTCTGCGTTCGACCAGCATTAGACAGCCGAACATAGAGACCCACTCGTCGTCCGTAGTCCTTGGCCAGCACGGTTCCGCTTCAGCGCCCCCTGCGGTCCACCTTGCGGGCCTTGAGGCTACCTTGCGTCTGCCTGAAATTTCTAACTGGGCCGCCCGCAAGGCCCCCTTAGGTCAGCCGTCGCGACATCAATCAAGACCTACGGCGAACCCCCTACTTTTCGGTTTCCACAATGTTATAATACGCCGTGCGGGCTCCAGCAAAAAATAAAAACATCATTGAGCTGCTACATTTTTTTTTTTTTGTGTGACCGTCGGAAACTACTGCGGCCTGCCGTATACATTGCTAGTGCCGTAATTTTGGAGACCACACGGCCTCGCCGTGGCAAAAGTGTGACAGCCTGAGTATCCGCAGTTTCCTACACCATCAAAAGGCACTTGGAAACTGGAGGAAACTGACGGGAAGAGGTCTGGCGCAGACCCAAAGCCACACACAATCAGAAGAACAAGTTTCTGAGAGTTCAACAGCTTGCGTTGATAGGCGGCACAGGCACAGCGGCTTCAAGCACAGCTTAACACTGGTCGAAGTAAGGAAGTCTCAGTTTCAACTGTGAAGAGAAGACTTCGAGCTGCAGGTTTGAACGAGGTCGAGTGGCAGGTAGAAAAGCCATTGCTGAGATGGCAAAATAAGAAAAAGAGCTTGCCTGGCCATGAAGCACCACCAGTGGACTACTGAAAACTGGAAGAAGGTCTTACGGACCGATGAATCAAATTTGAAATCTTCGGTTCATCACAGGGTTTTTGTATGCCATCGAGTAGGCGAAAGGATGGTTCCTCAGTATTGTGACACCAACTGTCAAACATGGAGGAGGAAGCGTGATGATCTGGGCTCTTTTGCTGGCATCCAGAGTCGCGACTTGCACAGAGTGACTGGCACCTTGAACCAAAAGGGCTACCAACAGGTGCCGCAATTTTCATCAGCGCCATACAAACCCTCCTGGTCTACACCTAGTTGGTCAGGGGTTCATCCTACAGCAAGATAACGACCCAAAACATACTTCCTGGCTATGTCAGAACTACATGAGAAGAAAAGAACAAGATGGTAGGCTTCAAATCATGGAATGGCCAGCACAGTCTCCAGACTTAAACCCGGAATGCACTTAAACATGCAGAATTGGCAAAAAAAAAAAAATTTCTTCTAACAATTTTTTTGGGGGGACAAAGTCCAAAATCTAATGGCATGACCTTTGGACCATACCTAACCCCCCACCAAGTTTCGTCGAAATCCGTCGAGGAGTTTTTCCGTAATACTGTTCACAAACAAACAAACAAAACAAACAAAGTAAAACCAATGTCACCCTTTAGGGTGACCCGTTATTCTTTTGCCAAAAGGTGACCACGTGTGGACTTCTTTAAGGTCACACTGAGTGAAACAGAGGCTGCTATCCACCAGGAGGACTTCCTTGAGGAATATCTGCCTACTAGAGATTCCGATGGGAGAATCGTTCTACAGAGAACCAGAAAAAATATTCGCGTTTGCCTTTCATAACGTCACCAAATGACGTCATAATGTCTCAAGTGATTATCTAGAAAGCACTCATCGGAGGTGTTTCAATTTGAGGTACTACACGATATGCGTTTCCTAAAAACTTGAAAATTTGACCTTTGGGGGTTCCAAATAGTTTGACCTTAGGCGTTAACATGAAGGGTCAAGCCAATCGCCACCAAAAATTAATCAGCTGAAATGCCCAGACCATGAACTTAATTCCCCATGAAGTTGAAGGCACGATCCGATCAAAAATTTAAACTCAAAAAATTTTAAGGGTTGTTTTCAACTCCCCTGATTTGCGAACAAAGTGACCTTGACTTTGGACCTTGACCTTCAAAATTTTAGCGCTGAAAGGGACTCTATAGGCCTCTTGCTGATATGCGAAGTTACAAAAATTTCCAATGCAAAACTGTGCTCTGCAGAGTGATTTATACGTGATTACAGATTTTAAAAAAAACAAACAACAAAAAAAAAACACATGAAGTCAAAGGCCAATCGCCAACAAAAAAATTAATCAGCTGAGCGCCAGACCATGAACTATATTCCCATGAAGTTTGGAAGACCGATCGATCAAAATTACTCAAAAAATTGAGGGTTTTTGTCGATTCCCCTGATTTTTGCGACAGTTGACCTTAACCTTACCTTGACCTTCAAAAATTTTTATGGCCTGAAAGGGCCTCCAATAGGCCTCTGATATGCGAAGTTACAAAAATTTCCAATTGAAAAACTTGTGGTCTGCAGAATTTTTTTTTGTTTTCGTTGATTACGACAAACAAACAAACAAACAAAACAAACAAAAAAAAAATTAAAAAACATACAGACTGACTAACATTATCTGCAAAAACTTCGTTTGGCAAGATAACAAACAGAAAGGGGTGAAAACAGTAACCTTCCGAATCTTCGATGCAGAGGTTAAAAACAAGTCTTTTTTTTTTTTTAAGAACAAAACAAACAAACAAAAGCAAACCTCTTCTTGGAAAAGATATTACTTCATTTTCTTTGCAATGTGAGGACACTGTCATGACCCCCACACCCCATAAATTTGGCATTTCAGAAAGGAAAAACATTTTTGTAGTCACTACTAAACAACACGTCAACACTTTCCTCAATCTCTCAACATCCAGGTCAGCAGAATGCAATTCACTTCACCAACAGTTTGCTAAACACAAAGCGCATTTTTTTTCTTCTTTGTTATTCATTTATATCTCGAGACTCAAATGTCCTAAACAATTCAATTATTCTTTTTGTTTTGTAGATAGGATCCCATGTTCTTTTTCAACGTTAGAATTAGATTTGATTAGTGACGACCTCTCACTCACACAGGATGACACATACAAGTCATTTACAAAACTCAATTTCCCATTTCCATAGCAAAACAAGACGATCACCTTTTATCAGCAGAACTAATGACAGGTGAGATGCATTTTAAAGATTTTAACCCACCAAATGACTGCACTACATATTCATCTGAGTTATGACCGTGTTTTAGAGGTCATATTTTTTTAGGAAGAATTGGTTTTTTTAAAGATTATGATTGGTTGTTTTCCCCTGATGGTCCTCAACTCGTGTATCTTGCCTGATTCACACAGAATGCACGATTTACCCTCAAGAGTTGAACTGTTCGTGCGTTCGATGTACACATTTCCTCCAAACGTGTGCTCACTGCCGGCTGTGATTCACCTCTGAACAGTCCCTGTTTACGTGTGCTTTCAATTCAGAACCCAAACGTTACTATGCTCAACTGTGAGCCACGGGTCCATACAACAATGGCTCCGACACTGACACACCATTTCTCAACATCTACAATGTCTCATGCTTAAAAGCTGTTTTTATCAACACCAATGGGTGAGAAAGAATCGTTCTTTCCTTTTTTCCCCATATGTGAGTGCTATGGTGGTATAGGTTATTGCTTGATGCTTCAATTGAGACTAACTGGTAAGACTGTTTCCCTCTGGCACTGTACAAAAAGTATTCAGGTTCAGCGCAAGTGCTCGTCATATTTGGTGGCGCTAGACTACCGTTATTCTCAGGTTTTCCGTCTGTTTGTTTGTATTAATGGACACTCTGGAGGCCAGAGGAGTCAACCGATTTGATGAAACTTGACTGGTAGGTTCATACCAGGATCTAGTTTATGCTTTTTGAGCACCGTGCTATTCGACGCCACTTGAAATTTTTTTTAAACCCGAAAAAAATGTTTTTTTCGAAAATCAAAAATCGTCTCCACGCTTTTATGCGCCACTATAATCAACCTCTTTGTCAAAAATTTTCAGCCCGATCCGTCGAAAACATTGACTAGTATGGCAATTATATAGCGGACCACCGATGTCGCCTACTGGCTGTCTTGATCTTTCCTATAAATAGGAAATTTATCACATTCAAATTTTTTTTAAAAAAAATAATTAAGGAATTCTCCTTGGAGACCATCTCAAATGGTCCTGAAGAATTTCATTTTTCTTTGAAAATTTTTATAACTTACTTTGCAGTACTCTCAGTTTCCTTCTCAGCCCACTCTCGTGGGCAATGTGCTGCGCACATTCTTGGAGATTAATATTTTTTTGTCATGCATGAAAGGAATTTTTATTGATCACAACAGCATAACCCCATGTCATAATTTTGAGAAATAAGACTTGTGAGGAATCGAAAAAATCCAACAATGAAAAAAAATAAAATTCGAATTTAAAATTTTTTTTTTTTTTTATATTTTGTGGAAAACCTTAAGTATGGATTTATTGCAATGTACTGTATGTTCTGGAAAAGCTGTTTAACTCAAGTTTTTTATTGTCAACTTCATGCATTGGACATTTTTGGCTTTGTTCCCAAAAAAAACAATTGTATGTTAAATCTACTTCTCAGTTCCTGTATAGTCTTGGTGCACTTGACTTTGAACTTGAAATGTACACAAGACTAGTCAGTAACCTGACCTTGTGTTTAAATATTACATGAAGCTGAGTGAGCTTTTTTGCGATGGGAGACCAGTCTCGAAGTTTTATGGCTGCTTGAGACCCTGCCAGTTGGCCTGATGTGAAAGGCCAGACTCGAGAGCGCTGAGGTGGTTCTCAATAACAGCCAAAGAGATGTCTACTTTGACAAACGTGTGGTCAGATGAACGATTGGAGGCGGAGGAAGAACACAGATATTTTCATGGAAATTGCTCAAAATCAGATCAAAAAGAGATGGAGTAGCGTTGGCTGAGACCCGGGTCGGGAAGTTGGCAGATTGTGTCAGTCCCAATGAGTTGCAGAAGTCTTTTGCTGAGTGCCATGGCAGTGAGGGTGGTAGCCACACCCAACCAACTGGCATGATGACAATTGAAGTCACCACATATGACGAAGAGAGAGTTGGGATGAGAGGATAGCAGTTGGTCCATTTTTTTCAGAGTGCGAGATGTAAATGGAGTCATCACTGTTTTGGTGGATGTTACAACACACATATATAACATGAGGTGGGACGGCGAGAGGAAGCCATAGCCAGATGTATTCCTGGAGGTGTGGGGAGTGAGGGCAGTGCACGGAGAGTGAGGAATGGAGTCTTTGATGAAGAGAGCAACTCCGCCGCCAGGACGAGGTCTCAGGTCTGTCATACCGGAGGAGGGAGTAACCAGGGAGAGATGACTAAGGCGTCAGAGATGTCTTGAAGGAGAAAGTTTCTGTTGAGCAGATTAGTTCTGGTTTGTCAGTAGAACCTGTATGGGAAAGATCTGTGAGGTTTGAACGAAAGCCTTGATGTTGGAGGTCCACACCGTTAAGGAGGAGGAGGATTTGGGTGCAGGGGAGGGGTGGAGGAAGTAGGCGAGGGAGAGGGGGAAGGTAAGGAGACTTTTGAAAGAGCATGGGGGATGCAAAAGTGCTAGGGAAGAGGGCCAGATGAGGAATAAAAAGGCCTGCGTGGTGCTGGTTGAGGTACAGTGGGAGTAATAAAAGAGGCAGTTGAGGATTGGAGGAGATGGAGTGATGGGATGGAGGAGAGAGGGGCAAGGAAGGAGGCAGCTTTTGTGGATGTGAGGGGGGGGGATTTTGAGAAGGGGTAGTGAGAGGAGTGATTGAGGGAGAAGGGTGAGTGGGGAGAGTTGAGGAGGAAAGGTGAGAGGGAAGCTTGGAGGGGGAAGACTGTGAAGGTTGCTTTGAGAGGGAAGGTAAGAGTGGTGAATGGCACCAGACAATTTGAAGTTGGAAAAAAAAGGACGATTTATGGAACACGAACATAGATTGCAAACTTTTTTTTTTTTAAATTTTAGGTCAGAGATGTGACTAAGGACATTAAATGTGAAGGATGCAATGAAGGTGAATTAAGAGAATGGAGAGAAGAAATATTGAAGCAGTTGGACTTTTTCGACATGAGATGAAGTAAAAGTCAAACTGAGAGCAGTCTGTTAAAATATAAAAGTATTGAATTATGATAACAGTAATGAGAACAACATGTGTGAAAGAGGAAGTATAAGCATTATAAGAGACTGTTTTTATTTTTTTATTATTATTTATTTTATTATTTTAGATAAGGATTGCATAAGATTATGTAAAGGAAAGGTTGAAGAAAAATTCGGGTGGTGAACTGTGAATATGGATCGGCAAATGCAGAGGGTAGAAAGAATTCCAACAGAAACATGTGTTTTGGGAGGTGTATAGTTTAAGTTTATTTATTTATTTATTTTATTATTATTTATCAATTTGATAAGGATTGCGCGTAAGATTAGGTGAAGGAAAGGTTGAAGTAAAACAGTGGAGGTGTATGGTGAATTTGGATCGCGTAAACACAGAGGGAAACTGATGGGTCGGTGAAAGTAACAGGAAGAGGAAGGGGGTGAAGAAACACCTGGTTTCGGGAGTGTATTGTCAGAAAGGAGATAGGGGAAAAAAATTTTTTGATGGATTTTTAAAGATTAGGTAAGATTAGGGAATTGAAGGTTGGAGAAAGAAATCGTGAAGGTAATGGTGAAAGTGGCTGGGCTCAAACAGGAAGAAGAGTCGGTACTCGTGGATACGTGGGAATTGGTATGGATGGAGGGAGAAAGGGTTTTTGGATTTTTTTGTTATATTTTTTTAATTTTAAACAAGAAACAGTGGGTGTAGTTGGGAGGGGTAGAAGGGGTGGTGGGGGAAAAATGGAGAAAATAAGAAACTGATGATAATAGGGAGCAAATACAAAAAAAAAAATGATTTGAGCACCTAGACAGAAGACGGAAGGCCTCAAGGAAACCCAATGAGACAAGATCGACGAAAACTCACAAAAGACACAAAATTTGAAACAAAACCGAACTAGGAACACACAGTAAACATGTAGGTAACAAAATAAAGTCAAAACGCAACAAATAACGACCGGAAACTTAACTTTGAGAAAGTCGGCAGAGATCCCTGAGAGAACCAGCCGTCGTCTCAAAACCCAGAACTGGAAGTGAGACATTGAAAAGCTATGTAGTTATTGGCCTTTTGCCTGCGAGCCAGCAGTACTGCCTGACCCTCATCCCAATATTCACTTTATAGTGGCTTTGGTGCCTCAAAACAGACGTCAAGACCAATGTGAGGTAGCTGAAAACCTTGCCCAGATTCTGAAGTGCCTACACCCAAAATTTGGGGCTTCTAGGTGCTACGGTTTCAGCAATGAAAAAATAACACAAATAAACACACAAACACTTGAAAAGATGTATATCGATGTACGTTAACTGAAACGTTTAATCAGTAAGGAAGGTGGGGAATCAGAAAGGGGATGGGACACTGGGGAAAATGACACATAAAACATATTAACTTCAGTTGTTGTCTTTTAAGATATACATGTTTTTTAAAGATAAGTCGTGATATAATTTACAATTATTGACGAAGATGAAATAATCCAAGTCAATTGAAATATTTGAATCATCACAAAATCATTTTATCGGGTCAGGGCATGTGTGGGGTTACTGATCAGGGTCAAATTTCTCTCGGCACGAAATATTCATGGTTTGAACAAAGTTGTTTCCCACGTAGCCACGTTGGTAGACTGGTGCTTGCCGCTTGGATGTGGAGTGCTGTCTGGAGAGTGGACACTCCCTTTAACCTTAGTGTGAATGGTATGCAAGCCGATGGCTGTGGCCTGTGAGCGCTGGTGTGCTGTACACATGTACGCAGTATATGTCGTCATTGACGGAACTGCGCATGGCCATGACTGAAAATCATTTACCATTTATTTTAAACCCCGTTTTAATTCAATGTTTATTCGACGATTATTTTCTGAACATTGTCAAGTATTATAAACTCTAAGTCCAAGTAAGTTGCAAAGCAGGTCGCAATTCCCCAGACACAAAGTCCCAAGTCTGAGTCTCAAGTCAATTTTGTCAAGTCCAAGTCAAGCTGCAAATTTTTGCGCCTCGAGTCACCAACTCTGCGATGTGGGTTTGAACAGTTGATACAGTTGGAAAAGCAGGTAATCCCCTCCACTCCTTGGGGAGGGGGTATGGAGTGGTGTTTGCATCAGTGTATTCAAGAGTGGAGGAGGTTAAATTTCCACCAAAATCTGTGCACGTTTAAATCGATTCATAAAAAGTAAAGAATTAATTCCAAAAAATGCAGGATAATCTTGTCGACAAAGAGAAGGCCATGTTTGTGACAAGGGGTCAGTCTAGTTGGGAGTCAGGAATAATGTTAAAACCTGAGTTGTTTGTTTTCTTAATCACAGCATAAAAAATTGAAAACATTAATGAAATTGAGAAACCGAGCAATTTGAGGGGACATTTTTTGTCCACATGAATAAAAACGTTACAAAATCACGACAATCCAACGTTACAAAACCCAACATTAAAAATCATGAATAAAAATGAGAATAACGTGAAATTAACTTTGCATGATTTTTTTTTTCTCCCTGTTCCGATGGGACACTTTGATCTCACCCCCTTCCCATCAACTCCTCCCACCCAAAAAATACTGACACATCTGCATAAAATCAAAAGTTATTTTCCATGTTATAACATACAGTGGCCTCCAAGAGTATTCACCCCTATCAATAATGCCACATTTAGATGAATTATGAATTTGGTAGAAACAATTTTTCCAAATGGACTTTTTTATTCATAACTGAAGAGATCAAACTAATTCACATTTTATCTGAATTTTTTAGCTTTTTCAAGTTGGAGTACCTTGCGAAGACTATATGTTAAGTTGGATTTGAAAGCATCATGAAATAAGCTCAGGTGGCATCAACAGGTGGAGAAAACTTTGGCGGGGGTGAATACTTTTGCAGGCCACTGTGGCAATTTCCTTCGAAAGAGTTCAATAATACAGGAAAGAGTAATTTGCCATTTTTTGAAAGGGAAATTCACACTGTCACACCTCCTCTCCTCCCCTCACCACCTACCAATAAATAAATAAAATAAATGCCAAAAACAAAAATTGTTGTTGAAAATATAGTGATTGTTGTTTTGCCATTCTCAACACGTCTGAACAGCACAAACGTTAAAAACTACACGAGAAATCACATCGTAATCATCATCGTAATCATCAACATCAAACATCAACATCATTATTGGGGTTGGTGATGTGTTTGTAGGTGTGGTTGGTTACTTGGTGGAGGTGTTCTTGAAGTTTGTATATGGCAACTTGAAGAATCCCTGGAAAAACTGGGGGAAAAAACATCAACACAACTTCCAATCTTCATTGGATCACAATTTGGCTTTAACGTGTCATATGAACAAACAGATGTCTTTATACCACGGAATACTCATCTCTGTGAGGGCTCATGTCTGTCTTTGTCTGTGGACAAGATGAACAAGTTTTTTTCAACTAAACGTTGATTACAGGAAATTAACTGCCATGGGAAATTGACTGACATTTCAAACGTTCTCCCTGAGGAAAGGCTCTTGCTCAAATGTCAACCACACCTCATTTCCCACGGAAAATAACATCCTATCAAGTTTTTAGTTAAGATCCATTGACATACAAGTGTTGGCCTCTCTTAACAGATCTGCTTTCTCTTCCATTTCACTTTATTTATTTATTTTGTTTGTCTCACCTCAGTTCTTCAAACTCAACTGAAGCTTCAGTGACTCAACTTTCCCCTCAACATACAAGCTAGAAGGTGAGTTTAAGAGCATATTGTGAGGTGAGCATATTGTTCTGCAATATGTCTCTTACATGTGTCCAGATTCCTAATTGCTTTTGGCCTTCTCATCTTAAACTCGATTGATGCTTCTGCCAACACTCCTTTACATCCCTTGTTTTCACCCCGCTCATTGTTCTTTTGTCATTTAGGAAACCATTCCCACTATAGATTCAACCCCATGCCTTGCCCTGTTTGTGTAGTTGCAGCCACGATAAACCTGACCATTAACATGGTTTCATACCTCAGTTCAACAACGCTTCGTCGAGAGAGTTCAAATGTTTGAAAAAGTTATCAGAAGAACTCGTGAGTTATTGCATTGAGCAAACTATCATCTCTGAATTTATTTTTGTACACTCCTTTACAAGTACTGTAGTATCTTTACCTAGCCTTGCTTGTTTTCCATCAAAAAATGTTGACCTTCATTCGCAGTATTTTGGGGGGAATATTTCACCACCAAGTTGAAAACAAAAACTCTTTTGAGGGTGATATTAGATTATGTCACACACATATTTACATCTATCGATAACCCTGAAGCTGAACCCATTGATAACTCTTCACCTGATAACCCTGAAGCTTCCTTGTTCATTTTATTTAGTAGTCCACCCCACTCCCTACGAGAGCAGCCGGAAGGGCATGTTATTACACTCCCTGGGGAATGTAGATTACAGTAGGTCGAGGTTCAATCTATGAGCATATAATGCCTCAAGAACGTCGGGTTTCCTCCCTTTCAGTTTAGTGTTAAACGCAGTAGCGATTGTTTAAAAAGGTAATCATACGTGTTTGTGGTTTATAATTTTTAGCTCACCTGGAACGCAGTTCTAGGGAGCTTATGGGATGGCGTGTCATCATTCTGTTACTTGCAACTTCTTCTCCGAAACTGCTGATGGATTGCAACCAAACTTGTCTAAAATGATATTTGTCTGTTGCAACCCAAGTTTTGTTCAATGCTTAAAAAAAAATTGGTGTCTCAGAGGATCTATGGGAGGGGATGGGTCTTGGTTTAACCCTCCCAAATAGGTTTGGTACATGCAGGGTGATGATTGGTGTGGTCAAGTTCATCTCAATCGTATTGTAGTTTCAGAGAAGAAGTTGCAAGTGTTTGTAGATGGATGGACAGACAGACTGACTGACTGACGGACGAACACCATTCCATAAGCTCCATTGGACTACGTTCCAGGTTAGCTAAAAAGGTACAAAACTGATCCCCTTAACTGCAGACCTATCAGCTTATTCCAATCATCAGAAAGGTCATGGAATCCAACATTGCAGATGATATGAAAATCTTCTTTTTTCTCCACAACCTAATCTCGGATCATGAATTTGGTTTCAGACAAGGTCATTCCACCTTGAACATTGTGCTTTGACTCAACCAACAATTGATGGAGGCTCTCATTATATAGTCATGAAATCAGGGTGGTCTCTCGACATATCCTGCTTTTAAGAAAGTCTGGCATCCTGCCTTACTCTCCAAAACTCTCTTCCAACGGCATCCAAGTCCAACTCCACACAAGACTTACCGACTTTCTCTACTCTTGTAGCCAACATGTGGCGCTCACAGAATCCTTTTCTCTCCTCTCCTTGTCAAGGTTAGAGCACCCCAAGGCAGTGTTTGGGCCTATCCTATTCCTGATCTTCATCAACGATCTCTCTGACTCTCTGGAAAAATCTTCTTTTGCCTATTTGCTGATGACCCTCTTCCCTCTCTTCAGACCTTGAGAGAATCACAAGCTGGTCAAACACTTGGAATATGTCTTTCAATCATGACATATCTCACACTCTCAATATCTATCCAAAAGGACCATCTGGCAAACCCTCCCATCTACTTTCTTAACAACCCTTTGAAAAAAGTTCAGTCACTAAAATCTTAGGCCTCACCATCAGCCATGATCGTTCTTGGGAAAACCACATTTCAATAGTTGGCCTCCAAAGTCAGCTGCCGACTGGACAATCCTCGATCATGCAAGACCTTCCTTGGCACACCTGAATGCTTGTCCAACTACAAAGCCTTCATCTGCAGCTTGATGAAGTGCTGCTCTCTCTTCTGGAATGGCGCCCCTGCCTCACGCCTTGCTCAGCAAGATTATTGGAATCTCCCGTGATGAAGCTAGTCTATGGGCATATCACTTTGCCATCGCAGACTGTTCTGTCGTCTCTGTGGTCTACCACCTCCTTTATGGTCTTACAGCCTCTGCCCATTCCATCCTTCCAGGTTCGCATGCAGTTCACTGGCAACAACTTTCTGTGAAGCTCCCAAAATTCAGCAGCATCACTACTTCCCAACAACTCATTTGATTCTCTTTTTCCCACCTGTGGAATCAACTTCCACAATCTTTTCAATCCCATTTTCCCATTCCAGGTTTCAGGACAGCTGTTAAACAACCGTATCAGATAATCTCCCAACCAAAACCATGATCTTTTCTACCCCCACTAACCCCACCCACAACAAGCCCACCTTCTTCCAAATTTCCAGTTTTTCCTTCCTGAAAATCTGCTTCTGTATCCATGTTGCCCACTCTCTGAGTTCTCTCCTACCCCTATTCTTACCCCATCCCTTGTTTCTCCATATATTTTGTCCCTTGGCCATGCTGTTGTGTGTTTCCCCACTCCCTCTCTGCTGTTGCGTTCTGATCTGTTCTGTGCTCTAGCTTTTCCACAAGCCTTGACTTTGTATTCAAAAAATAGAACCATGGGTCCTGAAGCTTACCTGGATCAAGAGCAACAGTCAATGACGTCATAAATAATATCGAAAATTTGTTCATGCGCAAATCCTGGTCAGGTGATTGGTTGAATGGAAGCCCTTTCGATGCTGATTACAGCGATACATGTTTACAGGTCATGTTTTTTACAGGTTACAGGTCACATTTTTTAGCTGAGGTCATGGCTGTGCTGCTGATGCAACGCCAACTGTAGGTTATAGCAGGAATTTTTCAGCGTTTTATGCCCGATTTCAACCTGTTAATGAGCGCAGATTTTTGATGGTCAATACACCTTTGTTCGGTGTCAGAATATGCAGCTTGTGGCCAAGTTTCATCAAAATTGTATGTTTGATTCAGGCAATAATGACAAGTGTTTATAGACTGACTGACTCACTGAAAGACTTACCTACGGACACTGCTTGATCGCATAAGCTCACTGGAATAAAGTCCAGGTGAGCTAAAATTAAAATCAATAAATACCATGAAAAAAAAAAAAAACATGATCTTATTATTTTTACATTAGCATTAGCTAATCTTATTTTTACATTTGCAATTTTTTGTGATTCATTATTTATGCAAACCTCATATATTTCTCCCAAAATTGTAACCTTTTAAATGAACAATCACCCTTATTTTACTTTCCTACTTC
Organism: Eptatretus atami; assembly: GCA_035128595.1. Lineage (NCBI taxonomy): Eukaryota > Metazoa > Chordata > Myxini > Myxiniformes > Myxinidae > Eptatretus > Eptatretus atami. Next base: position 24,672,100 of record CM068966.1, on the reverse strand, counting down.
TACATAAGGCGACAAACTCCACCAATCAACCTTTGAATAACTGCTGTACGAGGTGCTGTAAGTGAAGGCTACTTTGGATATCTCATGGGTATTAAAAATGTACAGGTTTAGCAATGTAAACTGATTAACTTTGAATATTGCACAATCTCCCTAAATTTTTTTATTCGAGCAAATGCAGGGCCCACTGTGCTTCCTGGTAACTGTGCTTGCCTGTTTGTGTTGGCAGCTAACCAACACGTACAAAGGATTCCTGGCTTTGCAAAGGTGGAAATCCTGGGATTCAGGTGAGTGAAATTTTCTCATTTTACCACAATATCTAATTATATCTGACAATATTATGCCTGGGCTTGGGATCCAAGGATCCTGAGTTCAAATCACGCTTTACTGTTGAATTAATACCAGGTGTGGTTGACTACCTGTCATCCTTCCGAGGTCAGACAAAATGAGTGCCAGCTTGCTGGTATCCTGTGTCGGAGTGGCGACCCGTCCAGGATGTGGCCCAATAGCCAAGGAGACTGCTTCGGCAGCACCAACGCTCTACACAGAGTATGGTCCCCAATGGATGGCATGGAGGGAAACACAAACAAGAAACACAACGAGATGAAAGAGAGAGAAACACAAAAACAGTAATCGATGTAACGCCGTTACGCGATTTCGTTATTAAGTGGCTGATTAATTTAGACCATTTTTCAGATTGCACATAAAATTTTCGGTATTACGCGGCTGGGATAAACCACCCGGCCATCACTCCACGCCAACTGAACTAGTCTGAGATGGGCCTTGGGAAGCTGGGCATGTGTGGGGTAATACCAAACATGTGGCAACCTGGGGGCTCTTTGTCAGCCTCCGGTTATTTTCGGTAATAATCTTTAGTGCGTTGTGCACATTAAATTTATCACAATTTATCTTGCTAAAATTATCACGTAATATAATATTTTGTGCATCATTCGACACCATGACTGGGAAGGGTGAAAATAAAAGTGCTTGAAGAGCGAGCGACAGCGAAATGACATTGGCCAAGCACTTGGAGTTACCGAATGCACTTTACGGACGACTCCTGCAAAACCTTATAAAATCAAAGTGAGTGCTGAGAGTGTTTCACCAGACGTGGAGTTGGAGACATGGACTGGAGTTTCATCAGACCATACACCAGACATGGACTTGACAAGGTTCAACCAGGATTTTGAGAAGGAGACTGGCTGAAAATTTCAGCCTTGATATTTGCAAGATTATGTTTGCTGGCCTGCCTAAGGAAATAGATATACCTTTGTCGCAAGACTTAGGGAGTGTCCTCAAGTTGGCCTTGGTTTGAATTAACTTTCCATGTTGAGAGAGCATGCTGTTTGAGTGCAACTACCTTGCCATAGGATTGAATATACCAGGGCTTAAATATGGAGTGTGTGTGTGATGTGTTGTGTGTGTGTGTGTGTGTGGTGTGTGTGTGTGTGTGTGTGTGTGTGTGATGTGTGCGTGTGTTGTGTCGTGTTTTTTGTGTCAAGCAATGCTAGGCTGCTTGTAAGGGTCTGCAATGTTCCCTAAACTATACAAATGATTAATGAGATGTTGAATTTGTATTCTTCATTGCTTTGTGGTGGCTTGAACACTACCCCATTCTTTGTTGCAGCAATGGAAGTGTCAAGATAAAATATCAGGTGAAAGGAAATAACATTACGGATGAAGACATCTTTAACAAAACGTCAGTGGAGTTGAGGCAAAACCTGCTTGAAAAAGACATCCTTTCAATCAAAACTACCAGTGATAGAGAAAATCGGTAGGACCTGTTACTCAACACTATTTTTCTGCAACATTACTTGACAATCCCAATCTCATTCCCGAGAGCCACGTTAAATCAAAAATGGCAGCACACTTAGAATGTGATGCAGTGTTCCTGCAAGAGGTTATGGATATCTTTGCCTATTGTTTTTAATGTCATTTTATTTCCCAGTCATGTGAGGTGGGGGGTGTGTGTGTGTGTGTGTGAGAGGGGAGAGAGAGAGAGAGAGAGAGAGAGAGAGAGAGAAGAAGAGAGAGAGAGAGAAGAGAGAGAGAGTAGAGGGAAGAGTGGGTTAGAGAGAGAGAGGGTTAGATGGAAAAAGGGAGACAGGAGAGGTAGAGAGAATGAGGAGACAGAGAGAGAGAGAGAGGAGGAGATGAGAGAGAGAGAGAGAGAGAGAGAGAGAGAGAGAGATATCAAAGGAATGTTGCTCACCATATTGGCATTGTGCTTCGAGTGTGTGCTCTGAGTCTGGGAGGTCAGCGATTTAAACCAAACCCTGGCCAAATCATACCAAAGAATTCTAAAATGTGTACTTGCTGTTTCCTTTCCTGACTCTCAGCAGTTAAAAAGGATAGAGGACAGATAAACCACGTGCGTTGGTATTCATGGGGACGAGATTTCTCCCTAAAAGTGCCTCCTGACGGCGGAGAGAGAAAGCGCGACAACTAGATTGCCCCACCAAAACCCAGTGTGTTCAGGGAATTTACTTCCCCCAAGGTTAATGGCCGTGCTTGTCTGCAGTCAAGTAAGTGTTGTCTCTATATTGTCTGCTTGTGAGCATGTGATTTGTGTGTGCCAGCTCTTCCATGAGGCTGAGGAACTGCAAGGGTGGAAGGTGGGTGGGGGACAAGGGAGGGGAGAAGAATGAATTTGTTTCTTTTTTCATCCATTATAGGCATCATAAAAAGTCCCCCACAACACCAAGTGTATGAAGTTGGCAAGACAGCCGCTGCTCAGCTGCTTCTACCCAACAACTGTGAATCAGCACCTGCGCTGGTGGAAGAACGATAAAATAATTTCAAACAAGAGTGATTGGAAAAATCAAACTTGAAAGCCACAGACAGCGGTAATTCATCTTTCACACCTGTGCACTGCCTGTTATTTCCTACATTCTTCATTATAATTGTGTCCAGATTCATTTCATCCAGAGATGTTTGTAGGACTACCTGTTTGTTGTGAGTGTTTTAATTTTTCACTGAATTAATTACCTGAACAATCTGAGCTTTAATTCTGATCATGAAAGTCAATCTCTTATTGTAAAAACAATATCGGTTTCTTCGCTTCCTTGTGGAGCTGTTTGTGTATTGTACGCAATACAGTCAACAATATCAAAGTGAAAAAGCATACACTACCGGTCAAAAGTTTTAGAACACCCCATTTTTCCAGTTTTTCCTGAAATTTAAGCAGTTCAAGTCCAGTGCATAACCTGAAATGGTACAAAGCAAAGCGGTAAAATGCAGAGGTTAAAAAAAGTTTAGGTTACCAAGAGCTGAAAAATAATGGAAATTCAGAGTTGTTAAAAAAGGCCCTTTTCAGGGAACAAGTAATGGGTTAGCAACTGCAGCTGTTCTGCAGCAATGGAAGTAAATTAAGCCTTGAAAGTTGATGCAACAATTCCTACAGGTATCCAACTTTTGTTGATTAGTTACAAACCCACTGTCTATAAAAACAGTGTTGAACAGACTGTGTTGCTGCACCTCTGAAGCATTATTTTGGACAATATTGCACTGCAGGAAGTAGTATATTGCTATCATAATGTGCGATAAAAAGACAATTAACAAAGGAAGACAGACAGACCATTTATACCCTTAAAAGTGGAAGTCTTTCCTTTAGAGAAATTGCAAAGTAAGCCAAGGTGTCAGTGAGTACAGTTTCCTACACCATCAAAAGGCACTTGGAAACTGGAGGAAACTGACAGGAAGAGGTCTGGCAGACCCAAAGCCACAACACAATCAGGAAGACAAGTTTCTGAGAGTCAACAGCTTGCGTGATAGGCGGCAGACAGGACAGCAGCTTCAAGCACAGCTTAACACTGGTCGAAGTAAGGAAGTCTCAGTTTCAACTGTGAAGAGAAGACTCGAGCTGCAGGTTTGACAGGTCGAGTGGCATAGAAAGCCATTGCTGAGATGGCAAAATAAGAAAAAGAAGCTTGCCTGGGCCATGAAGCACCACCAGTGGACTACTGAAAACTGGAAGAAGGTCTTACGGACCGATGAATCAAAATTTGAAATCTTCGGTTCATCACGCAGGGTTTTTGTATGCCATCGAGTAGGCGAAAGGATGGTTCCTCAGTAATGTGACACCAACTGTCAAACATGGAGGAGGAAGCGTGATGATCTGGGCTCTTTTGCTGGATCCAGAGTCGGCGACTTGCACAGAGTGACTGGCACCTTGAACCAAAAGGGCTACCACAGCATTTTGCAGCACCATGCAATACCCTCTGGTCTACACCTAGTTTGGTCAGGGTTCATCCTACAGCAAGATAACGACCCAAAACATACTTCTGGCTATGTCAGAACTACATGAGAAGAAAAGAACAAGATGGTAGGCTTCAAATCATGGAATGGCCAGCACAGTCTCCAGACTTAACCCCATTGAGCTGGTTTGGGATGAACTGGACTGAAGGGTGAAAGCAAAGCAACCTACAAGTGCAACACATTTGTGGGAACTTCTGCAACAGTGTTGGAAAATCTTTCTGAACAATATTTGATTCCATTGGAGAAAGAATGCCACGAGTATGTTCGGCTGTTATATCTGCAAAAGGTGGCTACTTTGATGAGTCAAAAATTAGATTAAATTTTGTTCAACAAAACGATTCCATGATTTCCTTTTTATCTTCAATTGTTTATTTGTTCTATGCTTTAATTTCAGAGTACATTGAAACAATTAAACTGCTTAAATTTCAGTAAAAGCTGGAAAAATGGGGGTGTTCTAAAACTCTCGACCGGTAGTGTAGGCATTTAGGATTTGAGATTTGTGTTTGCAGCATCTTGAGGCAAAT
>CM068966.1:24647337-24662858 GCA_035128595.1 Eptatretus atami | reverse complement strand
AGAAGGCCTCAAAGTTTCACAATACTGCATTCATCCTAACAAGAGCGGGACTGTTCTTTATCTGGCCAAAAAGATGAGCACAGATAATATTTTTAGTCTATAATTTAACCTCCGCCCATCGAAGATCGGGTTAACTGTTTTCACCCCTTCTTGTTTGTTGTTTTGTTTGTTGAACAGTAAACGAAAAAACTCCTGACGGTATTTCGACGAAAACTTGGTGGGGGGGGGAGGGGTTAGGTTATGGTATGCGCCAAGTCATGCCATTAAATTTGACTGGTCCCCCCCCCCCACAAAAAAACAATTGTGTTAGAGAAATTTGTATTTTTTTTTTGCATGTTCTACATGTTTTAAGTTGATTTACAACCTCCCCCCCCAAAAAAAAAAAATTGTTACCCCCCCCGACCCAAAAAAAAATATATTAGATTTTTTTGCATCTCTACATGTTTTTCTTTTTTTTTTTTTTTTTATTTTTTTTTGTCATTTTTTTTTTTTTTGGGTTTTTTTTTTAATTTTTTTTTTTTTTTTTTTCTTTTAACTTTCTTTCTTTTTCTTTTTTTTTTCTTTTTTTTTTTTCTTTTTTTTTTTTTTTTTTTTTTTTTTTTTTTTTTTTTTTTTTTTTTTTTTTTTTCTTTGTTTTTTTTTTTTTATTTTTTTTTTTTTTTTTTTTTTTGTGTCTTTTCTTTCTGTTTTTTTTTCTTTAAAGTAAAAAAATTTCCAGACCCCCCCCAAAAATTGTACCCCCCAAAAAAAAAATAGAGAAAATTTTTTTTTGGGACATTCTACATGTTTTAAGTGAATTTCCAACCCCCCCCCCCTCCAAAAGAATAAATTGTTAGAGAAATTTTTTTTTTTTTTTGCATTTCTACATGTTTAAGTGATTCCAAAACACCCCCCCCCCCCCCCCAAAAAAATTTTAGAGAAAAAAATTTTTGCAACTTTTTTTCAACAAAATTTCGATTTCTTTTTTTTGCATTTCTACATGTTGTAGTGATTTTCCAACCCCCCCCCCCCCCCCCCCCCCCCCCCCCCAAAAAAAAATGTTGGAGAAAGAACTATAACTGTCACACTGTTGACGCATATTTAATGAATAAGATATAAGTTCACTTGAGTGACCCAGCTGTATTGGCGGCGAGTTTGCACTCTTCCGAGTGCTCCCCTCTAGTTGTTCATGATTTTGTTTGTATGAGGCTGATGCAATGGATATATCCATACGGATGTGGAGGAATTCCATAATCCACCAACCCACTGAATAAATGGGAAAAATATGCATAAAACGTTAATTATCCCACACTTTTTGAAAAAAAACCCAGATATTATAATCAGGTCTGTCTGTCTGTCTTCCTCCGTCACACTATCTCTTCTAAACGGTTGGGCAAAGTTCATCAAACTTTGTAGTTATGATCAGCCCATGGCAAGTAGGTGCAAGAGCAGTGTCATTTTTGCCCGCCCCCTGGGGTGGGGTCAAAAGGTCACAACCGAAAAATGTAATTACAGTCCATTTATAAACATTTTAAATGAAACTTGTATCTGCAATCAACATTTGGGAATGCATGAAATTGTATGCCTGGTGTTGGCTTAATGATTAGGGTGGTGGGCTTGGGATCCTGATCCTGAGTTCAAACCCCACTTGGCTGTTGAATTAATACCTGGTGGGGTTGACTCTGCCTGTCATCCTTCTGAGGTCGGCAAAATGAGTGCAGCTTGCTGGTATCCTGTGTTGGAGTGGTGACCTGTCCAGGATTGTGCCCAATAGCCAAGGAGACTACTTAGCAGCACTAACGCTCTGCACAGAGTCGAGTCCCAATGGATGGATGGATGAAATATGGAATGATTTTTTGGATTTGACCCCTGGTTCATGACCCAGAGGCTGGACTAAGGTGGATTTGACCTTTGTTTCTCTTTTGTTATTTGCTATATTATCCATTGTCATTATTATCCATTGTTTTTACTACATGTTGCTCAAGCTTGCGCCACCTCTATTGCACACTAATTAAAATAAAATTGGTAACTTTATGATGATTTTACTGTGCCGGAAACTAGTGTCATGATGGTGATGTGACTCTCGGTGTGCGTCCAACCTTTCCTCAGAAGATTTCCAGAGGAGTCGTGCCAAGTCACATTGATGGAACGTTTTGATCAGGCCAGTCAATCAGACAGCAGGAGACATTCCCACTCTCTCGAGGGTTCAGACTGACATTGTGGTTTGATATTTTTGGGGAACTCACAATGTGAATGTCTACATTGTCAACATAGCGGTATTGTTCGCGGTAATGTCACAGATGTACATCCCTGCAGCAGAATGCAGTTAGAGACATAACTTGATGAATATAACAACAATATAATGATAACAATAATAATAATAATAATAATAAAGGGAAGGATGTGCCAGTTACAACTTGTTACTTCAAAGACTTTTGAATGACCACAATTGTTGCTTTGTAGTACATATCATGTTTTGTACCACATCCGGCACCACCATTATTTACAACTATTAACATAATCACCCTCGTTACGATACCAAAGGAAAGAACACAAAGTGTTACGTGGTTTCAGGAAGCTGCAACCATGAACATAAATACCATTTAGTGGTGGCAGCACTGATTCGAAAACAAATTGCTCATTTCTGGAGCAGAGGCTACATCTTGGCCTGGTTGTTGTGGCATCTCAGCAATTGCCTCGCAGATGCTGCAACACACAAATCTCAAATCCTAAATGCCTACACTACCGGTCGAGAGTTTAGAACACCCCCATTTTTCCAGCTTTTACTGAAATTTAAGCAGTTTAATGTTTCAATTACTCTGAAATTAAAGCATAGAACAAATAAACAATTGAAGATAAAAAAGAAATCATGGAATCGTTTTGTTGAACAAATTTAATCTAATTTTTGACTCATCAAATAGCCACCTTTTGCAGATATAACAGCCGAACATACTCGTGCATTCTTTCTCCAATGGAAATCAAATATTGTTCAGAAAGATTTCCCAACACTGTTGCAGAATTTCCCACAAATGTGTTGCACTTGTAGGTTGCTTTGCTTTCACCCTTCAGTCCAGTTCATCCCAAACCAGCTCAATGGGGTTTAAGTCTGGAGACTGTGCTGGCCATTCCATGATTTGAAGCCTACCATCTTGTTCTTTTCTTCTCATGTAGTTCTGACATAGCCAGGAAGTATGTTTTGGGTCGTTATCTTGCTGTAGGATGAACCCCTGACCAACTAGGTGTAGACCAGAGGGTATTGCATGGTGCTGCAAAATGCTGTGGTAGCCCTTTGGTTCAAGGTGCCAGTCACTCTGTGCAAGTCGCCGACTCTGGATCCAGCCAAAAGAGCCCCAGATCATCACGCTTCTCCCTCCATGTTTGACAGTTGGTGTCACTACTGAAAACCATCCTTTCGCCTACTCGATGGCATATACAAAAACCCTGCGTGATGAACCGAAGATTTCAAATTTTGATTCATCGTCCGTAAGACCTTCTTCCAGTTTTCAGTAGTCCACTGGTGGTGCTTCATGGCCCAGGCAAGCTTCTTTTTCTTATTTTGCCATCTCAGCAATGGCTTTCTTACTGCCACTCGACCTGTCAAACCTGCAGCTCGAAGTCTTCTCTTCACAGTTGAAACTGAGACTTCCTTACTTCGACCAGTGTTAAGCTGTTGCTTGAAGCTGCTGTCCTGTCTGCCGCCTATCACGCAAGCTGTTGACTCTCAAAACTTTGTCTTCTGATTGTGTTGTGGCTTTGGGTCTGCCAGACCTCTTCCTGTCATTTCCTCCAGTTTCCAAGTGCCTTTTGATGGTGTAGGAAACTGTACTCCACTGACACCTTGGCTTACTTTGCAATTTCTCTAAAGAAAGACCTCCACTTTTAAGGGTTATAATGGTCTGTCTGTCTCCTTTGTTAATTGTCTTTTTATGCCATTTATATAGCAATATACTACTTCCTGCAGTGCAATATGTCCAATAATGCTTCAGAGGTGCAGCAACACAGTCTGTTCAACACTGTTTTTATAGACAGTGGGTTGTAACTAATCAACAAAAGTTGGGATACCTGGTAGGAATTGGTTGCATCAACTTTCAAGGCTTAATTTACTTCCATTGCTGCAGAACAGCTGCAGTTGCTAACCCATTACTTTTCCCTGAAAAGGGCCTTTTTTAACAACTCTGAATTTCCATTATTTTTCAGCTCTTGGTAACCTAAACTTTTTTAACCTCTAGCATTTTACCGCTTTGCTTTGTACCATTTCAGGTTATGCACGACTTGAACTGCTTAAATTTCAGGGAAAAACTGGAAAAATGGGGTGTTCTAAAACTTTGACCGGTTGTGTATGCTTTTTCACTTTGATATTGTTGACTGTATTGCGTACAATACACAAACAGCTCCACAAGGAAGCGAAGAAACCGATATTGTTTTTACAATAAGAGATTGACTTTCATTATCAGAATTCAAGCTCAGATTGTTCAGTAATAATTCAGTGAAAAATTAAAACACTCACAACAAACAGGTAGTCCTCACAACATCTCTGGATGAAAATGAATCTGGACACAATTATAATGAAGAATGTAGGAAATAATCAGGCAGTGCACAGGTGTGAAAGATGAATTACCGCTGTTCTGTGGTTTCAGATTTGATTTTTCCCAATCACTCTTGTTTGAAATTATTTTATCGTTCTTCCACCAGCGCACCCCCCTCCCCCGACCCTCCAGGCCACTACACTAACCCTCCTGCCAAACACATCATTATGCCTCAGCATCACCCACCATGCACTCCTTCCTCTCCCCATGCATACCTAATAAATAGATGGCCCATAAAAATAGGTGGCCGTGTATGACAGTAGGAACCCTTTAGGTTAAAGCGTGACGGACATGGAGGGAGCACACTAATTATGTACGACTCCATGTTCTAAAAGATACATTTTTCTTGTGTTTCACTTCATTGTACATCATGCTCATTGAAATTCACAGATAGCCATACAATATGTTTGTGAAGAACAACCTGCTGTCCTTTGATTAAACCTGTCAGCGAAGTGACGAGTAGGCACGCCGAGTGATAACAATAAACTACTCAGTTTTTGTCCGTCATTGGTGATTGTTTGATAAAATAGAATTTTAGAGACTTATGTCTAATAGTGGGCAACTTAGCTAAATATGACATAACAATTGTGCATTTGTGAGGAAAGCACCAAATTTGGCACACTAGTAGCCTATCATATTATGAACAGATTTGGATATTGGGCCATCTCAAATTCAGCCGCTGATGGCTGTGGCGCCATTTTCCACTGCCATCAAAAATTTGAGATGGCCCAATATCCAAATCTGTCATAATGATAGGCTACTAGTGTGCAATTTGTGCTTTCCTCACAAAATGCACAATTGTTATGCTAAGTTGCCCCACTATAAGATTTTATACCATTTTTTTTTTTACAAAAATGCTTACCCTTTTTTCACTTGACAGAGGTAATGGAAGGGAACAGCTCAACAAAGTGTACTATCTTGATGGTGAACAACACACATCATGAAAACGAATTAGAAATGTACATTTGCACATTTTCCATCTCTCCATTCAACGTGAGTGGGGAAGTGATTGCAGAGTTCCACACGCAGTGTAAGTCCACGAAAAATGTTTTTTTAAAAAAATACTGTCATCTTATTCCATATTGAGTTCTCCAACCTTTAATTAATTATCAACGAATGACTCAACGTTTCAGTCGGCAACACACAATAAAATGTACCTCCGCTGACCTTTCTCAAGAGTGAAGAAATAAGTCTAAACCCGCATTATCAACCCGAATGAGGGGTGAGCCAAGTCGGTCGTGTCACGGAAACTCAAATTCGTGACTTTCAACCATCATACGTCATGCTTGATGTAATCATTTGTGATGTAATCTGATGAAGTTGAATCGATGCAATACAAACCAACATAATTCATAACTCTTGATGGTAAAAAATATGGGAGAGTGTTGGAAGGAGGGGGGATAGGTGAAAGTGAGACGGGATAGGGGTGGGGATGAATTTGATATGGCAATGTAAAGCCAAACTGGGTGATACGTCATGTTCAGTTAAATTCATTTTAATCAGTTTCCTTTATTGATGTAGGAGTACCCACATGAGTGGACCAAACACTCGTGGCAAATCCAGAATCTTCTCCATGAGCGATGTAACTATTTCCTCTGCATGCCGTGCCTCCAAATTACATATTGTGACATAATTTGGGGTCGCACCCAAAATGCTGACGCCAGCCTTCAGCCCATATTTGGCAACGGTAGAACTCCTAGGATAGTTAAATTTGAAGACCTTGCGATGTTCAGTGATACGTTGGCCTATGGTTCTTTCAATCTCTCCAACGCATTACACCCTGCTACAGTATGGAACCGTATATACCACCCCTGCCTGGTCATTCCTGGGCAGCTTGTCCTTGACGTTCATCACTGCCTGCCTCATGGTAAATACAGGTTTGAAATGTACTCTCGCACCTGCTGATTCCAACGCTCTGCCAATCCTTTGTGACACGCCTGGCACAAAAGACGTAACACAAAAACCTTATGGTTGTTGCTGTGATCCATTCCTGTTTTTTGGGGGCCGCCAAGATCGGGTACCAATCTGTCAGGGTGACCGTTCGCCTACAGGATGCTTTGAAGATATTTCAACTCTCTCCTTTTATCTTCGATTGTTGATGGTAAATTGCGCATGATCCTTTTAGAGGGTAATATATCACAGCTCATTTCTGGTCAATGGATGGCAGAGGCAAATCCATGTAACGGTCAGTGTGATTGGACATCCTGTAAACTTTAATGTTCGAAATTCCTCTAAAGGTTAAAGAACTCAATATAGATTCATGTGATTTCACTCTCAACCGCAAAACATTTCTCTTGTGTAGTATATATATATATATATATATATATATATTATATATAATATATATATATTATATATATATATATATATATATATATATATATATATATACATAATACATGTTTCTCAGTGAGTGATGTTCATTCGGCATATAAAATACAGCTGCCTCTGATCCACTTTGTTATTGTTCTTCCTTCAGATACTTTTCCAACGAACCACGCGAATGTCACAAGTGAGTATAATTATTATTCACTTAAGAAGGAGTAGAATAAGGAGTATCTTGTCTCTTTTTCTGAATATTATCCCTCCTTGTGGACGATATTGATAGGTGCAAAAAATACAAACCCATCTCATTGTTTTCAAACAAGTGTCAGTTTTGTATTTCTGGGTATTTTGTATTCAGAAGGTAGGAAAAAGTTTTCTGGAATATTATATAGTAATCCTGTAAAAGCTAGTGCACCTTGTGCTTACATTAATTACCTCCAAGTCCGAAGGTGGACGGAGGTTATGTTTTTACCCCTGTCTGTCTGCTTGTCTGTAAACAGGATATCTAAAAAGTTATGGACGGATTTGGACGAAACTTGGTGGACAGGTTGGGTGTGTGACAAAGATGAATTGCTTCGATTTTGGTGAAGATCTGGATACGGATACGAGAATAATTTTTTACTTTTTGTAACCGATTCTTCACCATTGAGAGATGGTGCCAAAACGATATATAGCACAATATTTCAAATCTTTGTGGACGGTTTATGACAAAACTTGGTGGATTAGTTGGGTAGGTGACAAGAACAAGCTGAGTCAATTTTGGTGTTTGACAAGGACAAATTTGACAAGATGACAAGATGTTTGACAAGATGCAGATCCGGCCGATCAATGGAATACAAAGGTAAACTGTTCAACCTGGTGGAGGTATGCACTCGACTGAAGTGTGCAATGCGAAGTATGCAAGTGCTATTCTAGTGAGCATTGCTTTAACGTCAACACTCGTAAAATGTAGGAACTGATCGAAGTATCTCTGGTACAATCGATTGGATAAGTCATTCAAGAAAAATCATTTTAGAAAACAAAGCGATAGGGACATAATGTTTGGCAAAAACTGGCTATGGGGGAGGAAAAAAAATGTATATTTATATATATATTGGTATGTTTTTCCATTACAAGGTATTCTCTGCTGCCTGATGCATGAGGAATCTTGAATGTCTGTTTCTAGGAATCAAGATTATCGCTCCAGAAGGAGAGATCAAAGAGTCAGATGATGTTCGGCTTACCTGTGAAATGCCCATTGTCACTACCCCACCGATATGGCGCATAGATGGCTCAAGCATCACAAATGGATCAACCTTTAAAATCAACCAAATAAACAATCGAACCTCCCAGCTAGAAATCAAGGGCATTAAACCAGCATATGAAGGTTGGTTATGTTACAAATCTTAACTGCTGAGAAGTATTTGCATGTTGACTCAAGTATAATACTTGATTGTGTGATAAAATCTGCGTTTCTGAAGTCATATTAAGGGTTTGAATTCTAAGCTTTAGAAACCGAGCACATCTCAGGAGAATTGCATCATCGCTATCAGATTGTCAGTAAGAACCCAGCTGGTTCACTTATGCCCACCAGGGAAGAGATAATCTGCCCATCCTGCCTGGTCTGATTGACACCTGGCACCAGTCGACACATTGTCTATGACTCTTAGTGCCCTCAGGACTACCCGGGATGGGCACGGAACCTCTGAAAATTTAGCGCCACCGAAAATCCCCCTAAATGAAGAGAAAGAATATACCAGGCAAAGAAAAATAACTTTCTTGCTGTTTTATGAAAATAATTGTGCAGAATTAGTTGGTCGGGTGAAAACTTTGTTTTTTAATGAATCTCCAGCTCAGTTGCACTCTGTGAAACGCACAGAAAGGGGGGCAGGAGAGGAAAAGAAAACAAGGAGATTGAGAAGAGAACAAAAAGGAGAGGTGAGATAGATAACACAAAATAAAGTAAATGAGCATGGGGAAAATGGAGAGGGAAAAGATTAAAAAGTAAGACAGGAGGTAGAAGTGAATGAAAAGTGCTCACTGATCCTGTGGGGAGTTAACATGCCGATGCTGAAGATAAGGCTTTGCTCTTTGCATTTACGACTGTCCGTGGTGCTGAAATGGAGACAAATATCAGAGTCTGCCATGTAACTGAAGGAATGTCTGGGAATATTGAAGTTTTGAGTAACCGGATTAGAGAGGTTTGTGCTGTTGGTTTGTACATTAGTGGGGCAACTTAGCATAACAATTGTGCATTTTGTGAGGAAAGCACCAAATTTGGCACATTAGTAGCCTAACATATTATGAACAGATTTGGACATTGGGCCATCTCAAATTCAGCCGCTGATGGCTGTGGCAGCCATTTTCCAAAATGGCCGCTAGCGGTTACTATAATTTCATTCTAACGTTGGTTTGAACATTTATTAAAAGCTGAATTAAGAAAAACATAACCTGTAGCCACCTCAAGTTTAAAGATAGCCGCCATTTTGCAAGATGGCTGCCAATTATTTGTTGTACCGGACGACTATCTTACTCATAGAAATTGGTTGTTGAGAATAGGGGCAAACGAATCGCGGGCTGCGTCTGATTGATATGAATACCAACATCGCTTATGTAAATTCAGTGGTTGTTGAGCATGGTTGCAAACGAATCATGGGCTGCGTCTCATTCATATGAATACCGACAATCTCACTCATAGAAATTGATCGAGAGATGTCTGATTTAAATGTTCTGAATCAGTGACACAGTCTGCTCTGGTAATATTCTCTCAATTTTGTGAGCACTCTCCCTCACACACACACAAAGCTGTGCATTCAAGTGCGGCCTTTTTGCACTTGCAACGCTTCAGACAGCTCTTCTTGCACTTCACGATACTAGCTCATAGCAGGTGTGGGCTGCTTTGGGTAGCTTCGTCCAGTGTGGCTCGTCTACACCCCCTCGTCATTCTTGACCAGCCCCAGCTGGATGGAGGAGGCAGCTCTGGCGTGGTACAGTGTTTGACCCCACACATGGCCTCCTTGGTAGGCCGCCCTCTTCACATGCTCCTCCAGAGCTGCCTTGGTTGGCGGGATCAGCTGCACGTTGTTCTTCTTCGCGAAGAGTTCTCCGGGCCTTGTCAATGTCGGTGCACGTGCTGGTTCTGTCATAGAGCAATATGACGAACCTCTCGATGGTGTGCATGACATCGTCTGGTATGCCACTTGGTGCAGAGGATAGCTTCAACAGTGCGTCTGTAAGTTCTGGCAGAATGGTCCAGATTGTCCAAGCAGTCTCTTACCATGTCCAGCAAAGCTAGATACAGTGTCACACCCGCAGAGGTGAAACATTGGAGTGCTGTGCCTTCTCTGGTCCTAGGCCAGCTGCTATTTCGTGGGCTGCCAGGTACCGAAAACTCTTCCCGATGCCAAATGCTAGCCACAGTTCATCTTCTGGTTGCAGTCCCTGGCCACTGACACAGCCAACACCACAACATCGGTGTCAACTGTCTTGATCAGTATCTTGTGGTGACCATGGTTGGCTGCATGGGATGCATGCAACAACATTCGACTGTCAGCTTCTTCGTGGCTGCATGGGGCGAGCAAGGCCAGGTCTAGCAGCGGTGGCTTGCTCAGGACTGCCTCTCCATCAGTGATAACCAGCTGCTTGTCATCCTGGTCAAACCACCTGAAGATAGCTTCTGATAGGAACTTGAACAGCTCGGTCTTGTTGGTGTCCACTCGGAGGAAGTTCTGCCAGTTTCCATGGTCATGGTCTGTGACATGGTCAAGTTGTTCAATGTTACACTAGGTATCTTCTGTTCACCAGCAACCACCACCATCAGGATCTGCAATGACACAATGTAAGAATAAATTAGTTATGAATTAAACTGGTTTTCTCCTAGCCATAGTCATAAATACTATTGCCACTTGTAAAATCTTCTACAGACGCTGGTGACGGCACATAGACAATTCACACCCATCATCTGAGTTACATGGCTTCATTCCCAATACGACCAATTTATCCATATTTAGGTTACTTCGACGCGATGTGCTGAGATGTGTTGCGATTAACTGTAAGAGTCAATAAAAACGCAGTTTCGGAAAACGGAAGGGTTACTCAACAAACTGACCAAAACAAATTAGCTTAGCCATGAAAATGGAAACTAGAATGGAAAACTACTCACAAATGGTTTGGCATTGCCGTCAATCGAACGAAGATAACCTGAAAACTAAAACGAGTTATCATGGTAAAGATATCTCGCCAACACGCCGGTACGAAGAGAGAACTTCCTCACTCAGTAGCAAACTGGAACTGGCGCCGTGAAGGCAGAACGGAAATACATGCAGAACCTCGTAACCGCGTAATCCTGACTGAGATAATCCTATGACCAAACTGCACCCCGCAAACCAAACTCAACTTGATGAACTACGGTTAACAATGGGATAGCATAGAGAACTCTATGGGCACAGAACAAAATAACAATGAATCGAGTCAACAAGTGTAAGCTGGCAACTCAACAGTGCGCGATTCCGGGTCAATATGCACGCACACCACTTCTACTACCATGTGCCAAGCCAACGTGCATGAATGTTTATCATTGGTTTTCATTCAGAATCTGTGTCTTAATAAGACTAATTAGTCCACTTTAACTTTTTTTCTCAACCAAATCAAATTGTTACTTTCTTGACCATTATTGACCTTTATAGTAAATAAACTTTCACTATCAACCTGCATTCCTCTCCAGTAAAGCAGATATGTGTCATAACAGTAACCACTGGCGGCCATTTTGAAAATGGCTGCCACAGCCATCAGCGGCTGAATTTGAGATGGCCCAATATCCAAATCTGTTCATAATATGATAGGCTACTAGTGTGCCACATTGGCGCTTCTCCTCACAAAATGCACAATTGTTATGCTATATTTAGCTAAGTTGCCCCACTACATAGAGTAAGTGTTCGTGGAAGCAATTGCTTGGTATTGAGCCAGTTTCACTGATTTAGATCTTCTTGCAAAGAGCGTACGTATTCCCATCGATCACATTTGTGTAGGTGCAGTCAAATTGACCCATGACTTTCTTCTTATTCCTCCTGAAGTTGTGAGTAGCAATCTTTGGCTGAGGGTGCGGCTGTGCCGCTGATGCAACACCCTCTGTCGGTTCTGGGAGGAATCTGAAATTTGGCCAGGGTGCCGGCGATAGCTAACTTACCCTTTGTGAAGGACACTGTGAGATCTTTAATGTCCACAAACTAATGCCGGCAGAATGGACACCCAGTTTAACATCCATCTGAGGGATGGCACACACAAACACACTGTTTCCTCGCTCTGCCAACGAGACACCAGGATGACAGTTTGTAGCTTGGCCGAGATTAAAACTTAGATGAGATAGCTCAGAGCCAAGTGTGCATACCTCTAGGCCATCCTGCTAGCCCCACCTGTGACTTTAGTACTATTTTTGGCAGAAAGAAGTGACAGTCTTGATGAAAGGGCAGGTGTTACAGCTTTATGAATGCTTGAATACTCCTTGTGGCAGGTCAGATAGTAATGATGCTTTAATAAGAAACCTATTCTGTGCTTGGTGCCTTGGTGTCCAGAGATGAAAAAGGAAGAGCCTGAAGGCCTTCATCTTTGGGGATGATGGTGTAAAGGGATTTGATGTACATAGTGAATCAAAAAAAATTATCATTGGGAAACATGAACTGTTCAAAAATTGTGTGTGTTAATGGTGTCCTTGATGATGGAGGGTAATGACCGGATGAAAGTAGCCATTTTCTTGGCAAGATAACTGATGATCAGTTTGGTTGGGCAACTCCAAGTGTAAATTACAGGATGACCGGGTTGTTGACCCTGTGAATCTTTGGTTAAAAAGTAAATATGTGACATGATTGCAGTGGTGATGATGAGGTTGGAATCAGTTGGTAGGAGGTGTTTATGGAAATCATATATTTGATGATCTCCTTGACAAACTATTGCAAAAATGATGGTCTCCTTGACAAAAAAAGCCATCCAAAACCATCAAACATGTTGAAAAGTTTTGAGACACGAAGTGTGACAGGCCAAATTAAAGGACAAAGTGGTCAAAAACCTTCCGTGAGAACACTTGACAATATAGAGGCTGTAAGAGAAGTTTTTCAGAATTCGCCAAAAAAGTTGACACGCCGACTTGCACAACTGGTGAGAATTTCTTGCATGACCATTGGCAGACTCATACATGACAATCTGAAACTGTATCCATCCAGGATACAGTTACTGCGTACGAAAACCTGGTGTTGTCTTAGTGGTTAGGGTGGCTGGCTTGGGATCTTAGCGTTCTGAGTTTGAGCCCCGTTGGCTGCTGAATTAACACCAGGTGGGGTTGACTCAGCCTGTCATCCTTCCGAGGTTGGCGAAATGAGTACCAATGTCCTGGTATGGGGCACAGCATCAGCGGCATAGTCATGCGCCAACAAAATAGTAGCTACCCGGCAGCCAAGCTGCCATATGCAAGAAGAAGAAGAAGACTGCAGTATGAGACCGAAAGAAATGAGGGAAAGGTTCAAATTATGCATGGCCATTGCCCAGCGGATCGAAGAAGACCAGGATTTTCTGGACAACATATTTGGTTTATGATTCCCTCAAAGACCCCCGATGGGGGTCTCTCAAAGCAAACATCTACAAAAACAAAGTTTAAAGATGACATTGAACATCTTTCCACCTACAAGGCCTTCATCTTCAGCATGAGGGAGTACTGCTCTCCCATCTTGGCTGGCTCCCCTGCCTCACATCTTGCTCAGCTTGATGCCATGGAAACCAAGGCCTCCAAGATTATTGAAATCTCCCACAATGAAGCTGAGTCTGTGGACTTGTCACTTTGCCATCACAGACAGGTTATTGGCATCTCTGTCTTCTACTCTGCCTCCTTTCTGGTCTTGCACCCTCTGCTCTTTCCATGCTTTGTCGTCCCCCCCCCCCCCAGCATTCTGCAGGGCACATACGGTCACCATCACCCTCTGCTGGTGAAACTACCTAAATCCAAGAACACTGTTCACCTTACTCATCTGTTCCTATTTTTCCCACCTGTGGAACCAACTTCCAAATCCTCTTCAATCTCATTCTTCCCTCCAGGTCTTCGAGACAGCTGTTCACCACCATCTCAGATTGTCCCCAATCCAAAACCATGATCTTTTCTACCCTTGTTAACCACCCACCCATCTCCGCCCCCTCTACGAGCCGGGAAAACCCCGCCCCTCTACGTGTGTCTGTACCCTCTTGCTAGAGAAACAACGATTTTGCCTCGTGTTGTTGGAATGCAGACCAATTCGAGGAAGTCGAATCAAGCACGCGAGGACCTTGCCTCGTATGCTACGGCCGCGAGGGCGCAAGCGCTGAAAGACACTGTGACCGCAAGTGGAGGGGACCTGGAGATTTAAATAACCTGACTATAAAATAACTCGGCGCACACACGAAATTCCCATTAGACATAGGCGATGGATTCTAACTGTACATATACTTATCGAAATAACTGAACTACGGGGACTCTGGCTGTTTGGTGCACAAGGTTTCCAAATCCGTAACAATATCACCGATTCCAAATTTCAACAACTGATACTAATGAAAATTTCCACAATTTAAACATAATTGGATCACTTGATAAACAAACAGAATAACCGGCCATGTTTAGGGCAATTATGTGTATTCACAATAACTTAAAATTCTCCTCTTAATAATAAATCGTTAAAACAATTTATTAATTCTTTAGACGAGGCATGGGGAACCTCCAAGCTTGCGGGCCAGATCCGGCCCGTAGAATATTTTGATCCAACCCGTGTCGTGCTAATTATACCGTGCATGCGGAACGAAAGGCGGGGTTAAGCAATTGGTTCATGTCCGTCCATCCATCTGTCCATCTGTGCGTCTGTCCATCTGTCTTATCAGTTTATGATTGAGGAACAACTTATTTAAATTGAATGTTATATTTTGAACGCAAATTGGAATATGAATCTGAAGATAAGTCTGCCGTTTTACCGCACTTTGGTTATGAATTTGTCCCGATCGCACGTGGACAGAGAGGAGTGAGATAATATTTTTACTCTGTCTGCCTGCCAGTCAAACAAAATTTAAAAAATCATTCCAAACAGGAAACTTGCTATTTTTAAGAACGTCATAAAGGACACAAACAACAGGCACGAAGAACTAATGTAACATGGTAGATCGGGCAGTCGGTGGTGGAACAGACACTGCGTCAACGACAGTAAAACCCAGAATTAATTTATTTACACCCCTTTAAACCTCTTTCAACCTTTATTTAATTTAACACTTGAACACTGTAGAATACAAATTGCCTTCTTGTCACTTCTAAAAGCCTCCAGTTTTGCAGTATTTGAACGTGTTGTAGAAGGTGGTGTGGGCAGTGGACAAGTCCAAATGGGACTTGTACGGGAGTGGGATGACCCCGCCCCCACGATGTCTCCACTGTCTTGTGTGCATGCCACATGTACAGTGGACAAGTCGTTGGTTCCAGCGGCTTCAAGGCCTGTCTACCTAGCATGTGAAGTCTGGGTTCGGCGAACTGTGCGGAGGAATCCACCAGAAGGTTCAACGGGCAGAAAGGCGATCCCAGCAAGCGTTGTGGAGCGCAAACAAGGCAGAGTGAGATACGAAAGACACTTCTGACCATCCACTGCATCCTGACCTGTC
>CM068966.1:24591908-24626190 GCA_035128595.1 Eptatretus atami | reverse complement strand
GTGTTGTTTTTGTTGTTTCCTTATTCTCTCATTTGCACGTGGTTAAGTAATATTCACAGATAGAAATAAAACCAATCGTGTTACTACACCGCACACGTTTAAAAACAACCGGAAGCAAAGGCATAGCTGAACGACACGGATCAATAGCTAGGGTATTGTGTGTTGTTGTTGTTTTCTCTATTCTCTCATTGTGCCACGCGTTAAGTATGAAGCTCACTGCGTTCCTATTAAGACATTATATATATTTTTTAATTGACCCCCATGACCCAACCCCTCTGGCCCGGCCCCTAGGGTCATATCAAAAAAACGAGTGTTGTGCAACTTCCCCATACATATATCTACTATTCCCAAATTTCAAGTTTCCTATTCAAAACGGTGTAGAGAGTTACAGGGTAGACAGACGGTACGACGGACGGCGAGACATCACAATTCCCGCTTTTCTTCGAAAGCGTGGGAATAAAAAGATTTCCCACCAGATATCTTTAATAAAACTGTATAATCTTTATTGTACAAAGTCAAGGTCTGTGCGAGCAAATTGCCACCTAACAAAGATTATTAGTGGCCATGCGTAATAGAGTCTTTAAGCTGTTACAAAGTGGCTGATTTATCATGTCCGATCATTTTGGTTTACAAGATTCCATAATTAATGGCATACTGTTGTTTTTTTCAAATAAACATCATGTTATTGTACATCTTGATGGTTTTCATTAAACAGCTTTAGAAGATGTGAGTAATGGTCGTAATGGTCATTTTGAGCACAGCCAGATTGTCGTCACATCTGTGTGAAAAGGAAAACTTCGCCAGCTTATTCCTTCCACTACGGATGGAGGCTTCCCTATTTCTGATGTTGAGAGGGTTTGGCATACTCATCATGCTTCCAATCTTGCTTTTGTGAGAGTGCAACAACCATAGGACATGGAATGCATCCAGCTAGTGGAGAAAGAAGCAAGTCTTTAACCATAACCAAACGGGCATCTCTTCTCACCAGGTAAATAAATATAACCTTAATTGAAGCTGAAAAGTATTTGTATCAATTATGGTATTAGTCCTCTTAAACTTTTGATTGCAAGATATTGAGAACACATACAAGTTTGTACTTGAGGCGCTCTTAAATGGAGATCCTTTTCACATGTTGAAGGTAATTGAGACTGGATATCAGGGTAAAATTAACCCATGGGAGATAATTTAAGAAGTTATGGACGTTATTGTTTTGAGATAAAACATCTGCACGTGCAGTTCATGAGTACAGTGTAAGCAGACACTGTCATAGTACAAGTATAAGCAGATGAACCTTCTGTAGGTTGTGTCACAAACGTGTTACTTCTTCGGCACAGTGCTGCTTGTTTTGCGCTTTTTGCGTGCAACGACAGGGAGATGTTCAAGTCAGTAGAGACCCATGACAACAGCCAAGAAAAAGCTATCTTACATTGGGATAATCAATATTAGCAACGATTCAAATCAATCAATGTCCAACAATTCTTAAATTAAGGCAATTCAGTGGCTCGAGCATCAGTGGAAGTTTTTTTTTTTGTAACAAAAAATGTGTTCATCAGCGTTGCTTTACACTTTCTGAGCATATTGTATCGGATTGCATTATTGCTCTTAACAATCAAGGATTTAAGTCAGGAATATGGTCTTCAAGCCCAATTGAATATTATGTTGCAGATTTATTCTATGATACACAAGAAAAGTGATTATAAACCAAACAACAAGAAGAAGACGGTCGTGCAGAGCACAATACTTGCAAAATCCATAAAACAAATTGACCTCAAAAATTAATGGGGTTGATTCAATGATCAAATATGCACTCCTCTCAAATTTCAGTGAATCGGATTAATAAAATTGACAATTTCCAAAATTCGGCTATGTTACCTTATGGCCGATGTTGACCTCAAAAATAATGGGATTTGTTCAGTGACCTTGATTGCAAATCCTCCTTCAAATTTTCAAGTCAATGGGGTAGAAAATAAGCATTTTTGAAATACCACCTCAAAGTTGACATTGGGCCTATGTTAAACTTTTGGTCAATGTTGACCTCAAAAAATTTTAGCTGCTTGAATTCAGTTGACCTGAAAATATATAGCTTTCAAAAATTTCAAAGTCAGGTAAGGTCAGCGTTCAGATGCGGAGCATGCGCCGAGCAGCACGTCGCTGCGTCCACCTTTCGCGCCAGGACTCCAGGGGCCTCCGTCTGGCCATCCCCCAGGCAGATTACCTGGCCAATTCCCATCTCCTTGAAGATGCCGATCAACCTGCTGCATAAGCAAACGAACATGGTCGGCCCTTTGGCCTCCTCCACCATGAGCTCCCCTCGCGAGAGAATCTGGTGAGCAAGATCAGCGTCAGGAAAAGCGCCACTGTCCTACAGCCGCAGTGACATCACGGACTTGCAGGTTAAATCTCATTTGAGCTCTTTCAGCAACCTGCTCGTGGACACAAAGTCCGACCAGCGATAGCCAAGGATTCTCCCAAGAGACTATGGTACCAAAGGAATTAAGTCTCCGTCTCAGAATCCCTGTCATCAGAGTCCAAGTCTCGACATCCATAGAGCAAAGACTGAAGCACCAAGACCGAGGACTCGGACTTCTCTCCCGCACAGCACCGGGCAGGCCACACCCCATGATCGACTCAGTGAAATCCATGACTCCCCAGCCCGACCCAGACGTCTGTTGACCTCTGCTCACAGCCAGCAGAGACATGAATATCACTGCCAAGTAGTGAATCTCTCCACGACCTCAACATTCCTCACCACACCACAAAATTCAAGTCAATCGGATGAAAATTTGAAGGATTTAGAAATTACCCACATTAGTTGTTGACCTTTGGCCTATGTTGATCTTTTACCTCAAAAAAATAAGCTTCTTCCAATGACAAACTCTACCATGGGGGTGAATTTGGTGAAAACGGTTTAAAATTGTGACCTGTCGTGACAAAACAGACAGACCAGACAGACAAACAAGTCGACTAACCAACATACTAAAAAATTCTTAGATTTTGGCAAGTAATAATGAACCATTATTTTGCCAAGGTAAAATAATCTAAAGTACCTCCAGCTGAAATACAAGATATCCGATTGAAGTGTAACACTTTGTAGTTGCTTTTACTCCGTGTGTTCTTTCATTGTTTTTCTAAATTGTAGTTTCTTTCTGTCCCTATTCTATTTCTTGTTACTTCCTGTATTTGCCATGAAAGGTTTTTGTCGTGTGTGCGAAACCCTTATTTTGACAGCTCCCCTTCAGCTTTTAGGGAATTTGAATAACCTCTAAACTTTTTCCCCCTTCATGTGAAGGTATAAAGTTGAAAACAGGACTGTTTACGACAAGTGTTTCTGTAACAGATGAAAATCATTTCATCACTAGCATATTGCTTCATGTCGGTTTTTATGAAAGACGTTTGCAGTGGAAGTTTAACCACACTTAGATTAGACGTATTAACATTGTGCATTTGTAAAATACTTGCAGTTCATTTCGGAGACTACGTCAGTAACGCTGAAGCATAAACATGATGAATGAGATCGTCAATAAAGGCAGCTGATGAAATGAGACCTTAACAAAGAAGGGAACTCAAAAGAGGAATTGAACATGCACTTTAAATTGACAGTAAAATGAGGCCATGTATGACTTACTTTGATTTTCAGCCCGACAGATTGTGGACTTGACTGGAAGAAGTAGTCCTGCAAAACATTTTCTCATGTTATAATATTTATTTAGACGTTTCATTCCTTATGTTATAATACAGTTTAAATAAGCAGACAGTGATGTGTATATTAAGGTTAAGGATGTCCAATGAGGAGTGATTGCAGGAATTCATTTGTGGTTCCTTGTTTTTTTTGGCAACAAGTATGTATTGTTTTGTGGAGAAATGGGGAATGGGGGCGGGGGATCCATAGATTGTTAAGAATAGGCATTTGACCATGTGATCGAGTAGGTTAGATTTACCCTTGTACTTGATATTTCAGAGTATGTCAATTGATATTACCAGTATGTGCATTGAGGGGAAGTGATTGTTAAACAATGGAGCAGAATGGGGTAAGCTTGTATGGTGTAAAAACTCTGGACGGGAGAGCAGGTGAGGACTTTGCCACAAAAGGCACATGGATCGCTTTAATAGGAATCCAACATTGGGCCGTCAGACCAGAGAACTGCCAGACCACATGTTATATATAAGCTTACAGAGCCCTGCGCTGAGGGAGGAACATTCTACAAATAACAGAACCCTCTCATTGAAAAGCAGTGCCAGAGGTTAAAAAGGCCCATGTCCATGCATGCAGGAGGCAGATTCACATTGGAGACTGCAGAAGAGAGGAACTCTCTCCCTCTGCTTCACCACCTCCCTTTAATCTCCTGCCCTCTTCATTGCCATCCTCATTGTCTTCTTCTGGCTGGCTACACTTCGCTCTGTGGCCACACAAACCTGCATGTTGTGTTTGTGCCTTGCCTAAAGCCCGAGCTGCTTTCTCCCTTCGTTTTGTGAATGCTGTATTGATTGTCGTCATAGTGGTGAAAGTTCTCTTGTATCACAAGATATGTTTCTTTTCCTTCATTCCTACTTGTGTCTCTTGACTGCTTGTTTGTGTATGTATTCTATCATAGCCATCCTGTCTATCTTTTTCCCTGAAATACATTGGAAGTAAACTCATTTTAATTTATAAAAAAAATAACAAAAAAAACATTTTCTTTTCACCTTTTTGCATTTCCAAGGAATGCCACTGGTTTTAGCTTTTCATTTGAATATCATTGGGGTTATTGTTATACTAATTTTGAATGCAGGGGAATTTTTAAACCTGATGGTTCTTCATGAGTAAAACGCAAAACTCAACTTATTCTATGGTATTATGTTGTTTGTTTGTTGTATGTGTTGTCATTACTGTATGTATGTGTATGATGTACATACATACATTGATGGACTTGACCCCATGACTGTTATTCCATGCAGTGACTTTTCCGATAATCTCTCCAGGAGTATAAAATTTTGCCAATTAGCCTCAGCATCTACAAACAGCCTTTTGCCAGAGTTGGCCGACTCGGAAATGAGGTCACCAAACAATTTTTGCGACTTGCGACTTGCATTGGATTTGACAAAATTGACGTTGAGACCGGACTTTGAACTTGGTGTTGGGACATGCAAGCTACTTGCCGACTTGATGTTTATAATGACTTGTTGACCATGTTTGGAAAAAATCGTTGAATAAACATCAATAAACACGGGTTCAAAATAATGGCAAATGATTTTCATTTCATCCCATTGCCGCAGTTTGTCAATGACGACATATACCGTTGTCGTGTTACAGCACGCCATTGCTACAGGCACAGCGCGCCGGCTTTATACCATTCATCACTTAGCGTTAAAGGAGTGTCCGCCCTCCAGACAGCACACCACGTCCACAGTGGCAAGCACCAATCCTACCAACATGGCCACTGTTGGGAAACAACTTTGTTTCAAACTATGAACATTCATGCCGAGAGAAATTTGGCCCTGATCAGACCCCACGCGCATATCTCGACCCCATAGAAATATTTTTGTGATGATTAAAATGTCAGGTGACTTGGATTATTTCAAACTCATCAATAGGTTGTAAATTATATCAGACTTATCTTTATAAAAGGAAAAGATAATGGAAAAGTATAGTATCTTTAAGAAGACAACAATTGAAGTAATAAGTTTTATGTTTCATTTCACGGCTTATAGATAAATATGACAAGTTAATTTTTAAAATCTCCTTACCCAGTTACATATCAGATTGCTTTGGTTCAACGTGTAAACCAATTTAAATACAAGCTGAGATTACTGACGTATCTGTACATTGAAATGTGAAGTAGGCTCACAAGATATGCAGAAGTAATTTAACACAAATTATTTTTTGCTGGGAACAAAGCACAAATGTCCATTGTATGATGTGACAAATAAAACTGGAGTAAACACCTTTCAGAACATTCATTGCCAACAAATGAATCCCTGTGTCTTAATTCCTTAGTAGCTTGACTCCATATAAGTAAATGTGGGACTTAACACAAATGAAGTAATAGTACGGTGACTTAACTTGATTTAAGACTGAGACTTGCCCTAAAGACTTGAGACTTGCCCGCAAAGACATGGGATTGACTTAAGACTGTCATCAAAGACTTTGAAGACTGACTGAGACTTGACTTAAACTGCTTCAAGTACTTGTTTGACATCTCTGCCCCTGACAGTCTGCCTCGCACTGGCCTTCTCAAGGTGGGGTTGTTCGACTAATGTTGTAGAGGTGAAAGGTGAATCACTTGTACCTTAAAACCAGTACCTATGGGGCGATGGGGCTCGTTAGGCCTTGGTAGTAGCTCATCTAAGAGAAGGCAACTCCGAATCCAAATTCTACGCTGATTTGCGGTTCAGGTTTGAAACAAAAGGCTCAGGGGTTCAATTGGGGTAAAAAACTGCGATCCTTTTAAAATGGTGTCTTTGCATTCGTTAACCACTGGCCATGCCTTGGGCAAGGTGTACTACCCCATTTACTTCCTAATCAGGGTTATGTGGAAGCCATGGAAGTAGGTGGTGGATGGTCCATGCAGACAGGCTGGCAGATAATCCAGATAATGCCAGCCTAACCTAACACCCTTGATATTAGGAGAGGATTCTCTTATGGAGAGCAATAGCCTTAAGATCACCCGTGTAGTACAGACACTCCCAAAGAAAGCAATGGCAAACCATTCTATATGCTAAGAAAAAACAAACATGGATCAGAATCCAAGAGATTAAAGCTTCGGTGCCGGGATTGATGGGACCCCAGGTTTAACTCACCCGAAGGCTACTGGGGAGAGCAAACGGTTTTGACTCGCGTATGACTGGCTGTTACAATGGTACTATATCAACCCACAAGGAAATCCAGTTTGCGTGAGTGTGCTCGAACTGAAGTCCAAACTTTGAGATTCTCAACTGTTCATTTAAAATTGGACATTACAATGTAAGGTCAATGAATCAGCGAAAGTTTAGATGTAATAAAGGGAGAGATTGAGAGGATAACCAATAAAATTTTGGGGACAAATGAACTTGGTTGGCTGGTTTTGGGCCATTCAACCTGACGATTACAAAGTGTTCTTTTTCTGGTCATGAAACCTGGAAAATAAATGGAGTGGCAGTGATTTGCAATAAGAAGATGCAGCATCAAGTGCTGGAATACATCCCTGTCAATATAGTGGTTTAATATCGGTTAAGTATAAGAGTAGGTGTCCATTACAGGATCGCTCCCCAATTACAGAGTCCTCCCCATTACCAGCGAGGAGCAAGAAGTTCCCCATTACTGTATGGTTACCAGGAGCAGGTGCCACATCAGCTAACTACATGCATGCTGACCAACAGGAAATGCATGCCACATATAACCTAACTGTGGCCAGTTACAATACAAACATTTTACACAAAGGTATTTTTGCCTGAAGCAAGATGAGAAAACAAGAATTTGAAAGAGTCAGTTTCATTAACTGTCAATAGCAAAAACTCATTATAAACTGAGAACGGCACTTCGGGGAGAGTGCTACCTCCAACAGAGCTGAACGTTGTTATGTTTTTTTATCCACTGATAGGCTGGATCTACATCTAGACCTTTAATCAAAATGTAAACAGTCTTGTTCTTTCATAAGGCCATCCATAAACTTTTTGAGATATCATTGCTATATATTGTTTTGGCCCCATTTTTCAATGATGAAGATTACATAAAAAGATTCTCGGTGTAAGATCTTCACATAATCAAACCAATTAGTCCTTTATCCCCACCTAACCTTGTCCTCCAAGTTTCATCCGAGTCTGTCCGTAACCATTTGACGATAAACCTGCTCACAGCAGACAAACAGGACAGACAAAACAGACAGGAGTGAAAAACATAACCTCCGTCACCTTTGCGTATGATGGAGGTTAAAAAAATAAACGGACTGGAAGCCATTTTAGGTATTTTACGATGTTGGAGGCCCAACTTTTTCTTGATGAGGTTTCAGTCTGCGGCTGATTTCACTGGCCTGTCATAATACTCTCGAGATTAGACAATGAACAACACAGTCATTTATAAGTCTGTTTTTGAACAGAAAACCAAAACGATCACTCACGTTTGAAACCCACGAATGTCCACAAGATCACCCTTGTCAATGCCCTTTAAATACCTGTGAACAAATTAATTTTCAAAACTTCAAAACTGCATCTCATAAATTCATCGAACATTTAACAGACAAGTCCGTTTAACTTGTTTTGGCATTTCAATCTCAGCAGTTCATTCAAAATGATGGGACAAAGCAAGAAATCCAACAAACATGAACTTTCCTGAATTAACCCAACAGATACCAATTACAAGATATCCAATATTAATTTGAACAAACTGAATCCAGGTCATTTAATTCGGCATTTAAATTACTCAAACTACTTCAGCCAGTGGATAATTAATTTATTTTACTAATTAGATTATATTGAATGCTGAGATTGCGGCCACTGACATGCAAACACATATCAATTCTCCCAAGTTTTGCCATATCTGATCCTCAGCGCTTGATCCTTTCCCCTCCTTGCCTTCAAAGATATATGATACAACAAAAACTCTTATTCACTCCAAAAAAAAAGAGAAAAATACATAGCAAACTCAATCTCCCAAATCAAGTTCCCTCCTTTATCTTTATCTCTTCCATGTTTCAAGATCCCCAAAGAATCTTCAGGTGAAATAAATGTTCTTCTTTAAAAGCTCTTCCATAGCATTTTAAAAAAAACGTAAAAAAAAAAAGCCAATTTTCAAATCCTCACGCCTCCTTACTACGCTCGTCAGGAATAACCCATCTATTCTTCTTCTTCATCACAATTTATTCCTCTTCTTTTTCACAAGTTTTATTCTCCAAAAATTTTACTTCCCAAAACCCTAAACAGTCATCCCACCCTCCTCTTGTACTCCAGCTACACTTTTCCTCGTGCCTTCAATGGAAAAACGTTTTCTTCCACCCCTTCCATTAATTCTGTCTGTTTGGGAATGTCCAGGTTAGGAATCTGAGAATGTCAATTTTGCAGAGGTTGTGTGTACAGGACAATCAATTCCCCTTCCGTCCATTAATGGTGTCAGCCCCTCCATGTCAGTACCCTTCCCACTCTATACATCCCCCTTGTCCTGCCCACTCTCAAGCTTCCCCCTTGACTTCCCCCTCTCAGTTCCCCCACCCTCCCATGCCTCACCACCCTCCCCACACATTCTAGCTTCCCTGCCTCCCCACACCCTCCACAGATAACCACCTTAACCTAGCTCCATCGTACGTACCAGCTCTCCCGCACGCCTGCCAGCTTACTCTTGTCCAACTTCAGTCCGTGCCCTGTCCTCCCATACCTGACCGCAGTTCCTCCGCCTACGGGTAGCTCCACTCCGCTCCCTACATCTTCCGCCACGCTATAACACGTCCATCTTTAAGTTCCCAACCTTACTCTCGGTTTCCCACTGTATGTCTTCGTGTCGCTGAAATGGCGACGCTGATCATGACATCTCCTCTTACTGTCTACCTCCTCGGTACCCATCCCGCTCATTCTGATGGTGTGCCAATACACCAACATCTCAGACAACATGCCACTTTACCTCCACGTTTCTCATACGCGGTATCAATTCCTGCTATGGACTTTTTACCTCTAACACCAGCCTGACGTTCAACTGACAGATCTCGTGCAACTCCAGCGACGCTACTGCTGTAAACTTTCTGACAGATCTCGTCAAGGGCAAAACCTCTGCTGATACGTTACATGAACAATCCATCTTCCTCTCCTACAGGAATCTGACTCTCTGATTCTCTGCTTGTTAAGTCCTCTCTCGATTCACAGAGAACATCTCAGCGGCCTTGGACGTCCTTCATTTCTACTTCTGATATAACTCAAACGGATTCTTTACACCGTGTGCTACTCCCTATGCACGATTTTACCACTCGTCACTTCATACCACTCCCCATGATACTGATCCTATGACTTCGGCAGGCTCTTCCGGAAGCAATGTTGGCAACCTCGATCATTCCAACCTACATGCGCTCCAACTTAGGATTGGACGGAACAACTCTTTGTCCACCTCAAGGATAGAAATTCAAACTGTTCTCTATCTCTAACACCATGGGTGCCTTGTCTCAGATGCCTGGAATGCATGCCCTTCATCCCTTTCAAACATGCACACGCAGACATCCTCATATAGCCGATGCATTTCCAAAGTGTTTTTTCAAACCATGCATTCACATACGGTGTTGGACCATCCACACAGCCGTCATTACAGCAATGAGTCTTCGGACCCTGTCTTTGACGTGACTGAGTGAACTTTCTGACCTCATGATTCTGTCCAATGGACGAACTCGCCTATACGATACTGAACAATGTCCAATAACTGCTCTTGGTCTCCAAGCTCTTCCTCTGTTGCAATATTATTTGGCTTACCTCCATTATAGAATCCAGCTACTAAAGGTCAGACCTATAAGCTTCGCTATTCATCAGCTAATCAGGATCCTCATACATAGATATAAATCTTTTTTCAGTCTGATCTTGAGACACATCAGCTCTCCAGTCACGGTCCATTCTACCTTTCCATGAGCCAGACCCGTTTGCGTGATATCGGTAACTCACCGGGGCAATTCTCTAAGAACGTGCTCTCTTATGACAATTAACCCTTCTCACTAGTTCATCCTATGTCCCCATGGTTACTGCTTTTGTGAAGACAGTGCCTGCAAACTGTAGCTTCCCTCCTGAATGGCATCGTTATTGAGCAACCTTCTTCGAACTAGACAAAGGCCACCTCTCAGACAACAGAAACAAATTTTAACTAGATTCGAAATTTGGTCAAACTTGCTCTGTCCAATGTTAACATCTGTGCACATTAGTAACAAGTCCTGTAATACACTAGATGCTGCTTCTTGCTATCCTTGCTACCTCTTCAAATTGGCAACCATCAGACTCGAACTTGACTGCTCATGTAAGCCTGGCATGCTCATTATGTTTTGCGTTTCAACCATGCACTTCCTACAAACTCTGCCTTCTGACAAGTGCTCTGTGGTTCCGACCGCACACACGCAGCATACCACAGATGTGCGTACCGCAGGAAGAGCGCCTGTCTCTTTCATCCGCACGCAGTCTGTTGGAAGTTCTGCAACGCGGCTCTGACATGATTCTCTGCAGATCTGCGAGCCGGATTTGCCATCATATGGGCACATGCTCCTACAGGAGGAGTGACTTGACTCACCTTTGCTGCAGATTCTTCTCTACACGTTCACCATATTATTTCGCTAACATCACCTTCCGATCTTCTTAGAAGTCAACAACTCACCGGCGTACATAACAAGGTACAAAAGACCCTTAATTCAGGGCCTATCAGCCCCATTTCGTGAGCGCCCAAGTTCGTGGAAAGCATCCTGGTATGTCTTGGTCCATCTTCACCTGCTTGAGTTCGTCATCTTCCCCCGGCCAGCGAATGCACTGACGTATCACAGCCTGTAAGCATGCATACCAATTCAATGAATCACACACGGCTGCCCTCCCAGTGTACGCTCAGTGTGGTGATATCCAGAAATCTTGTTCCGGTTCTTCGTCCCGCATTCTGGAACAGTGGATGGGATCTTGTGGCACATGCCCAGACACAGGACCATGACATCTGTATCCTCTGCAGTGATGATGACAGACTTGTACCCAGATTCTGCTGCATGAAGTGCATGGAGAAGAGCGTGTGTCTGCTTCTTCTTGACTTGACTTAGCTCAGGAGCCTCTTCCCACTGCTCTTTGTGATCTTGAAGCAGAGCTGCTCACATGTGACATATGCTCCTTGCCCCGAGCTTGTCCCTGTGCTGTGGTTTTTTTCCATTCTTCACCAGGAACTTGATGAGACTGCCTTGTTGGAGGAACTACCGAGTAACTTTCTCCCTGCTGGATGTTGGCCCAGGTTGAATGTTCTGAATGGATCCCTGTGCCTGCACTTCTGTTGGCTCGTTCTGCATCTTTGATGGATGTCTCCTTGTTAGACGTCAAACACAACATCAATGCGCCTGCTCTTAGCACCCTCATGGACAACGTGACTCAGTGCTGTGCCTGCAAGCTGTGAAAAGTTTTGTCGTTTCCCTTCAGTTTCTGGACCAGGCTCATCCCATCAATTATGGTAGCAGAGGGCTCGGGATCACCTCTGCAGGAGAAACATTCCTCTCCAACTCCATTGCTAGGCAGCCTTGTTGGTCTTGCGAGAGACCCATTACCCTGGCAAGTGCCCATGGCAAAGGCCCCAGGGGATGAGCCAAGACATCACTCATTTGAGCTTTCTGTTCTCAGCCAACAAGGATCATCTGGCCAAATATTTTCAATTTCTCCCATATTTAGGGATTTACTCCAGATTTATGGGAAAATACCCAAAATTAAATTTTTTTAGGGTAATCCCAAAATATGAGGAATTTGAAAATACCTAGGAACAACTCTGGTAGAGAATCAAATTCTACATAGGTGTCCAAAGATTTCGCGTTGATCGTGTGATTGATTTAAAGAAAATGAGGAAAACCCCGAGCGTTCACGCTGAAAATCTGTTTTTATGGGTAGCACCCCCATTGCATCACAAAATCAGACTAAGCTACCAGTGCGGGAAGGCTATCATATCTTAATGTATTTACAGTCACTCTATAAACATTTTAGTACCATTCATGTTTAGTCACCCCAGTGGTACCGATATCTGGCCTGGCTCATGGACTACCTTGGATATACTGCTTCTGCTCTTTTCCCAACAATGGTTGGAGCCCTCCAATGTCAGATAAGAAATTAGGGCCATTTATCTAGTCATATATCGACATTCAATACAGAGTACAACCCCGCCCTGCTCTCCAAACTCTCTGACTATGACATCCAAGGCCAACTTCACACTTGACTTACTGACTTCCTCTATTTCTGGAGCAACATGCAGCTCTCACAGAATACTTTCATATCCACTCCCTGTCAAGGCTGGAGATCCACGTTCTGGGTTCCGTCCTGTTCATAACATTGCTCCAAAACACATCCAGTAAACATATGTGGGTTATAGTCGTATTTTGCTTTAATTAGTTTCCCACATACCCTTTGTCCATCATAAAGTCCACGATCAGGATCAGCAATCCCTGAAAAAAAGCAAACATAGATAGGCTCAGAAAAATAATATACTTGACTGCTCAGTGGAAGACAAAATATTATTGAGTGAGTTGAAACTGGTGCTCTTGAGGATGTGTTAACAGGTCTGATCGAGAACACCATGTAATATATATATATATATATATATATATATATATATATATATATATATATATATATATATATATATATATATATATATACACACACATATAATATATATATATATATATATATATATATATATATATATATATATATACGTGTGCGGTATATTATCATATATATATATATATATATATATATTTTCTATATATTGTATATGTATATGTGTTATTTAATTAATATATGATATATATATTATATATATATATATTATATATATATACAGTATATCTGGTGTTGGCGCAGTGGTTAGGGCAGCGGCTTGGGATCCAAAAGGTCCTGAGTTCAGCCCCGTTGGGCCACTGAATTAATACACCAGGGGTTGACTCAGCCTGTCATCCTTCTGAGGTCGGCGAAGTGAGTACCAGTGTACTGGGCCGTGTATACCCCGGTTAAAATGTGTACCATATCCCTGTGTCGGTAAGAGCGACCAGGGTTGCGTCAGGAAGGGCATCCGGCTAAACATGTGCCAAATCACTATGCGGACTCATAGGATGATCCTGCTGTGTACATGGTGTTCTCGATCAGACCTGTTAAACACATCCTCAAGAGCACCAGTTTCAACTCACTCAATATATTTTGTCTTCCACTGAGCAGTCAAGTATATTATTTTTCTGAGCCTATCTATGTTTGCTTTTTTTCAGGGATTGCTGATCCTGATCGTGGACTTTATGATGGACAAAGCGGTATGTGGGAACTAATTAAAGCAAAATACGACTATAACCCACATATGTTTACTGGATGTGTTTTGGAGCAATGTTATGAACAGGACGGAACCCAGAACGTGGATCTCCAGCCTTGACAGGGAGTGGATATGAAAGTATTCTGTTGAGAGCTGCATGTTGGCTCCAGAAATAGAGGAAGTCAGTAAGTCAAGTGTGAAGTTGGCCTTGGATGTCATAGTCAGAGAGTTTGGAGAGCAGGGCGGGGTTGTACTCTGTATTGAATGCTCGATATATGACTAGATAAATGGCCCTAATTTCTTATCTGACATTGAGGGGCTCCAACCATTGTTGGGAAAAGAGCAGAAGCAGTATATCCAAGGTAGTCCATGAGCCAGGCCAGATATCGGTACCACCTGGGGTGACTAAACATGAATGGTACTAAAATGTTTCCCCATACTGTGCACTTCAATCCTGTGCGATGGGGAGAGAGCGAAAGCAGCAGGTGTGGATATCACTGAAAGTGTAGTCCACGACCTGGCACACAGGCGGCCACGGGCATAGTATCGCTCTCTACTGACTGAAGTAGCAGTGGAGTTCGCAGTCCCCCGGTCTGAGCAGCCTCTCTAAGGATTCGCTTGCCACCTCCATGGAGGAAGGGCTAGAAAAGGTGCCTTAACATAGTCTGCTCACTCACCTGCCAGCACACCGCGGGCTGGTGGGGATCCCAATCACGCGGTCAAATAACAAGAAAACAGAAGTTGAAGATGCCTCATACCTGGCACAATGCGAACGTGGACCCTGCTGGATGACACCAAGCAGATAGACCAGAAAGAGAACCTGCACTAGGTCGCCAAAGAACTAGCTCGTTACAACGTGGGCATAGCCAGCAAATTTGGAAACACGCCTTGCAGACAAGGGACAGTCTCTTTAGAACTTGGCGGTGGGTACACCTTCTTTGGAGTGTGCGCAGCGCTAACGGTCGAGAGGCAGGCGCTGGATTCGCCATCAGATCTCACCTCGCCCGAAACGTGCCCAAGCTTCCAGAGGATTCAATTGATTGCTGATGACACTTCACTCCCACTGGAAACACGAGAGTGCAATGTTCATCAGCGCATATGCCCCAACAACAATGACCACCCGGATTGATATCAAAGATAAGTTATATGAAGAAATTGACGCCTCATTGCAGCGTCCACAGTCAGAGAAGCTTATTGCCTCGGGGACTTCAACGCCAGAGTGGCGACAATCATCCAAACTTGGGAAGGGATCAACTGAGACATGGCACCAGCAAGTGCAACAGGCAACGGTGTTCTACGCTGAAGATGTGTGCCCTCACGTGACCGTAGTCATCACCAACACAATCTCCGGCCTCCCCACCTGTAAAAAGACATCTTGGATGCATCCACGCTCCAAGCAATGGCATCGATTGATGATGTCATCACCGGAGGAGAGGGACAGGCCAGACGTGAGAGTGCACAAAGGCCATGTGTGGTGCCGACTGCTGGACTGACATCGCCTCAGTCATGTCCAAACTTAGCTTCGCATTCTGCCATGAAAGACCAAGGTCAGAAGACTGCAAAGAGCGCTCAACATCTCCAGCTGAAGAGCAGCAAGTTTGCAGAGAAATCTCCAGAGAACTTGATGGCAAGCTGGTGGCACACACCCCATGATGACCAGGACAAGCCTTGAAGAACAGTGGGTGCTTCAGAGATGCAGTCTATTCCTCACCCTCGAAACACCTCGGGCCAGCATCCCGCAGAAACAAGGACATGGGTTGACAAGAAGATGAAGAGAACAGGCACTGCTATCAGAGAAACACAACTTGTTCGGAGCACACCAGAAGACGCCCACGCCACGCAAGAAAGATGCTTGCCAAGCAAGACAAAAAAGACAGAGAAACTCCGTGAGATGCAGGACGCGATGTTATAGCAAGAAAGGCCTGATGAACATCCCAGGGCTACCAGACATTCACGACACCAAGCGTTTCTACGACCGCAATGAAGCTGTGATGACCCATCCTCTGGCCTCTTCTCCCCTCCTCAGTGCAGACGAGCTCCAGTTGCTAGACAGAGAAAAGCATATCCTGGAGAGATGGGCCTGAACACTTCAACCAGGTCCTCATGCCCTGTCTGTATCAACGACGTGGCCATCCTCGCCTTACCTCAGATGGCAGATCAACCAGGAACCTGACAACCTCCGACAGAAGAGAAGTCACAAAGGCCATCAAAGGCCACCTTTTCCCCGTGGCAAAGACCAGATCAGATGCAAATCTCTGCTGACGTGTACAAAGCGGAGGCCCTGTCATGGGCAGAACTGACTGAAACTCTTCCAGTCCACTGTGGAATAAAAGGAAGGTCCCTACAACAGCTGAAAGATGCCAGCATAGTCCACATCTACAAGCGGAAAGGCAACCGCCAGATCTGGTGCGAGCAGAATCATCGAGCACCTGCCTCCTGCCCATAGTGGGAAATCTTTGCTCGCATCCTGCTCATCATCTCAATCAACACCATTGAGTAGTCTACTAATCCAGAAGCCAGTGCGGTTTCCGTGCTGGACGTGGAACTGTTCGACATAATATTGGCCTGCAACGCAAAACTCTAGGAAAAAATGCAAGAGCAGCACAATTGACCTGTTCTCACTTTTAGCGTTCACAGAAAGGCCTTCGACACTGTTCAGCAGAATGCGTGTGGGAAATAATGCAGAAGTTTGGGCTGTCCAATGCAAGTTCATTCACGATTGTTCGTTGTCAGTTTCCAGGACGGCATTGAATGGTGAAAGTGCTGATTGTGGAATAGTCGGAAGCTTTCTGTGACAAACGGCGTGAAGCAAGGTTGTGATCTTGCCCCAGACCCTCTTCAGCATGGTCTTCTCTTGCCATGCTGATTGATGCCTTCGTCACTGCCCGATGGGAATACACATCAGGTACAGGTACAACAGAGCTGATTCAAACCTCAGCGCGCTTGCAAGCTACGTTGCAAGGTGAGGAGACCATCATCAGATATCTCTTGTGTTTGCTGATGACTGCGCCTGAATGCCTGCACAGAGCAGAAGATGCAGGATGAAATGGACTGCTCACCAAGGCCTGACAACTTTGGTTCTCTCCATTAGCACCAAAAAACACTAGAGTTATGTACAGACCCGCCGCCTGGAAAGCCCTACCAGGAACCGACACTCAGGTGAATGGGCAGAATCACAGGCTGTCGACAGCCTTTACCTATCTGGGCAGTGCACTCTCACGATGGTGAAACATTGACGCTGAGGTCATAACAGGATATTGCCAGGCAAGGTTGCCTTGGGCGACTCGTGAGAATGTTTGGAGCGGAGAGGACTCAGCCTTACACCTAAGCTGAAAGGTCCTATCATGCAGTGGTACTCACCGACTCTTGTCTTTGGCCCATGAGACCATTGGCACTGTCTACAGCAGACACGCCAAAGAAGCTCAACCATCTTCACCTGAGCTGCTTACGCAGACTCCTTTCATCAGGTGGCAAGACAAAATCTGATACAGAGTCTTGGAACAGGCCGGAATCCCCGTTCCACACCCTTCTATGGGAAAGCCAAGCCAGATGTGGCAGTCATCATGTTAGAAGCCCGACAGTCGATGCCAAAACAGCTTCTGTATGGAGAACTGTGTCAGGGCAAGCGCTCAGGTAGGGGAACAGAAAGAAACGGTTAAGACTGCACTCAAAGTGTCCCTCAAAGACTTGGACCATCAAACCTCAGCACTTGGATCGCTTGCTCTGACGCCAACTGCTAGTAACTCAAACCACAGGACGCGTGCAGCAGGAACAGAACGCACTCAGAGCCCAGAAGAAACGCACCGCGCGCAAGGCCCGGGCTAAACCTTCTCTTCCAGCTGCAGCAACCATCCATTTTATTCCTACGTGTGGGCGTGCCTCGGGCCCGGATTGGCCCACCAGTCACTTCCGAGCACCAGTCACCTAATCTTCCAAACTGAAAGTGAGCATGGTCATCTTCGAACCGAAGGAACCGAACAACAACAGCAAGGTGGTGTATACAATAAGGTTGGTGTATAAGACTGCTTCAATATTGCTAAAACTTCCGGATTTTTTTAAACGTCCTATCTTAAAATCATTATTTTAATCAAATCGAAGTCTATACTTAACGCTGCAGTGGGTATTGCGTTCTATGAACCCCTTCATCTGTTCAGTATTTTAAAGTAGCTATTATCACTGAACTCCAAAACACTAGAAAGCAACAACAGTATTCCCCCCAAAATGGACACCTCCTCATCAAAGAAGCAATTCTCAGAATCACATTGAGTCAAGCTACTTAAAATTTAAATTCGTATAAATCAACTCAATGATATTTAAAAATTACATTGATTTCCTATCAAAGAATCAGGTATGCTAGTTTGTTACAATCATTTTTGTCTCCAGTAACAGAAAAATGGAAATGATTACGTTACATTACGATCTGTACATGTGTTGTTAAATATAATAACACGTTCCACGATTACAATAACGGCTTGACAGCAGTTTACCAATATCAGTTATTGGCTCTGACGAGGAAGTCCTTACTTACTTAAACCTTAGTCAAAATAGACCATGGATTCAGATTCGAAGCAATCATGATGATATGAAAGATCCAATTTCAAGTATCTGCTTTCTTACCCATCACTATGTACATGATGGTTTGTGTTCTACCTAAATGACGACGCAATAACTTTTCAAATGGGTAAACAGCTCATGATAACAGCGATGACAGTCGTATTGATGCTATTCAAACTGTTGCTTCAACCACAATACGTGCTCCGTCTGTGCAGGAGAGTACAGCTGCAGCGCTGTTCAAGACCTGAAAACATACGAAGCAAGCACACACTAAATGGAGTGATTGCAAAGCCAAGATCATAAAACTCTACCCTACCATTCACAAACTTGTGGAGCTAACGTATCCTCGAGTGTTGTGTGACTTCTTTATTCTCAACCAAACATCAGCTGGACATGGAAGATGGTTAACAAATGGTACCTTTGTTATTTTATTAGATTATTAAAATATATCTTGCCTGTATTAACTTCTTATAATTGAACAGGTAATTATTTATTTACCCTTGAAAACTTTATAACAAACCTTGAACAATTAATCTTGAAAATTTTATGTGGACCCTACCAACCAAATGCGCCCACTTGTTCCCACTTGCTCCCACACTACATTTTTCCCTCCCGTCTTCCTCCTTACCCTATTTGTTTATTCTGTGTGTTTGGTCGAATTGTGCCCACTTTCAGTGTGTTGCTTCTTATCCTCGCCACTTCACTCTTTCATGAACTTGATCTTGAATATGAAAAAAAATAGGACCACTGGACCTGTAGCATATCTGGCCCTGGCCTAATGTTGTAACCCAAATTTGGTAGCATTCTGACTGGGGGGGGGGGGGGTCGGTGAGAAGATTTTTTGAAGAAATTTACATGATTTCCCAAAAAATGTACAAGTCTGCCATTTGTACAAACTTCTGGTCATGTCATTGGCATGACCTCCCCAATTCACCATCACGACCCTGTACTAATGTTGTCACCCAAATTTGGTAGCATTCGACCTAGTGAGTCTGGAGAAAAATATTTTTGAATAAATTTACTAAGTCGACATTTGACCTACTAAAGTCAGGTACTGTAACGAGATTTGCAATCCCCATTGCCAGTCGGGAGCGGAACGTTGTTGCCAAATTTCAGCCGGATGGCCCAGCAGTTTGGCCAAAGAAGTCAAAATAGGAGATGGACAGATGGGGCATGATGACAATACCTTATCTGGAATTTCGATTCCAGAAAAAGCTAAAAATAAAATAAAGGGAATTCCCTATGATTAAGATAAATAATAAGAATTTTCCATGTAAGAAATTCTTCTGAGGAGTCTGTGCTGTGAGGATATTTTTGCTTTTAAATGTTCATCCTATTTTAGAAGAAACAATCAAGAACAACTGCTCTCCTTCAAACGGCAAATTCAAAATCCCTGCCTTCAAAATGAGAACGTTATATGCGTCTTCACGAACGTAGCAGGAAGGGCTCAAGAAAACATCACCATCTCCCATCAACAACGGGTTTGGTTTCTCCTCTTCCAACTTGAGAATACGACAAAGCATTTTATAGGTTCTCACCGCACAAGTGTCATTTCGTAATATCAGAAAACCTGTAAAAAAATCTACAGTTCCCGTTACATTATATACCGCCTCAAACGATGAACCTGTCCCATATTTATTTTATCGTAGGGATGTACAAACAACACGTCATTTCCTTTTATCTCAGAGATGGGCAAAAAGGAATATGACCTGATTACTAATTGGTGTTTTTTTTTATAGAAAATGAATTTTGCAATCAGACATCGAGGGTTGATTACAAAATGGAAAAACTAAAGCTGGAAGCATGGCTACAACATTGTCCTGTTGGCACAGAAGGGAAAGTCTCACATTTGTGCAACAAGGAGAAATGGACGGGAGATATAATTGAAAAAACTGTACCTCGAAAGAGTTTCAAGAAATCCATGAAAATACAAAAGTAAGTGATTCCAGTTTTAATATGTAGCACGAGTTTTGACTTACGTAAAAGTCAAAAAGTTAACTTGTATGTGCGTATTACACAGAAGCAATAAAAAAGGTTCCGATGTTCAGAGAGCTGTTTGAAGTTACTTTTGCTCCAATTAAAGAAACTTTTAGATTTTTTTCATATTCTTGTTACCTGCGCACTGAAAGTTGAAGGATGTTTTCACCCCTGTCTCTGTGCTTGTTTGTTTGTTGTTGTTGAAAATCGAAGATTTTTCAAGTACTGTATATTGGTTTGTCGCGTGTGTTTTTCTGTCTGTTTGCTCGTAGTCAATCTCCGACAGGTCACCGTTTAAACCGATCTTCACGAAACTTAACAAAATGGTAGTTGGCAATAACAACAAGCCTATTGATTTTAAGGTCAAATGTCAAAATGTCAACATCGGCCACATTTCTAAAATCCTCAATTTTCATCTGATTGACTTGAAATTTGAAAGAGTATTTCCATTGGATCAATGAATTCAACCACAATTGTTTTGTGTGTCAAAATTTGGTTCGGGATCGAGCAAGTATCGTGCTCTGCACTTCTTTCTCGTTGTGTTTGTCTCTCTGTTTGTGTGCAGGATATCTCAAAAACATGTTGATGGATTTGGATGAATTTGGTTGCAGGTTGGTGTGAGACAAGGACAAATTGTTTAGATTTTGGTGAAATCTGGGATCTGAAACCGGCTACTAGAATTTTTTAAGTGATTCTCACCATTGAGAGATAGGGCAAAAATGATATGTAGCACGATATCTCAAAAGGTTGTGGACGGATTCAAACGAAACTTGGTGGACACGTTGGGTGTGTACAAGGAAGAATTGATTAGATTTTGGTGAAGATCCAAATCCAAGATCCGGTTACGAGGGTTTTTTTCCATTTTTAAAGCGATTCTTCAACCATGAGAGAAAGGGCAAAAACAATATATAGCATGATATTTCAAAAAATATTTTGGCCCGATATGTTCTCCAGGATTAGGCTTTACATGGTGGAGGTATGCGCTCGACTGAGTGCCCTTCAAAGCATTATTTATATTTTTAGTGGAACTAATAAATTTTGTTTGAAAAAGAGGTACTCGTGTTCACATCGCACCTGTGTTTTATCATCGAAATTTGACAATTATGCATTTTGTGGATCAGAGGCTGCAGGACGGCATTGGGAAGGCACCGATACAATCAAAGAACTCTTACAAGCTGCACAATCTCACAAATATGAGCCAAGGGAATTTGTACCTTGGAGACATCGAAGTAGCCAGATGAAAGTCCTGACACCTAACTTCGGTCTCTGAAGATAACGGCATATCATAACCGATGACACAATGAAGGTGAGAATTACTTGAAGCTTAGACTAAATTTTTTTTTAATCTCTGGTTGTGATTTATTGGATTGTCAGAATGACTCTCAGGATCTTCTTTTGTTGAGGTAGGCATCTCGACAAAAAGACCAAGGAAGTTTT
This sequence comes from Eptatretus atami, assembly GCA_035128595.1. Taxonomy (NCBI): domain Eukaryota; kingdom Metazoa; phylum Chordata; class Myxini; order Myxiniformes; family Myxinidae; genus Eptatretus; species Eptatretus atami. The sequence goes on along the minus strand of CM068966.1, from coordinate 24,604,286 downwards.
CAGTAGATTTGATCTCCTGAGATGGTTATATCCATTGTGTTACAGTTTATATAAGCAGTTTAATTAATGATTCAGATGAGTTTTGATTGATATTGCTTTTCAATAATACCTATTATGTTACTCAACAAAAGACATCTTCAAACCGTACACAAACAGTGCTGTTGATTTTACCCTGTGCACGCGAAGCGAAAAGTGGGTTAAGCAATTGGTCACTTTGTCTGTCAGTCTACAATGTCGCTACAAAACGTCAGGTTTATGATCGAGGAACGACTTAATTCAATTGAATATTACATTTTTGAACATAAACCTGAAATCGAACCTGTCGTTTAACATACTTTGGCTCTAATTTCGTCCCGATCATGCACGGCGCAGAGAGGAGTAGATAATTTTTTTACTCTGTCTACCTGTCTGGCAGTCAAACAAGTTGGAAATCACGCCAAACAGGAAATGTACTCTTTTTAAGGATGTCATAATGGAACACACACCAGGCACGAATAACTAATGTAACATGTTAGATAGAGTGTGTGAAAAAACTTGCATCAATGGTAGTAAAATTCCGGAATGTTTTTTCTACAATCTTAAAATTTCTATCTTGTTTCAATTGAATAATATACTGAACACAGTAGAACACATATAAATGATGTGCTATCAAGAAAAACAAACATTTGAAACTCGTGTACTTTGCCTTTTGCAGGATATGGTGAGATTACAGATGCTTTGGTGAATGGAATACAGTGATTTATGCAGAAAATCAATGAGAACAGCAAATTGGGTGGCTCCAAAATCCTTAAGTCGTTAGAAGGTCTCACTAAGTTGTATGTGCCAAACCAAGATGATTCAACATTTAGCAAGGAATATTGAACTGAAAGGAAACGCTTTGTTAATCCTGAGGTGTCTTCCAGCAAAAGTTTCTGATACAAGTGTCTTAATTCCAAGTCAGTTTCTGTTCCAGCAAGAACATTGTAGTAACAAGTATATATTTGTCAACAATGTCCAAAATCCTGCCCAGGCGGTTCCCAACATTCAGATAAGAATTATTCTGTGGAAGTGCTGTGCTGCAGCACAGTTCATCACTGACAATGACAACAAAACAACAACACAACAACAGCAGCATGGAAATAACAATGGCTTTCACCATCTTCAGCAGCAATTCTAATCCATACGAGTCTCTTGCGTCGTTTTGGAACTACAATGCAGTAAGCATTATTATATTCCTCAAACTGTAGTTTTATTCATTTGTTTCACATTTGAAGGACCATAACCTAACAGCTGCTGTATAACACTTAGCCATAATTCATCTCTTCCCTGCATTTCAGGGGAATGGGGAATGGTCCTCGGACAGGCCTGCAAGGAGACCGTGGAAGGAATCAAACAACGTGCACTTGCAGTCATTTAACGAGCTTCTCGTGTTGATTTCTCCCAAAACGTAACTTCCCTTGGGTTAGAAATCATCACTATGTTGGCGTGGGAATCTCCATTGGAGCACTCATTATCGCCCTCATCATGAATTCTTAATCTGGCGCTTTGTAAGAAGGACCAGCTTTCCAAGATCCGTCACATTCATCTTGTGAACATCTGCTTCACTTGATCTTTGCTGACATTTGTTCTTGTTGGCTGCATCGCCACTGGCTAAGGGAGAGCTTCTGCATCGCTGTAACATTCCTAATGCCACTTTTTCTACAGGGCCTCTTCTTTTGGATGCTTTGTGAGGGGTCTTTTCTTTTTTACAAAGTCGTTTCCCTTTTCATTTTGCACCATCACAATCATCATAAGATTACTTGTTCATAGTAGGCTATGCCTGTCCAACGATCATCGCCGTGATAGCCATTGCGGTCACACAGCCGAAAAACATCTACAGACGTGAAGGAACCTGTTGGTTAAACTGGATCAATCACGGCTCTACTGGCATTCATCATTCCTGCTTTCATCATTGTTGGATAAACTTCATCTTTCTGATGGTGGTATTGTATAAGATTTGCACGCAGGGCAGGATGGAGTGAGCACCAACAACGACGACGCAGCTAAGCTGCAGCGTATCTTGCGGAGCCTAATCATCAAGGATGCCCGTCCTGGGCACCACCTGGGGATTGGTGTTTTTGCTTTCGCACAGGAGCTGCACAGAATGAAGGCCTTTCATTACGCTTTTGCCATTTTTGAATGCTTTTCAGTAAGTCTCATTACCGTACTCAAATAGTACTGCAACTAAAATGCCAACTCGCATTACCTAGATGATTCAAATTAAAGCGGGTTTAAGGAGAAAGGGAGACTATGTGCAAGTGTCAGCAATGTCCTCTTTTGCATACATATTTTCTGGATGCATCCAAATAAATTTTATTTTAGTTTGAGCCTCATATTCTTTCTTGAAATATAACTAAAATAACATGATAGTATTTAAAATATATTTATTTTGTTTTGTTCTTGCTTCTGCACAATGAAAATATATATTCAATATAAATAATTATAACATATTATTATTATTTGAGTCAATTTTAAAACCTTCCATTAAATACAAGTTCACTGTTTTATTTAATTCATATCCTGTTTGGCTGAAATTGTCAAGGGTTAGAGATTGTCATTCAGGCAAAATGTTCAGGCTCAAGACCAGATTCTTCATCACTTCTGGAAACGATGTTACATTGGACCAATTTATCTTCTTCGCAAGTTCATTCCACCCATATTCACATTTCTGTCCATATTCTGAGCCTTGTATACTGATGCATAAGGTGAGGTCATTAGAAGAAAACTCACATTCCCTTCTGGAGGCAAACCCCTATTGATGGTAACTTGCAGTCTCTTCGCACAGCTCGGAACATTTGTAACATCTGTCCTATGTAACTAGGGCCCACATCAGGCTCACCTGGGATCCAAATGCTCCAGTCTCTCACTTTCTTCAAAAGCCTAGCGGGGGTTGGTCCAGGTGCGTGTTTGGTACAGGTTCCCCTTCTATTCCTTCCTCCTAAGGATGGAGTCATTACTGGACACTGCTTGAGAAAAAATATAAAACTCTTCAACTCTGCCTTCACTCAAAAGGCCGAAGTCCCAATCTGATGGCCTTCCTGAACAAGCTTTTCATCTCTAGTTAATGTTGTCAACAACAAACCCCAACAGCTGTGGACTTCTTCCATGCCACAGGGAGAATTTTCATATCCAGTTTGACATCTCCTCCGCAACTGGATTCCGATGGCATAAAGTGCTCAAAGTGCTCTAAGAGTAGATTCATTTAAATCAGAATTATATAGGTACCTGGAAGTTATGGGATAGAGGGTATGAGGATGTTGATTTGACTTTTAGGTAGTTTGAGCATTGATGGGTGATTGGTACAGAGTGCTGTTGGTGGGGGTCTTGTTCAAGGAGGTTGTGTGGTTATGTGTTTTTAACCAAGCCCATGCCTCCTCCCTCCCCTGAGGGGAAGAATAAAGGAAAAAATCAAAAACTACAACAAAAAAAACAACAAAAAAAATATTAATTCATTAATTCAAAACATTTTTTGTATTTTCTTCCTTGGATCTTGTGTTGATAAATTATTATGGTTTCGCGCAGGCATGGATGGGCCTGAATGGGCCTCCACCTGTGTTAGATTTCCTTGTAAATTCTCAGGAACCGATGCATCAGTGCTCTTCAGTTCTGAATCCCCTCTCTCCTAGTGCTCTCTTTCACAGTTGTCTTTGGATGGGCAACTTCCTCCTTGACAAGTTTCAAACTTCACTCCTATCCATAAAAGTGTTGCAAAACTGATCCCCTCAACAAGAGACCTAACAGCCTTCCTCCCATAAAAAGAAAAAGAAAACGACAAAAAAAGCAAAATAAACCCCCCCAAAAATCTGTTCTCCAACTTACAATCTTTGACAATCAGTTTGGCTTCCAACCTGCATGACCATTCCCCCTTGGATATTTACTAGATAAGTGAGGAAACAGAGGAGTGCCTGTGAATCGGAGGTTGTCAGGATGGGAGTTGTAAGTGTGGGATAACTGAACTCAGAGGATGATACTAGGACCGTTATTATTCACAATTTACACTCAACGATAAATTGAGTGTGTGGTTAAGAGTATGCTTTCTAAATTTGCCCATTACAAAAATATTGGATGTAAGTGAGGTATCAGAGAGGGGTTGATAAGATTCAGGAAAGCCAAGATACTTTCATACATTGGGCAAAGATTGGCAATGTAGTTTAGCATAAAGAAATGTAAGGTGATTGGATGGATAAGATAATGAAATAGGGATTACATCATGCAATGGGTAATATTGGAGTGTTCGTTTACATAGGAGAAAGATCTAGCGGTGGTAAATCGATCGGTGGGAGTGGCAGAGGAGATAGGAGGAGTAAGCAGACAGTTCAGTTGCTGGGCAGCTATACATAAATCTAATGGGTTTTAGGTTGTATTCACAGGGGGATAACTTATTAATCAAAAGAGGTAGTGTTGACACAGTGAAATAATTTAGTGAGGCGTCATCTCGAATATTGGTACCGACTACAGTAATGGGTTGATCTTGACTTCATGTCTCGTCGGCAGTGGCGGACTGAGGGTGTCCGGCGCCCAGAGGAAAAACAATTTTGCGCCCTCCTCCCCCCTAAATGCTTAAGGAAGTGATACAGTGGAAAGAAAGATAGTAACGTGGATGCATATTGTGAGAGAATAAACAATTCTAAGGAGTGTTGACGCTGTTTCCCACCTTATGGATATTGCATTGATTTGCCTCGCAAATGCAAAGGTGATTGGATACGCAATAACAAAGAAAAGATAATGCATGGTACATGTTCAATTTGTGTCACCTTCCAGCGCAGTTGCTAATCCAAAAAAAACGAAGCTCTGTAATGGGGGAATCTGAGTTTGGTCATCACATCGAAGCAATGACATAGCTGCCATAGAGAGAGTTCAGAATGGTGATGAGATTGATTTTGGGCCGAGGTAGACTAAGTTTATGAGGAGTAGCAGAAGGAGACAGGACTTTAACAGGATAAAGTAGGTGGTTACGAGGGGGATATGATGGAGATATTAAAGATAATGAAGGATATAAACAAAATAAGTGCAGAAGAGGTATACAGCAAAACTGGACAGTGATAGGACCAGGGGACTTTGCCTGAGAGTAAAGAAGAGAGAATTCAGACAGCAGTAAGTCAAGGGTCTTTCACTCAGACAGTTGTAAATGCATGAAATGGTCTCCCTGGAAAGGTAATGGAAGCAGAAATAGTAAATCGGTTTAAAATTTGAGTTGGGTAGGTATCTGGAAACATTTGGGTAAAGAGGTACCTATATATTGTCAGGTACGGTCGGTAGATAATTTTCTGTTAATATGATTGTTGTTATTTTACTGTTAAATTTAGAAAGAACATATGAGGACTCCACGAAAAGATTTCTTCGGATGCATCTCCATAATTTCAGGTCTTCCCCTGTCTACAACAATGATCTTTTCTACCCCATTAAGCCTTCCCAAGCCACCTCTTTCCAGGCTTCGAGTGTTTTTTTTCCACTGCTGTGATTGAGAGTTTGCGGCTGGATCTTGCTAATCTTGCTAATCTCGTTCTTCCCTTTATCTCACCATCTTCCCTATGGCCCTTATTTCTCCAAGTCTCCCTCATTTTGAACCTCAATCCTGATGTTTGTGTCAGCCACCTCCCCCCCCCCTCTTTCTCTTTCTGGCTGCCCCTGATTGTCCTGTTACGTCCTAATCCGTTCAGTGAATTTGAGCTCCTCCACAAGCCTATGAAGTATGAATCGGTGATTGTATACCTGTGTGGTGATTGCGATGTCTGTGAAAGGTCTTCATCAAAAGGTGAATGTGCTGTCTTTGTTCATTACCCTACTATCATGTTCACCTCCACCGCAGCAACCCCCCCCCCCCCCAAAAAAAAAATACAACAATATTTTATAATTTAAACAATAATTGTTTTTGTCATGAATAACAGTAAATGATATAAAACACCCTGGTAATTGTCACTGCTTACCGACTGCTCTCTTCCCCATCTTCCCACCCTCCTGCAGTGAATTGAAGTTGATTAACTGTTGGATTGAATTGATGGTGTGGTGCAGATGTAGTGCAGATGATGGTCGAATGGCTTCTTCCTGCATCCAAGTTCATTGTGTTAAGGCATTCTTCTGGATATCCGAAGAGCTTTTGATACTTTCTAGTGTCCACTCTGATTTCTAAGTTGTCTTCATTTGGTATTCAGGTTCCTGCTCAAATGGTTGTCTTGAGTACCTCGAGCAGCCAGAAACAGTGAATGACCCTCTATGGTGCCCTTCCCATGATCTCTTCCCTGAGGTCAGGTCAGGTATGGGAGCATGTGCCGGAGCAGCGCATCACTGCATCCACTTTCCGCCGAAACACCAGGGGCCTCTTTCTTGCCACCCCCCAGGGAGATGTCTGCCGATCCTCATCTCCTTGAGGTGCAGATAAACCTGCTGACCCTGAGGCATATGTGACGGGCCGTTGGCCTCCTGCACACGTGGAGCTCCCTCCGGAGAGAATCTGGTGAGCAGGATCAGCGTCAGGAAAACGAGCCACGTGTCCCTACAGCTGCAGCTGACGCTCACGGACTTTGCAGGTAATAAAATCTCATTTGAGTCTCTCTCAGCCACTGCTCGTTGGACACAAAGTCCGACCAGCGATAGCCAAGGATTCTCCAAAAAGACCTGGTACCAAAGGAATTAAGTTTCTGTCTCAGATCCCTGGTCAGAGTCAAGTCTACATCCATAGAGCAAGACTTAGAAGCACCAAGACTCGGACTTTCATCCTCCGCACAGGTACCGGCAGGGCCACACCTCTGATCGACTCAGTGAATCCATGACTCCCCAGCCCGACCCAGACGTCTATTGACCTCTGGCTCACAGCCGCAGAGACATGAATATCACTGCCCAAAGTGAGGAATCTCTCTGTGACCTCAACATTCTCACCACAAACAGTTACAGACAAGATAGCCACATCCAAGATGTCACTAAAACCTGGATCTTATGTTTGACCGAGAGAACACCATAATACCAGCGGCTCTGACTCCCATTCAGCACACGAGGCCCCCAAAAGATATCCAGAGTCTCCGCAAGATGACTGCATCATCTGCGAAATCAAGGTCAGAGATCTGACATTCTCAAACGATGCACCGCAGCTTGATCTCTCCAACATACTCCCAAAAATTCAGTCCATGCAAGTGCTGAAAAGTGTGGGGCCAGTACACACCGCTGATGGACTCCAGTAGCAACTGAAAATAAGTCAGAGATGGTATCACACATGTCACAGCACTCTTAGTACCAGAGTATCGTTTAGACATCAGATTAATCAGTTTTGGTGGCACCCCACGAAGACCAAGAATCCTCCAGAGGGCATCCGATTCACTGAATCAACACTTTGCAGAGATCAACATGGGCTGGAAGCAGCCCCTGCCGAACTCTCGTCTGCGTTCGGTGAGGACCGAAGAGCAGGATACGGTCATCGACCTCTTTGGTGTAAAGCCTGACTGCTCTGGATGCTAGTGAGTCAGACGGTGGCAAACTCTATGAGAATGATCCGAGCAAAGACCTTGCCAAGCACTGAGAGCGACGTCACTCCTCGGTAGTTGTTGCAGTCCTGGTGATCAACCTTCCCTCTCCAGAGAGGGAGAGCGCCCTCTTCCCGTCAGTTGGGATGATGCCTGTGTTCCAGGCAGAGCACAGAACTGCATGCAACGACATGAGTACAGCATTTCCACCAGCCTTGTAAAGTCAGCATGATGCCATAGGTCCAATGAGCTTTAACCCGTTTCAACGGTTCACTGCAGCCTGTGTTTCACACAAACAAAGGTGGATCACAGTTGATTGGAGGGTCAGGAATAGGGATAGAACACCCTAACATCCAATTCGACAGCGTGGATCAGCCTGAAAGAGCCCCTCAAAGTAACCGGCCCAGCTGGCTTCACTTTTGACTCCTCTTCAACAGCCCACCACGCTTCACTCTAACTGCAGTACACCGCGGGATGGGCTTGGAGGAACGCAATGTGGGAATTCCCTGTAAGCAGGACGAGAATCACTTGACAAAAGATGATGCTCTATCCCCTCACAGATTCCTCGCACATCGGCCTCCTTGTCCACCCTCTGTGCACATACCGTTTTGTCTTCAGCTCCCTGAACAGCTCAGCTCTGCCATTAAGCCTCTCCTTGCAACTCTGGTCAATGGTATCCAGTGTCCCTTGAGAGACAAAATTCTTCTTCACCCTTGGTGAGTTCCAAGACATCCACTGGCCACATCAGGGACATTAGTTTTGAAGGCACTCCACAACTCTTCAGGATTCCCCAAAGCACCCAGACCCCTAAATCCCCACTCAGCCTTTCGCAAACTCCTCAGCTACCCTCTCATCCTTGAGCTTGCCAACATCTTTGCGAGGCTGGATGGTACCATTCTCCTGCATTTAAGCTGTAACTTCAGAGTTGCTACAACAAACTTGTGTTGTTGTGAGGAACTGAGTACTCCGGTAGACCATGCAGTTCTGGATCATCCTCCAGTGACCATCAACGAGCACATGGTCAATCTCCTTTGGACACCATCAACAGCGATGGAATACCAAGTCCAACAATGAGCCTGTGGGTGCTGAAACCATGAACCAGCCACCGTAAGTCCATGACTTCTTGCAAACTCAAGGAAATTAGTGCTATTCTGACTCACAGTTCCAGACCCATGGATACCAACACATGTCTCATAACCATCCCTATCAGTTCCAGTTGATGCATTGAAATCCCCAAGACTAGTGGAGTGTCTCGCCTGGGGCACTAATCAACCACAGACTCGAGCGCAGCATAGAATGGGTCTCACGGTGAGAACACTCGCCTCATTTGAACATGTACAGAGACAGGGAAATGACAACGAAGGAGTGACGAATCCTTAGTCTCATAATACACTCATTGACGGTGTTAACCTTGATTATCATTGGCGTCAGCTTATTGGACACAGCTACAGCAACTCCTTGGACATGGTAACCATCAGAGTGACCAGAACAATTTTGGGTGTAACCACCCGCATGATTTCGCCAATTTCTGGTCACGAACCTCAGAGGTGCTGCAATACTATTTTCAAATGCTTGTGCTCAGATGATAACAGAGACAGGTGATCATCCTCTCTAGAGAAAGGACATTCCAGGCACCCACCTGAAGGGACCACCTCAGTTTAACCCAAGGAGAATGTCGTCTGGTGTATGACACCTCAGCACCACTCTACCACACCACCACAATCTGACCCTGGAGGTTTACCCATGGTTTCCTCCATCAACAAGGAATGGGTCCAAAGGCTTTGCCCAATCCCGTTATCCAGTGAGCTTCCCTGTGCAGGGCAGTAGCACAGGAGGTACTCCCACAGAGTGGGTTTTCAGATTCCTTACATTTGTGGGTTTTGCGGAATGAAATGCTTTACGGTGGCCAAAGTGCAAATCCTGCATCAACCTCCTTGATTCCCATGGTGGAATCCCACCTTGAGGCTGGGGTTCCAAAAGGCAGCATCTTTAATCTCTGTTCAATGATCTGTTTGATTTTCTTGAAATCCAAGTTTACAATTTTACTTGTCTTCCACTGAGCAGTCTTCCATTGAGCACCCAGCACAGAATGATACACCACAGTGGCAAAAAGCTAGCTGCTGCTGAATACCTTTTGTCAGACCTGGACAAGAAATCTGCTGGTCAGCTACTTGGAACATAGCATGAAACGCCGGCAAGTCGCACGCTCTCTCACTTTCTCTGCAGAAGGAGTAACAATGAAACTATCCAATCATTTGGACAGCCATGGCTAAAGGTGCAGTTCCTGGACCCGTTGATCTCACAGTCGACCATGATCTTTCAAGAGGGATCATATCACAAGCTTGCATCAATGGCCAGTCGCAACTGGGCATTCTTGAGCCGCATCCATACACGGTATAACAGACTTTCACAGGAACTCCAGAGAGTATGACTCCCATTCGGGTCTGGGTTGCTGCTCCCCACTCAAAAACAAAGCCTTCCACATAATTGTATTTCAAGGCAGGTGGCAGATCCATGGTGAACTCTCTATGTTATACAAGCTCACATCTGGCCTTGCTCATCCTGCCATTTCCTGTATCTAGCATCAACCAGACCTCACATTTCTCTAAAAACACTCATCCTCTCATCCTCAAAATCCACACTGGTTTCCACTCCATTCATTTGTCACCTATTACTCAACTGTGGAATCATTGCTCTGTGTTCTGCCTCATTCTCATCACTTCAGTCTTTCAAATGCACTGCCCATCACTACCTCTCATCGCTCATCATGCACATCCACGATGTCTTCGATACGCCCTGATTATTTTCCATTCCTTTTCTCTCTGGGAGTTGTTACTTGTTTTTGTGTTATGCCTCCTTTCCTCTTGTGTATGCCACCCCACTACCACCCTGAACCCATTGGTAGTTTATGAACATGCTCCCTTTGTCATTCAGCTCCTCCATGAGCCTAAATTTTGTATAAAAATTCGCTCGACGCAGGATTTCAAAAATCCACATTCAACAACTAATATAATCAAAGTTATCATTGAAACAGCCTTTCATTATGCCTTTTTTATCCAAGTCATTTTACACAGCAGTGACACTGTACACCTAGCAGTCCATATATATATATATATATATATATATATTATATATATATATATATATATAATATATATATATAATACATATATATACATATATATTAATATATATACATATATACATATTATACATATATACATATACATATATATATAATATATATATATATATATATATATTATATATATATGGACTGCTAGGTGATCATATACATATACATATACTATATACATAATATACATATACATAACATATACATACAATATATCAGACGCACCTCCTGACTGTTATGGTGAGCATCACCGATTACGTCTCACATGGTAAACCACATAATCAATCACACAGAACAACCGTCTGTCTGCCAGCCAGACAATTACTCCTGCTAATGCAAACATTATGTGTATATATATACTGTATATATATATCTTCTTCTTCTTCTTCTTCTTCTTTCGGCTGCTCCCGTTAGGGGTCGCCACAGCGGATCATCCGTATGATCCGCATAGTGATTTGGCACATGTTTACGCCGGATGCCCTTCCTGACGCAACCCTGGTCGCCTCTTACGACACAGGATATGGTACACTATTTTAACCGGGGTATACACCGCCCAGTACACTGGTACTCACTTCGCCGACCTCAGAAGGATGACAGGCTGAGTCAACCCCTGGTGTATTATTCAGTGGCCAACGGGGCTTGAACTCAGGACCTTTTGGATCCCAAGCCGCTGCCCTAACCACTGCGCCAACACCAGGATTATACTGTATATATATATATATATATATATATATATATTATACACATATACATATACAATATATAGAAAATATATATATTATATATATATGATATATAACACACACGTATATATATATATATATATATATATATATATATAATATATATATATATATATATATATATATATGTGTGTATATTATATATATATTATATTATATATATATATATATATATATAAATATATTATATTATATATATATATATATTTATTATACATGGTGTTCTCGATCAGACCTTTTAAACACATCCTCAAAGGCACCAGTTTCAACTCACTCAATATATTTTGTCTTCCACTGAGCAGTCAAGTATATTATTTTTCTGAGCCTATCTATGTTTGCTTTTTTTCAGGGATTGCTGATCCTGATCGTGGACTTTATGATGGACAAAGCGGTAGTGGGAACTAATTAAAGCAAAATACGACTATAACCCACATATGTTTACTGGATTGTTTTGGAGCAATGTTATAACAGGACGGAACCAGAACGTGGATCTCCAGCCTGACAGGGAGTGGATATGAAAGTATCTGGAGAGCTGCATGTTGGCTCCAGAAATAGAGAGGAGTCAGTAAGTCAAGTGTGAAGTTGGCCTTGGATGTCATAGTCAGAGAGTTTGGAGAGCAGGGCGGGGTTGTACTCTGTATTGAATGCTCGATATATGACTAGATAAATGGCCCTAATTTCTTATCTGACATTGAGGGGCTCAACCATTGTTGGGAAAAGAGCAGAAGCAGTATACCAAGGTAGTCCATGAGCCAGGCCAGATATCGGTACACCTGGGGTGACTAAACATGAATGTACTAAAATGTTTATAGAGTGACTGTAAATACATTAAGATATGATAGCCTTCCCGCACTGGGTAGCTTAGTCTGATTTTGTGATGCATGGGGTGCTACCCATAAAACAATTTTCAGCGTGACGCTCGGGGTTTTCCTCATTTCTTTAAATCAATGTCACACGATCAACGCGAAACTTTGGACACCTATGTAGAATTTGATTCTCTACAGAGTTGTTCCTAGGTATTTTTTCA
>CM068966.1:24558460-24571877 GCA_035128595.1 Eptatretus atami | reverse complement strand
ATATATATATGTATGTACAACCTCGGGGCCCCACCCCCACCCTCTTTCGAAAAAAAAAATTTTGGACAAAGGATACAAACCCATTTCTTTTTACTGCACATTTCTGGTTCATAACTATTCTCTGTAAAGTTTGAAACTAGACCATGAACAGCGGTAAATGTTGTTTTGTTTCCAGCAAGAAAGCTGGCAAGGAAGCAAAATCAGCTTTTGGGTTTAAATGTTCATGGTGAGGAAATGAGGATGAGCCAATGAGGGGTTTCACTGTACTGTTTTAAAAAATTACAGAATCTTGGGCCTCTCAACAGACCCCGGGTCCCAAGGGCCCCCCCTCCCCCACCCAACCTCTTGATACCCCTGATGTTCTCCAAAAAAGTCACTTAGGCTACATATAAGAACCTAACCTACCTGGTTTATTCAGATGATTATCTTGCCAGGGATCACTTTTCACTACTCCAGACCATGGCAAAAGCTAAAAAGAAAAAAAAAAGAAGAAAAAAACCGAGATTCGTCAAAACCAGCAAATCTTCTTTTCATTCATTATTATCATCATAAATAACAATCTTCAGACGGTGCATTTCCGAGCTGCCATGCTCGATGGCAACAACTGACATTATATGACAAAGTTTACATGATGCAACACCCTTTGCTATCGTAATTCTAATAGCTTGCAAAGATTCCACGAAAAGGTATGCAAAAATGCATTTCTTCGAAAAGAAATAGGAAAAGGTCAGAGGGGGTGGGTGGGACGACGATTGTCAATCAGCCGAATGGGGGCAGGGTCGCTCGACACATTCCCCCGAAGGACTAATCAAACCGAAATGGGTGTGGTTAATGGTGGAATATTATCAGGAAGTCGGTGACAGCAACCACCCACACATAGTTCAACAAATTACGTACTATTTAGAATGTGTGATCGTCTATAAAGTATGTGCAGTACCATGACAATGTGAGCACATCTATAAAGTTTGTGCTGCAACTTTGAAAACATAAGTAAACATATATATAATATATATATATTATATATATTGTTACGAATTTGGAATTCGATTGCACACAACATCAGGTTCTTTAGTCAGCTATGTCGATAAGTGCTTGTTCCTTAGATAGATCATCTTCCATTGTTTAAATGTTCAGAAATCGATTAGATGCACTGCGGATCGATTTAATAGTAGGAACGAAACAATGGAGACGTCCCTCCCCTCTTCTGCGAAGAGGAAGAAGAACCCTGCCATCCCGTGATTCATGATGTCAACAACTCCCTCTCACCTTGGTTGAGCGGGGATGGATCACAAGGGCATGAGTCACGCCGGGCGGGGGAGGGGCGGAGAAGATAAGGACGAGATCCTTTCTTTGTTCTTGATTAGTAAGCTTTTTGCTTCGGCAGAGAGTAGTCGTTCAGCAGACCTTCGGTCCTGTTTGGCTTGGGTTAGGGTTGAGGTTTTCGGAAGCTTTTGCTTCTGCAGAGGAGTTGTTCAGCAGAGCTTCGGGTCCTGCTTGGCTCGGTAGGCTTTTTGGAGAGCTGCTTTGTTTTGGAAAAGTGGAGCCGGTTGCTCGGCTCAAGCTGCGAGTGGTGCTCTTCTTCTTCTTCTTCTTGTTCGTGGAGCTCTTTGTTCTCCGTTTGGTTCCCGGCTTGGTGCGACTTATCGACCTCTTCTTGGAGTGGTTCCTTGGGGAAGCGCGCATCGACGGAAGATCGGCGCCTCGTCACACAGCACGTGTTGAGAAGCGCTGAGGATTGCGGGAGCTCGAGATTGCGCTCACGGCGATTGGGTCCAGCTCGCTCTCGCTGGAGCCTGGGTCCGAACAACTTGAAGACCACACGAGGTGGAGAGGTTCGAGATAGGTTCTGGTTTCAGCTCATCTGTCCTCTGAGCTGGAGCCCGTTATTAAAGGCCTCACCACAATTTCTTGGGTGTGTTGTGCGAACGTGTCTGTGGGCCCCGTCTAATAATATTAAATTGTTAAGTGCTTTGTGCTGAAATCTTTGCATCGCATTTCGTAAAGTCGGTATAGTTCTGCTCTTACGTGCTTCCCGAGTTCCCCATTATATTAATAAATACCCCCAATTGTTAAATGTTTTCAGCTCGTCGCGTCGATTCTTTCTCATTGACTGAGCATTTCGTGTGTGGAGTTAGAAAGCCGTTGGTTTGCCGTAAAAGGGGACATTTGGACCGACGGTTCTCGGCGATTAAGCCGCTCGGAATCGCCACGGGACAGGCTCGCCTCGGCAGTTTGTTCCGTACGAGTTCTTTCGAGGGTGGAATACCCGGTAGTTGGATCACGTGGGTATTTAGGTACATTGAAGATGGCAATCGACCCTACCCACGTGATCTGCCCATTGGCGTATTTCGGTTCTTGTACAAGGACCCGTGACTCGGACTTATCCGGCGCGATCTATATTCCGGGCATCGGTCGGGCCGACTCGACTTGCAGCTCCGTTCAGAGCGGTCGGTTGGCGGCCGACCCCGGCACCGTAACAATATATATATATATATATATACAGGGGGCTGCAAAGTAGGTATACAGTAATGAAAAACAAACGTGTACAAAACGTATTTAATTGATACAAGCATATCATAATAACATACCAATATAACATCAATAATAACATATCAATAATAAACATATTAATCCTCAAATGTTCAAACTGTTTCCCCCGTCATTCACACTATTATAATACTGTAATACTGGTATAATCCTTACTGTATACCTACTTTTGCAGCCTATATATGTATATATATATCTTCTTCTTCTTCTTTCGGCTGCTCCCGTTAGGGGTCGCCACAGCGGATCATCCGTTATGATCCGCATAATGATTTGGCACAGGTTTTACCGGATGCCCTTCCTGACGCAACCCTGGTCGCTTCTCACACACAGGGATATGGTACACCTATTCTAACCGGGCATACACGGGCCCAGTACACTGGTGCTCATTTTGCCGACCTCGAAAGGATGACAGGCTGAGTCAACCTCCTGTGTGTATTAATTCAAGCGGCAACGGGCTTGAACTCAGGACCTTTTGGATCCCAAGCCGCTACCCTAACACTAGCCAACACCAGGCTATATGTATGTATGTATGTATTATGTATATATATATATATATATTATACATATATATATATATATATATTAAAGAATCAAGTAATAAAACCTTTTTTTTAACGTAAAAGGATGCAGGGATGTTATTCGAAAGAGTATGTAAACAAGAAACGGATAACCGAACATCCTAACCTAAGATCCTTACATCCTTTTGCATTAACAAAATGTTTTTATTACTTTCAAGGGTGTGTATGTATATACTAGCAAATACCACCTGTCACTTTGATGATGGTACTACTAAAGGGGCTGTCACACCTTGACGATTTAGCGAACGTAGCCGTTTTTTTACAAATTGCCGAATACGCTGGCCACACGTCGAATACGTATTGGTAAGTTCTGTATACGTTAGGAATACCCTGAACAACATGCCATAAGTCGTTGTACGCTGGCTTAATCGTGACTTTTGTGCTTGTCTCTCTTTTTCGAATGCTTAAAATTTTACGACGTACTCGGCGTTTGACTCACACGTTCCGCTACGCCGGCCATAAGGTTTAGGCACGTTATGCGATCGTTGACACACGTTAATTGTATGTTACTCATAAGTCGAAACACGTGAGGTAAAGCCAGTCACACCTTGACGTTTTAGCCAGCGATGGCAACGTATTAAATGTATTAAAACGCTGGCTTACGTGAACTTTGATGTTTTTTTAAAGATTCGGACGTATTCATAACGACTTGGTCTTATGTATAACGTATTAGTAACGGACACAACGTTTCGTTGTGTTATAGCAACTATACCAACGAACTGAACCTGTTGTCGCCTACACAACCTATGCCCAACGATAGTCTAATTATGCATAGCGCGCTGCACGTATCGCCGACGATGACGTGACGTAGCCTATTAAAAGGCTGTGCACAACGATTCAAATCATAACCGCCGCAGAAATGGAAGTGTCAACATCGCAGTCACACCTTGGCGATCTTGCCAGCGTATGCCGACCTAAGAAAAATGTGTCTAAAACGCTGGCGCACGTTGAAACGGTATGGGTAAGTTTGTATACGTGAATAGAACGCTAAAGTACGCTATCATACATCGCAGTAAGTGGAGTACGTCAAGTAATTTTAAACATGTTCAAAATTTACGACGTACTTGGCGTATGACACACGTTCCGCATGCGATGGGATAAGTTGTACACCGATATGCGGACGCTTACACACGTCGACAAAGGCTACTTGTAAGCTACTCATAAGTCGAAACACGTCGCGGTAATGTCTTTTTTACGCGAAACTTATTTCTAACTTATGTTTGACGTGCTTTGAACCAATTCTTTACGTAGTCAACGCACATTGACATATGTAGACGTTTCCATTGACGTCTTCCGGTCGACAAAAAACTAAATGAACGTGTTTCTAACTTACAACTGCCATATAATGACGTGTTCCCAGCGTTTTGGGGAATTGGTATATAAAAATGGTCTTCACAAGGGGAACCCATCAGTGGACTCCTTTTTGAGTCGATGTCCATGTCAGAAGTAACAGTATCAGTATCAGTATCAGTATGTAGTAGTTTGTTCATGTTGGCAGTAGAGGTGATTGTGATGGGAGGGTGTGGGTGATGATGGATCCTCCTTGCGTCCGCGTGTCCACGGGTAGGAGATATCTTTGCACCATTGTTCGAAGTTCTTCGCGGCTAATTTTTTTTGGGGTTTTTTTCAACAATGAGCTATGGTTGTTTTACGTTTTAGGTGTATTCATAACGAGTTGGACAAATGCTAAGGTACTAATAATGTACATAGAGCGCTTCGATACCTTATAGATACGGTTATCAACGAATAATTATCGTGTAGCCGGCGTTCACAACCTATGCCCAACGATAGCCTAACTTATCCATATCGTGCGGCAGTTTATCTTTGCCGGTGACGTGGGGTTTGCTATCATAGGCTGCACTCAAAGATTTAATGGCTGCAACTCCACCATTGAAAGTAGACGCTTGCGCTAACAAAATTGGATTTTTTACACTCAACGACTTTTAAACGGTGCCACTCAACTATTTTAATTGTTTACAATGAACGATTTAAATTGCTGTCACTCGCCTTTGTTTTTTGACGCTGGCGCTCGGAAATTTGAAGCGTTTCTATTGAACGTGCTAAATCGCTCAAACTCCACTATTGAAAATAGACGCTGCGCCAAACAATCGCAATTGTTTACACTTAACGTGTTTTTATCGGTGCAAATCAACTGGTGTCTTATCGTGCAAATCTTATCGGTGCAAATCTTATCGGTGCAAATCAAATCCGATCCATGGTGTCACCCAGTACCTTCTCCCGTTCACGTCTTCTTCTCTCGTTTCTATAGCAGGCAACTGGTGCAGTGCCAAATCGATGAGGGTATGCTGATGTTGAGGACAAGGTAGATATTGTAGTGTCATCGTTGCCGGATACTCCATCTCTCGTAATGTCATGGACATGTACTCGCTATGTAGTCTGCAACA
This sequence comes from Eptatretus atami, assembly GCA_035128595.1. Lineage (NCBI taxonomy): Eukaryota > Metazoa > Chordata > Myxini > Myxiniformes > Myxinidae > Eptatretus > Eptatretus atami. Next base: position 24,566,347 of record CM068966.1, on the reverse strand, counting down.
CTGACGGGTTCCTCCTGTGAACCCTTTTTATTTACCAATTCCCCTAATCGCTGCCATTACATCATTATCTGGTATCTGTAGGTTGGGAACTCGTTCGTTAAGTCTGTAGTCGTCCGGTAAACGTCAAATACGTCTACATACGCCAGTATGTGGCGGAGGTGCGTTACACACAGGTGCAAAGCACGTCACTCATAGGTTAAAAGCCTCTTTTGCCCTAAACAATAACTCGGCAGATTCGACGTACAAGTAACTTTCAAGCAAGGAGTGTCGAAGTGTGTCAACGATCGCGTAGCGTGTTAGCAACATGTCACTGATAGGTTATAAATAGTTTCAGGCACGCTAAGCATTATACCGACGTCTTTCAGCCTATGAGTAACTTAAAAGTACGTGTGTCGACGTGTGTCAACGATCGCGTAACGTGCCTACAACACGTTACTCATAGGCTAGGAATAAGTTTCGGGTACGCTAAACATTACCTCGGCGTGTCTCAACTTATGATTAACTTACAAGTAACATGTGTTGACGTCTGTCAACGATCGCATAACGTGCCTACAACTTATGGCCAGTGTAGTGGAACGTGTGAGTCATACGCGGCATACGTCGTGAAATTCAAGCATGCAAAAATTTGAGGACAACCGAAAAGTACAACGTTTAAAGCCAGCATGCAACGACGTATGGCAGTGTTTTCCAGCGTGCTCTCAATGTTATCAAAACTTACCCATAACGTATTCAACGTGTGCCAGCGTTTTAGACAAAATTTTCAAAAATCGGCATACGTTGGCTAAAACGTCAAGGTGTGACTGGGCTTAAACTTCGCGTACCCGAAACTTATTTCTAACCTATGAGTAACGTTTTGTAAGCACGCTACACGAACGTTGTTCACACTTCGCAACACGCTACTTGAAAGTTCTCCATACGTCGAAACACATCAAAGTAATGTTTAGGGTACCCGTGACTTATTTATAACCTATGAATAACGTGCTTGGGAATTATTACGCTATGCATCGCTAGACTATCGTTGGCGCATAGGTTGTGGACGCCTAAAACACGATAAACAATCGTTGGTATAACTTATGTATAAGTTCTCGAAGCGTTCTGTGTTCATTACTAGTACATTATGCATTTGTCAAAGTCGTTTTAATACTTTAAAAAGTAAAACAAAGAAATATTTCATCGTGGAATGAGGAAAAAAAATTAGCGAAAAGAACATCGAACAATGGTGCAAAGTAGTCTCCTATTCGTGGACGATAGAGATCCATCATCACCCACACCCTCCCCATCACTCACCTCTACTACTGACATGGACCTACTACTACTACAATACTACTACTACAACTACTACTACTACTACTACTGACATAGACATACTACTACTACTACTACTAGACATAGACATACTACATCTACTACTGACATAGACATACCACTACTACTATGATGTAGACATCCTACTACTACAATGCTACTACTACAACTACTACTACTATTACTACTGTCACGCACACCAACTACTGCTAATAGTATTACTACTACTGATACTACTGGCATTGACATCTACTCAACATGGAGTCTGGAACAATGATGGGTTCTCTTGTGAAGCCATTTGTATGTACCAATTCCCTAACGCTGCCAATACGTCAGTACACGGTAGATGTAAGTTAGAAACATTTCAGTAAGTTCTGTGGTTGTCCGGAAGACGTCAATTTAATTCGTCTACATACGACAATGTGCGTTATACATACGTTACAAATAGGTTATAGCATGTTATTCAATGGTTAGATGCACGTTTTACTTAGGTTCAAAACATGCTACACATAGGTTAAACGCACGTTACTCTTACGTTCATAGCACGGTAGCCATTGGTTCAAGGCCAGTTATACATAGTTTCAATGCACGTTACTCATACTTTCCAAGCACGGTAAACATAGGCTAAGCTGACGTTACTCATTTGTTCAAAGCACGTTACTCAACGGTTATAAAATTGGGTTTCAAGTATGGTTGCCATTAACTTGACGTGCTTCGACTTATGACTAACCTACAAGTAACGTGTGTTCCCGTGTTTAAACGATCGCGGAACGTGCAAGAACAGATGCCAACGCATGCGAAACGTGTGAGCCTACGTCGAGTACGTCTTAAAATTTTCAGCATGCTTGAAATTTCACGACGTATCGAACGGACTAGGTAATATGCCAGCGTACTTCAATGATTTCGAGCATAATCTTAAGTATACTCAACTTTCCTATAGCGTATTTGACGTGTGCCTAGCGTTGTAAACCATTTTTCATAGAATGGCATACGCTGGCAAATCGTCAAGGTGTGACTGCAATGTTGACAATTCAAAATCTTCGGGCAGTTTTGATTTCAATCGGCGTCCGGCAAGTTCTAACAGGCTACGCCACGAGTTCGCCGGCGATAGAATAGCGCGCAAAGGGTAAGTTGAAACTATCGCTTGTCTTAGGTTTTGAACGCCGATCACAAGGTAAGCATTCGTTGGTAAAAGTTATGTATAACACAACGAAACGTTCTGTGCCGTTACTAATTGTTATGCAAACGACCAACACGTTTTGAATACGCCAAAAACTCAAAAAAAAACCATCAAAATTTCAGCGTACGTAAACGTTTTACATACATTTTTATACGTTGCATTGCTGGCTTAAACGTCAAGGTGTGACAGGGCCTAAGGGGGGAGGGAGAGCGACGAGAGTGAAGAGGTGGAGGAGAAAGGAGAGAGGCGGGAGCAGGGGAAAGGAGGGATGGGGGAAGGGAAGACAGTGTGATGTAAGAGGAAGGGAAGGCAGATGTGTGGTGGAGCGTTAATTACGATTCATACCATCTCATCAAAGTAAGTGAACGTCCGCAGTGAGTGAACAATTTGCTCAGAATGACATAGCGTGGTACCACTATCGACAATGGGTGCTCAGCAAGTGGCTTAAACACTCATGCAAGCACTTCAATTCAATGGTTGACAAGGAATGGTTGGCTAGGCTGTCACTGCATACCTTAAAGGATCCCTTTAACTTTAAAACCGGTCTTCACCGTACACGCAGCAGTTAATGAAATAAAATGAATTAATGAAATAAAATGAGTTTGATCACAAAAGAGTTGCTGCTTAATGCAGAAACAACCATGGAGACATCTTAAAGTTCAATCGCCCGTGAAATACACATTGTGGAAAATCCGCCATTTTGCCTGCTCATCTGTGCACGTGTCACATGGTACATCGGTTCGGAGTCCGCACAAACGTTTTACCTATTTTTTAAAACATCCATTTTTTACCAGATTTGCTTTGATTCCCTGTAGAGCACCTCGCAAAACTTCCAAAAATATAGACACAGATCTGGCAGACACTATGGATAGGCAGTCCCTCTGGGGGACGGACAGGGACAGGTCTAGCAGTGAATGCATTAAATCATACAGCTCAATCCATCTATCCATTGGGACCATTCTCTGTGCAGAGCATTGGTGCTACCTAAGCAGTCTCTGGCTATTGGTCACAATCCTGGACATGTCACCACTCAGACACAAGAAAGATACCAGCAAGCTGGCAGTCATTTTGCTGACCTTGGAAGGATGACAGGCAGAGTCAATCCCACCTGGTTTTAATTCAACAGCTGAGTGGGATTTGAACTCAGGATTCTGGGATCCCAAGTCCACCACCCTAACCATTAAGCCAACACCAGGCATTATATCAATGAAGCTGGTTAATTTTAGCACGTTCCTAAATTTTTTCTTCACTCAGTGTAATTCTCCAAACAGTAGAAAAAGATAAGTTTATTGCTTTGGAAATTTCACATTTTCTTGTTTCTATATTGTTACGCACTGCCTCCAGACCTCGAGATGAGTGTCCCTTGAGAACACAGAGGGAAAGCACGGCAGACAATAAAAACGATCACTTTCAACTTTTCAATCAGTTGACAACCAACCAGGTGAACCAGCGACATACAAGAGAAGGAACTTTAAAATGCAATTTATTTAAAACCCCCTGTTAAAATGTGCAAATACCAATCAGTAAGAATGCAATGACAATGCAATCACAATTCAATCAATAGTTCATCAGTAACTGTAAACTTCCACACAGGAAAGAATGAGTCATGGTCAATACTTAATCAAATCCAAGTTACACACATATATTTCAATGCAGTTTCAATTAATTCAATTGTTTACAAAGGCAATTACTCTTTTGACAAGGCAACTTCACACTCACCTTTTAGTACACCCCCTTTTACCAGGATTCATGCCGTGAACCAAAGTTAAGATCTTGCCATATCTGAATGAGCAACTAAACGCCTTGCCATGTCAAACAAGCATGCAGATCTGTGAAGCTTTTGCCATGTAGATGAAGCGAGTATGAAAATGAATGGTCGTGCAGAAACTAACCTTGCAGATTAGCGGTCAGCTTTGGATGAAGAGCGAGTGAGCCCAGGAGGAATGATCATGCAGTATGGATCTCACCACATCTCCAGCCGAACCACAAGAAGGCACGAGGAGGAGGGTTATTTTTTTGGGTATAAATTGTCGAGGTTCGTATGAGAGCTAACACACAATGCACAACAAGGGGGGCAGGAGACAAGAGGGGCGGGAGAGAGAAGGACAAAACAGTGGGGAACAGAGACATTAGGAGATCTGTGGAAGGGAGAGAGATGGGGCGGGGAACATGGGGTGTACAAGATGGACACCATAGGGACTTTCAGGACCTTACACGATGGGGAACTTTCGAGAAGGAAAGCAGGGAAATTGAAGGAGGTGGGTTTGGGATGGATTAATGGGGGTAAAAAAGATTGTGGTTTTGAATGGGGGAAGACAAGAAGTGGTGGTAAACAGCTGTTTTGCAGACCTCGAGGGAAGAATGGGATTGAGGCGCAGAAGGGCGTCCGGAGTGAGGAAGGCGGAACTCTGGGAGGAGCCACACGGTGGCCACCGAAACTCCCCACTGGAGACTCCGCCCAGAGGGATGGGATGCCCCGCCACCGCGCCCCTGTCCAATCGGGAATGGACGGGGGATCGCACGATGCTCCGTGTCCAATGGGGGAGCGAGCGGGGAGGAGACAAGCCCCCGGAGAGTTCTGAGGAGATTTCAGAGAGTGAGGAGATAAAAGAGACCTGAAGAGATTCGAGAGTTCTGAGGAGATTTTTGGTGGTGGAACTTGTGGGCTCTCTGGAAGGCGACCTGAGGAGATTTAGTCAGTCTGTTCTGGTCTCTCCCTCTCCTCCCGCTTCAGCGCTGCCCGACCGCCCACCTGGACTTCTCCTACAACGACCTCGTCCCGGCTCCAGAGCCGACGGTTGTCCTTTGCGCCTGGCTGGTACGGCGACACCAGCCCCCAAGAGAAGGGGACGCCCAGCTGCGCTACGTGGCCAGGTAGCCTGCCGCCCCTGGCTCTCACAGCCGGACTGTCCTCGGCTGGAGAGCCGTAATAAAGACTCAAGGAGGTCCATTTCTGTCTGGGTGTGTGTGTGGTCCGTTTGTGGGGCCTCTGAGTAAGTAGTGAACTGCTTAAGTGTTTTGCTGTATATATCTGCATTGCCTTGCTTTATATTCGGTGTAGCTCTGCTCTTACGTGTTCCTTAGTTCCCATTATCTTTTAATAAATATCCCCATTTGTTAAATGTACTCAGCTCGTCGTGTCCATTTCTCATATTGACTCAACGTGTCACATGTGAGGGATTAGATGGCAGTTGTTGCCCCGGTAACAAGACAATCGGGCCGACGGAACTCGGCGATACAACCGCTCGGCAACGCACGCGAAACAAGCACGCTTCAGCGGCTCGCTTCCGTACGAGTTCCGTCGAGGGTGAAATTCCCCAGTAGATGGACCACGTGGTTACTTAGGTAAATTGAAGTTGGCAATCGACCCTACCCAATGTTGTCTACCTGTTGGCGTATTTCGGTCCAAAAGAACCAGGACCCGTCGACTCCGGACTTATCTGGGGCGACGTTCTGTAATTCCGGGCGATCGAGCCGAGGCGGCCCCACTGCTCCATCGAGGGTCGTGCTCGTGGCGACGCGCCGGCGAAACTACAACAATATATATATATATATATATATATGTATATATATATATAGATAGAAATATTATATATATATATATATATATATGTATTGTTATAGGGCGGGGGGTCGCGGTGAGCGCGACCGCTAGATGGAGCCGTGAGCCGGCTTGACGATCACCCGAATGTAAAGGTCGTCGCCCGGATAACTCCGGAACTGACGGGAGTAGGGTGGATATACTGATTCTGGCTCACTTTTTCCCATGTAAATGAATGGGGGATTTTCAGCGATTCACATTTTTTTTCCCCTAAAATTACACCCCTTTTTTCCCAAGGTATATTTGTTTGTCTCCCCTTTTAACCTAGGGGCATTCTATTCAAATAACCAATGCGACAAGATAAAGATGGTTCAAGTAGCAACGTAGTAATGTGGTTTGTTCAAGGTGATTCTGAAGAGTATCTGAAACCTGTAAGCCGAGGGACACTCATTTCAAATAAACAATGCATATTGTTTAGCTCACTCATTGAACCTATAAACATTTGTTCATTCTCATATTCCTTCAATAGTTTAATTTTCTTTGCACAATAATCCCCATCTAAAATATTTAAAAAACAAAACATTTGAATCTTTATATTTTTCAAGATACCCCTTTTGTGCCATTACGAAATGATATACTTCTCTTAATGATCTCATCTGACCACCTCCTGAGTTGCATATCATTTTGAATATATAGTAAATTGTTTTTCCATTGTTCAATTGATAACCATCGAAGTTTTCAGTCCATTCAAGGATATTTATTATTTTCTTTACATCCTCCAACTCATTGGTTTTTAAATTGATTCGCTTATTTGTTTTATTTACCTTTGTTTTAGTTATTTTTTCAATAAGACTTATTTGATATTTTCCACATTCATTATGTTTTCCATTTATATACCAAGACTGAGATTTTCTCCACTCTTTAGTTTGATTAATACTTTGTTCGACATTTATATACCGTGAAAAACGTGGCGGTAGCCCTTAAAAACCCTAACCCATCTTCCATCGTTAAAACTTGTGTCCATATGGAACACAATCTATCTATTCACTCTATCATACAATATCCATATGGAACACAATCTATTCCATTTTCTAAAATAAATCTCTTATCATCAAAGGCTCCTAATGCCTTTTTATTTACTTCTTCACTATATATCTTATGTTTTAAACTTCTTATTGTATTCATTTTCCTATATTCTTCTTTCTTATTCATCAAACAATTATAATAATTTCTAAAAGTTATTGATTTCTTTATTACATATTTCTTTATTCCTTTAACCTTTTCAACTGATCACCATACTTATAAGCATATGCCTTTGCTCTCAATCCAATAAACTCACTCATACTTTTCCACCCAACTCATCCTTAAACTTACCAATACCTTTTCATTCTTTTTTGAAAATAACTCACTCTTCTTACTAAAATTACTTGTATCATACACTCCAATATTTTTCTTCATATCGTTATAAACATCATCAGTTTTTATATCTAGAATAAAGCTATCAGTGTCCATATACAACAATGAAACATTTTCACCATACTCTTTCTTTAAGTCATTATACAAATAATCATACATCAATATCTTTGATAAATCAAGAACTGCTGTTCCAATATAAATTGGTTTATCCATTACAATACTTTCCTTTTTCATATGAATAGCAGAAAAGTTCTCTGAAAAAACCTCTTCTCTCTCAAAACTTGGTTTATTTATCAATCTAGAAGCTTCTTTCCAAGATGTTGCGAATCTAATGTTTTGCCTGTTTCTAACATTTTCCATAGTCTTTCCAAATACAGCATTATTCATTAATTTATAAAAGTCCTCTTCAATTTTACTTTTGTATTTGCTCTCATATCTGTATTGA
>CM068966.1:24536895-24558435 GCA_035128595.1 Eptatretus atami | reverse complement strand
CCCCTGTCCAATCGGGAATGGACGGGGGATCGCACGATGCTCCGTGTCCAATGGGGGAGCGAGCGGGGAGGAGACAAGCCCCCGGAGAGTTCTGAGGAGATTTCAGAGAGTGAGGAGATAAAAGAGACCTGAAGAGATTCGAGAGTTCTGAGGAGATTTTTGGTGTGGAACTTGTGGGCTCTCTGGAAGGCGACCTGAGGAGATTTAGTCAGTCTGTTCTGGTCTCTCCCTCTCCTCCCGCTTCAGCGCTGCCCGACCGCCCACCTGGACTTCTCCTACAACGACCTCGTCCCGGCTCCAGAGCCGACGGTTGTCCTTTGCGCCTGGCTGGTACGGCGACACCAGCCCCCAAGAGAAGGGGACGCCCAGCTGCGCTACGTGGCCAGGTAGCCTGCCGCCCCTGGCTCTCACAGCCGGACTGTCCTCGGCTGGAGAGCCGTAATAAAGACTCAAGGAGGTCCATTTCTGTCTGGGTGTGTGTGTGGTCCGTTTGTGGGGCCAGTCTGAGTAAGTAGTGAACTGCTTAAGTTTTTGTGTATATATCTGCATTGCCTTGCTTTATATTCGGTGTAGCTCTGCTCTTACGTGTTCCTTAGTTCCCCATTATCTTTTAATAAATATCCCCATTTGTTAAATGTACTCAGCTCGTCGTGTCCATTTCTCATATTGACTCACGTGTCACATGTGAGGGATTAGATGGCAGTTGTTGCCCCGTAACAAGACAATCGGCGAGGAACTCGGCGATACAACCGCTCGGCAACGCACGCGAAACAAGCACGCTTCAGCGGCTCGCTTCCGTACGAGTTCCGTCGAGGGTGAAATTCCCCAGTAGATGGACCACGTGGTTACTTAGGTAAATTGAAGTTGGCAATCGACCCTACCCCATGTTGTCTACCTGTTGGCGTATTTCGTCCAAAAGAACCAGGACCCGTCGACTCCGGACTTATCTGGGGCGACGTTCTGTAATTCCGGGCGATCGAGCCGAGGCGGCCCCACTGCTCCATCGAGGGTCGTGCTCGTGGCGACGCGCCGGCGAAACTACAACAATATATATATATATATATATATATGTATATATATATAGATAGAAATATATATATATATATATATATATATATGTATTGTATAGGCCGGGGGGTCGGCGGTGAGCGCGACCGCTAGATGGAGCCGTGAGCCGGTTGACCGATCACCCGAAATGTAAAGGTCGTCGCCGATAACTCCGGAACTGACGGGAGTAGGGTGGAATATCTGATTCTGGCTCACTTTTTCCCATGTAAATGAATGGGGGTTTTCAGCGATTCACATTTTTTTTTCCCTAAAATACACCCCCTTTTTTCCCAAGGTATATTGTTTGTCTCCCCTTTTAACCTAGGGGCATTCTATTCAAATAACCAATGCGACAAGATAAAGATTGGTTCAAGTAGCAACGTAGTAATGTGGTTTGTTCAAGGTGATTCTGAAGAGATATCTGAAACCTGTAAGCCGAGGACACACTTTTAATAAACAATGCATATTGTTTAGCTCACTCATTGAACCTATAAACATTTGTTCATTCTCATATTCTTCAATAGTTTAATTTTCTTTGCACAATAATCCCCATCTAAAATATTTAAAAAACAAAACATTTGAATCTTTATATTTTTCAAGATACCCCTTTTGTGCCATTACGAAATGATATACTTCTCTTAATGATCTCATCTGACCACCTCCTGAGTTGCATATCATTTTGAGATTATAGTAAATTGTTTTCCATGTTCAATTGATAACCATCGAAGTTTTCAGTCCATTCAAGGATATTTATTATTTTCTTTACATCCTCCAACTCATTTGGTTTTTAAATTGATTCGCTTATTTGTTTTATTTACCTTTGTTTTGTTTTTTTTCAATAAGACTTATTTGATATTTTCCACATTCATTATGTTTTCCATTTATATACCAAGACTGAGATTTTCTCCACTCTTTAGTTTGATTAATACTTTGTTCGACATTTATTACCGTGAAAAACGTGGCGGTAGCCCTTAAAAACCCTAACCCATCTTCCCATCGTTAAAACTTGTGTCCATATGGAACACAATCTATTCTATTCACTCTATCATACAATATCCATATGGAACACAATCTATTCCATTTTCTAAAATAAATCTCTTATCATCAAAGGCTCCTAATGCCTTTTTATTTACTTCTTCACTATATATCTTATGTTTATAACTTCTTATTGTATTCATTTTCCTATATTCTTCTTTCTTATTCATCAAACAATTATAATAATTTCTAAAGTTATTGATTTCTTTATACATATTTCTTTATTCCCTTTAACCTTTTATCAATCTGATCACCATACTTATAAGGCATATGCCTTTGCTCTCAATCCAATAAACTCACTCATACTTTTCCACCCAACTCATCCTTAAACTTACCAATACCTTTTCATTCTTTTTTGAAAATAACTCACTCTTCTTACTAAAATTACTGTATCATACACTCCAATATTTTTCTTCATATCGTATAAAACATCATCAGTTTTTATATCTAGAATAAAGCTATCAGTGTCCATATACAACAATGAAACATTTTCACATACTCTTTCTTTAAGTCATTATACAAATAATCATACATCAATATCTTTGATAATCAAGAACTGCTGTTCCAATATAAATTGGTTTATCCATTACAATACTTTCCTTTTTCATATGAATAGCAGAAAAGTTCTCTGAAAAAACCTCTTCTCTCTCAAAACTTGGTTTATTTATCAATCTAGAAGCTTCTTTCCAAGATGTTGCGAATCTAATGTTTTGCCTGTTTCTAACATTTTCCATAGTCTTTCCAAATACAGCATTATTCATTAATTTATAAAAGTCCTCTTCAAATTTTACTTTTGTATTTGCTCTCATATCTGTATTGAATTTAATATTTTTCATCCAAGGACTTTGTTTAATTTTAAAACTCTATGAATTTTTAGCTACTCTCAACCCAGCAGATAAATATTGTCTCAGTTCCTTTGATGCAAAACATATCCCTCTTTATCATAAAATGTTGTTAATAACTTTTCTGTTGATTTTCCTTTAATATTAAAACTTTTATGATAATCACTTAACCATTCTTTCTTTGGGGTTTCTTTCTCACATGCAAAAGGAAGATCTTTATGCTTATTTGAAGATTACTTGGGTACTTCAAATCAACTTCAAATAATAACCTTCTTCCTCCTCATTCAATTCTCTTGAGAAGAAATAACAATATTCATCAAAGCTTTTCATAATCCTTTTCTTCCACCCACTCTAATTTACCATAAGGCAGAGATGAGACATTGCCCATCCATACAAATTATTAGCATCAAAATACATCAAATAATTATATCTTTTTCACTCTTATAATTGGAAGATATTTATTATTTGCTTTAGCATATTTTTGAACATACTTGTGATATTCCACCTCTCTTAGACTTCTCAATCATCAAAAGCATATCTACATCACTGATTAAATCAATATCTTGTTTTGTCATTTTAACATTGCACTCCAAGCTAAACCAGGAGCTGTGAAATAGTGGGCAGGATCTAATCCATAACAATTTTTATTATGACAGAGTGATCTAAATGCTTCAAAACATCAGCTAACAATAAAAACATTGTTTTTAGATACAAATCATGATATTCTCCAAGGTTCTTTATCTTAAATATTTTCCAAATTTCTTTTGCGTGTTTATATTCCTTATCACTTATCTCTTCTTCATAAAGGTTATTATAGAAACTTTCTTTGAAGGAAGTTGTTGTTTCTTTAAATCTCATAAATGAATTCATATAATCATAAGGATAAATTCCCTTCCTTGTAAGAATTTTTCTTTACTTTGAATTTCATTCCTTGTTGAATTTCCTCTCGAGTTAGAATTCCCTTTAACCGAATTCATCTATAATCAGAATTTCCTCTTTAGTTAGAATTTCTTCATTGTTTGAATTTTCTTACAATTAGAATTTCATCTTCAGTAAGAATTTCTTCATTAATTTCCTCATTATTAGAATTTCCTCTTTACTTTGAATCTCTCTTTAATCTGAATTTCCTCTTTAGTTAGAATTTCCTCTTTTGGAAAGAATGACATTAAGATTTGAAAGAGCCTGTGGGCTTAGATTTGATGCTAGGTTGGCTAGTGGTGTTCCATAAACTTGTAAGAATCTAGAAACCTAATACGAGTTATAGGTTTTGTGAATATCATTTTGCAAATGAAATATACTTTTGACTTGTGTTTGTTTATGGCAGAAAATATTCCCTGGTGTTTTTGAAAGTTCATTATAAATAGATTGTATCATAGTTGGCGCTGTTGTGAAGAAAGACTGGAATAAAAGAAGGTAATTTATAATTAAGATTACAACAGGAATGAGCGGGACCTCTATATTTACCAGTAAGATGACAATGATCCCTAACTTTAGACTCCTCAATTTCCTCCTCACAAATATGACAGATATTGTTTCTTTCTAAATTCTAATTTTTTCTTCTTTGGTTATTTCATCGTTCATTTTTGTTTCTTTCATTAATTTAGTTAGTCTTATACAATCCTTTTCTAATCGTTTTACAAATCTTGTGAAGCATTTTTTCCACGATAATGTTCAAGTTTATTATAGTTTTCTCCAACAGATGATTTGATATAATAACAGAAGCCACAAGGAATATGTTTTTGATATTTATTTGTATATGATTCTTTTGGATTAGGAGAGCAGTATTTATCTTTTTAAGGATACACTCAAAATCAGCGTATATCACAAATGGTGCATCATAGATTATTATAATCTTCAAAAGAAATCTTTTCACCAGGTTTAGGCATTGTAATTACAGCTGATTTTGATTACTTACAATATTTTGAATGTTGTTCTAATCGTTCTTTTGTATGAAATGAATTAAGACATCGCTTACAAGGATATATTTGTTTGCTGTTCTGAATACCTGAGAAGAGATTAATCTTGATAAATATTGATGTATGTGTAATGTGAATTTTTCCAACACTAAAATATAAAAGATCATGTGTGTTCTTCATTTTTATAGTTGTTTGAAATTTTTAATATTTGAACTTTGTTTGTATCCGTTAATCCATATACATTAATAGAAGATTATTCTTTTTCTCAATTTAGGAATATCTTTAGTGGCATTGGAATTTAAAATCTTTAATGTCCAAGGTCTTCTCATATCTTCATATATTGTTTTACTCTTTCTGAATTACATTTTGGTGATGTAAGTGAGCAAGAACAGACCAGAGAAAACATTTATTATCATTGTTCTTAATATTAACAACTGCCTTCTTTAGTTTTTTTCTTTTTGGTAATTCAATATAAGAAGAAGCTTTAAGAGCATTTGATTTTAGAATGTGTATATCTAAAAGATGATTTTTTTAATATTGAATCCACTTCCTACCAATGTATTATCAACATCCTCCTCTTGTCTTGATAGTTCTTCATAAACCCACTATTCAAAAAATCTTGAAATGATGTTATAAAATGAAGATCTGTTCTCATATAAGGAGTTTGTTCTTCATCTTGTCTTTCATATTCATTTTTCACTCCCATATAAAACTTTAAAGTTTTTCATTTCTTTTAATGTCTTTTTAATAACTTTTTCAACATCAGGTTTCACTATTTCAATTGATTCAGCTATTGATGATGGACCGGGTTCTCCAAATTGAAAAATCCTTATTTTTATATGCCTTTAAATGCCCCATCAGTGTTTTCAATATGATAGTCTCCTTTACTTTAAACTCATTTTTCTTGTGTTTTTGTGATTGAAGATGTCTATTATAATACTCTTCAAAACATCCTTTGAGCAGATATCACAATGTTTTTCTTTCCAACTCAAGAGGAGATATTTTATGAAATAGATTAAATGTGTGTTTGTTGGTTCGGAGGTGTTTTCTATAATGTTTATATTCGTGATTACAAACCATCGCAGTACGTTGTATTCACCATATTTATATAATAAAACTTTTGCTGAAACTAAAATTTTCTGATGAAATTTCGTTGATTTTACAGGTGACTCTCTGCTTAAACTTAAATTTCTTGATGAAATTTTCGTTATTTTACAGGTGAATATGGCTTAAACTAAAATTTTCTTGATGAAAATTTCGTTGATTTTTACAGGTGAATCTCTGCTTAAACTAAAAATTTTCTTGATTAAAATTGATCGTTTATTTTAACAGGTGATCTGTGCTTAAACTAAATTTTCTTGATGAAAATCTTCGTTGATTTTACAGTGAATCTCTTCTTAATAAAATTTTCTTTGGATGAAAATTTCGTTTATTTTACACCCCCCCCCCCGGTGAATCTGTGGCTTAAACTAAAATTTTCTTGATGAAAATTTCGTATCATTTTAACAGGGTGAATCTGTACTTAAAACCATTTTATCACCAACTTTTTCACTTAATAAATTACAATGTTTTCAAGACACAAAGGAAAGTTTCAATCATCTTTTCATGTTTGTCTAAAGATACTGAGAAATATTCAAGGATGTAAAATTGAACAAAGATAATATAACAACTATTTGGATAAAAACAATTATCGGCGAATGATTGAGTCTTCAATTTAACTTCAGTGGAAGGGCCTTTTAGTATACCTGGAAGAACATCAATTAAAGTACTCTAACAAAAGTTTTCTCCTCTCCTCTGGGCAATAAATCTCAAAACTAGAAAAAGCAATGAAAACAGGAAAAAGTATCAAAAAATAAAACCTTCTGGATGAAGCTTTAGAAGAAAACGATTCAGACATCTGTATAATATGCAAGGAAGAAATTTGTATTTTTTTCAACAACCTCAAAGATATAAATCCCTGAGTGAAATAAAGGATGTTACGTATCAGGTGAAATGACATTTCGTCAATTTGTAAGTTAAGGATCATTTTAAAAATTACCTTTAATATAAAAAATGTAGCAGTTGAATCTGTTATGAAAATCGAAAAAGTATATAGATATCCCGATGGTAATGTTTTTTTCTACTAATTAAATATGAGTAAATATTTCACTGAAGATTTTGAAGATTATGAGAGTGATTATGATACCGAAGTTTGCTTCAAACGATGGTTATGATACCGAGAGTTTGTGTTCAAACGATAGTTATTGAAAGTATAGATGATTCTTAAAGTATCGAAGATGATTATCGAAGATTGAATTTCAGTTTAAGTAAAGTTTTTACTTTATAAATATGCTAGATTTTGAACCTCTTGAATTTCCTGTTTCCATATGACAAATTTGAAGAATTTGGTCCATGCGGTGAAACGACGAGGGAATTAACACAGAGGTCAAAAGCCATAAACAATGCTATATTCCTGTGATCATCTTCTAATTAATGATATAAAAAATATAAAAAAGGAAAATAATCTTCTTTTAGATTTACACCAAAAATGAATTACTTTACAAGATTGATTAGAGAAACTGAATGTAAAGTATGAGGTGATAACACGCCTTTCCTTACAAGGGAAGAAACTGAACGTATTAGAGAAATGTTCAAAAGGATGTTGTTAATCATCTATTCATGGAATGTGATTTTGAAGGAAATATCAAACACCAAGAATTGCATAACATAAAATATGGATTATCTGAAATTAAAACGCTGACTTAGGATAAAATACAGAGTTTCTAAAAAAGCCAATGGATAAATTAAATAACCTGTTTTCCAAATATATAATGTAATGATTTTTTACCCCATTGGGAAATAAATAAAATTCTAAAATCATAAAAATCTCCCAAATTCAATTAAGATGAAACTCATACGTGTGTTCAAGTGGGATGTGGAAAAACCGGCTTACTTTTAAAGATGCTCCTCACTCCACAACTTTTTAGTTATGATAATTTGATAATTTCACAAAGTTCGAGTTTTCCAACCAGAATATCACTACTCTTCACAAGGTTTTAATGCTGGACTTCAAAAACGAAGATATTAATCGGTTTATTTAAACTTCAAAAAAACTAAATGATTATAACATTGAGATATAAATACAAACTAATTTTGTGATACAAGAGATGTAAAAAAATCAAACCGATAACTTGTTATATTCTTAGTGATAACTACGGATGATATACCGTCTCCCCAAGCATTTGGATAAATCCAAAAAGAACCTTCGTTATCTTTGATGATTGTGTATATGAGATAAACAAACGTAATGACAGCTACTACACAAGAGGGAGAACCATCTTCTTGTAATTGTATTTATCTTAGTCAATCGTACTTTCAACTTCCTTCGTGTTTCATCAGAAACAATGCTAATATTTTATTTTATTCAAAGTAATTCAATAGATATTAACATTTTTGGAGAGAAAATTGTTCTACATTATGTAGTAAATGGAATTTGGGGATTACATGAAACACACGACTGAACAAATATAAATTATATTGTTGGTGAACAAGATGAGATATTAAATGATATTTTTCAATAGAATAATGGTTGCGAAAGAAAGAGCAAGAAGATTAGGGGAACATCAAGAGTGGTTTAAAAGTTGCAAAACAACAGGAAGACATAAAGAAAGAAACGCAGACAAAAATAACGGTGAAGAAAGCATTTGAAAGAAAACAAGAGAAATTTTTTAAACCACTTTTTAAAATTCCCAAGAAAAATTATAGATGTTTCCACAGTTCCTACATAAAATATACTCCGAGAAAGCTCCAAGTGTAGAGATTCAGTCAATGACGCGAGGAAGAATTAGAGCATATAGGAAGAAATTAGAAATGATGATGAAGGATTAATTTCAACAAACTGGACAGAGTGAATACCCCGCTGATTATATGTAAGCTCTTCAAAACAATGATATCAGCGATTCAACGCAAAGCAGGCTCATTCCAACAGAACAATCAGCAATATTTCATCTTGTTTCACGAACAGGTATTGATATTTAATGAATGAATTACAGGTTTTGATTCTGCTCGACGGCCCTGGTCAACTAATCCGAGATTAATGTTTCTTCTACAAAGATGGATAGACAAGGTTCAACTGTGAGGGGATGAATCAATATATTGATAAACATTGGATATGAGACATAATGATGATAAAGTATATATTGAATCTGCCTGAACTCTGTTGATTATAGGTTATTCTTTCTGGTAAAAGTAGGAAGAATGAGAAGGAGAAACACTATTATTCAGGTTTAAGTATCCTTGGTTCAGGTGTTTTAGTTTTTCCTTCCAAATGGACCCATCAACATTAGTTAATAGACTGTTTATTGTTTGTTAGGCAGTAAGACAGGCTGGAAATTAACATTGTTTTAATGAAGCATCAGCCATTTTAAGACCAGTTGATGAACATGAAGAATAAATTAATAAACATAATATAAAGCTTTTATCTATATTAAATAAGAGAGAAGGCACAATCCTTGTTTCATTCACAACAACGACCAACATGTTCATCCCATTACCCACTACAATTGACACACAACTAACGAATATGAGGCATCTTTATTGTCATGAAACTTATAATACCTTATTTTAATATAACTGATAAACATAGACAAGTTTAGTTATAATCCGGGAAGTGGATACAAAACGATAACAGTCTCTCACACCCGGCGCATATGAAGATTCTCAATATCCGAAATTGCTCGTCTTATGCAAAGAACAGGATGATGAACCAAAAAATATTGTCATAAGACATTCAAAAACATACTTCAAAATCAACGATTAAACTTAAAAATAACTACAAGGTTGATTTCAACAATTGATTAATTCATTTAGAGAGTTTGGGTTTCTCCTCAAAAAGTTGAAAACTAATGGGACGTTTTTACAGTGATAATGTCATTCAAATATCCTCAGGAATAAATTCGGATCTTAATTACTGTGATTTGATTGATGGTGCTTATAATGATGGAATAAAACAAATACAATATTTTCATTCAGCGCACTCCAACCCAATTGGTTATAAATTCAATATGGAACCCAAAAATTTGGTTATCTCCCTGTGTCCAAGGAAAACCATATCACAGCAGTAATTTTTAGGATAACCGACCAAGATAATCGTATGTTCTTTAATGGACGAAGTTATAATCCATCAGAATTCACCTACGTGAGTTTTTCCAATAATAAATACGATGGTTATGGGTGAGGAAACACGAGTTGGGAAATATAAAATAATTAACAGGGGAATGGGATGTTCCTTTCCCCCATACTACAAGGGCGAAGGTATGTATCTTGAGAGATAACTATAACCTAGTGAAGACAAAGGGGTGTCGGCACATCAATTTCGAGGAGAGGGATAATTGATACCTAATGGGTATCGGTTCAACTATATTTAAAATAAAGACCTATGGTTCAACTGCTTCTGCTGTGGGAAATGTAGGCAGGTGCTATAAAGAAGTATAAAAGATGCCAAAAGGAATCTCATCAAATTAACAAGATAAAAAGAAATTAAGAAAGGCAAACTCAGTTGTCTCCCCAAGAACGACAGAAAATAATTCGAATACTTGGATCGGCGTTCAAAAGTTTTAACATCTTTTTTCCTAAATAAATACAGTATGGAAGCAATTGATAGTACTATGATTTGGATGATACTATTATTATCTCAAACTCCACAAAAAAAGAAGATTACTTCACGTGCAATAATGGAACAGACTGGAATACAAATGGTACAAAAAAGTTTTGAAAATAAATAATCAACTAACCTATTTGAATCTAATCCGAAAGTTTTCTTGTTGTGTAAATTTCATTCACTAGGCTGGAATACACAAAAAACGCTACACTCGTAACTGATTTTCTTCTGGAAAATGTTGATTAGTGTCGTTTGTACATGGACACAAGAAGTTGAAGCGTTGATTATGTTCTGCTGTAATCTGAAATGATGAAATTTACACCTAATATTCATTTGGTGATAGAATGGGAAAGGGGGGCTGTCGAAGTTTATTCTGATCTGTCCGGGAACAAACACAGACGACTGGGAATAATCAAGGAAAGGAAAGGTATAAATGATGATACAAAAGCAGGTATAGTTTTACTGTGGCGTTCCTCTTAAAGTAATTTGGATTTGGTGATCTGATAAAGTTCGTATGGTCTTAAAATTAGATTTCAACTACAAAGGAATAAATAATGAAAATAGATTACTTTTTGGTGTTGGTATCGCTTTTGGTGAGCAGAATAAATTTTAATTGATGAAATGAGTTGGTATATTAGTGAATATACTCCTAATCTAAAAACAGAAGAGCTGTTGAATAGAAGACTTAACTCAAAGAAACCACTCGGTGTATCATACTCAACGAAGATGTCAACACGTTAAACTCAACACAAACCACTTACACTTGGAATTTGGGTGTTCTGGAAGGAAAGCCACGATATCTGTGGATCATTTTTAAAGCAGGATGGTGATACTGCGACTGATAAGAATAATGCATGAGTGATAATGCTAAGGTGAAACAAACTTCGCGTTTTGCTAGATGGAACATTTTTATCCATCGAGATAAGATTGGAAATTATTGGGAAAAAAATGATTTGCTGAAGCATCAGCTTCACCAAAGGTGTGGGTGAAAGTAATGAAATAAAGAACCTATTTTGATATGACAGCATTAACAAGTTTGTATACATCTATGCGTTTGACCTGAGCGCTCAAACGGAAATATAAAGTCTAATCGAGTGGATACTTTCCCTATACATTGAAGAGGAGAGAGTGAAGAAGTTGATACATATTGTTTGCTTTTGGAAGAAACAGAATTACAGATTAATACAGATAATGGTGTTTATGATTTAGTCTCACTTATTTTTTGTTAAATAAATGAGTGGCAAAGTACCAACTGGGGTATACTGTTTAATCAAATCAATGCTTCATAAACTAATCATCTTGTGTTCAAAATCAAAGCCCTTGTTAACGATTAAACGTTAAATAAATTCAAGAGAAAAGGAGCAGTAAGATTTGAAGTTTTTGCTCACAAAGAAGGGTTAAAAATCTTGAACGATTTAACTGGCTCACTTAAAAATTAAACTGACAAAACCAATGGTTTGAAAAAATATTCAATTAAGAGCGACCGAGTGGAAGATTTCCTCCCCATTTCTAATTTCCTTTATTTTGCTGTTTAGTGCGGTTGGGAGCAATTGACGGGTGGTATTAACAGCGGTGAACACTGCCAATGAAGGAAGGCTTCAACTCCAGGCCTCAAAAAGAATTGGAAAAGACATAACAAAGAGTTGGAGAGAACAATTAGTGAAGTGTGTAATTGTAAAGATTTTGCTGAAACTTGAAGGTCGCCTGATAAAGCGGATTGTTAGTTGGGATATGTTTTCTCTATCGCACAAGCAGGTGTAAAATTAATCTAAAAGGGGTATGGATTAATAATCTTTCTAATATAAATGAGCATTGATGAGTGGTTTAACAAGAAATTGGAAAGAATACAACATCAATTTACAACTTGTCAAATATGTAAGCAAATTAAAAAATTCATAATGTGGTTATTTGTATCGAGAGATGAATTAACAAACGTGCCTAACATACACAAGAATATTATTTATGAACTTAGAAAATAATAATGGAACGGTTCTCATTTGGGTTTGTATTTTTAATCATCAGACAAATATTATTTTGATAGTTTTGGTCTTCACCACCTGTTGAGTCATAAAACTTCTTACAGAATGGTGTTTATTCATACACATTTCAAGTCCAAGAATAACTCCAAGTGTTGGTTGGTCATTATTTATATGTGTTTATTTCAAACTCACAAAAATAAAATTTTTATGATCATTATTTTAATCTAATATAAATGACTAATGTTGGGAAGATGGTTCTTCTTTGGTGTATCCCAATAGAAATGGATATGATTTATCCAATTAATTACACACAAAGGCACAGGCTGACGACATAAATATAATATACAAAAATATTATATGAAAATGCTTATAAAATTAAAATTATCCAAGCCCGACTGACGCGAATGACTTGGTGAGATTAAGTGATTTATCACATATATATCCTAAATAAAACGGCTGTGTACTTCCAAGATACAGAATGTTGATTTATCTCCAGGTCATACAGAATCACAGTTCGAATTAAAATAAATTTTTATAAAGAGGGCGTATGATTTGTATGAGAATAGAACAAGGGGGTATGATATGATGATTTTAGGGT
Organism: Eptatretus atami; assembly: GCA_035128595.1. Classification (NCBI taxonomy): domain Eukaryota; kingdom Metazoa; phylum Chordata; class Myxini; order Myxiniformes; family Myxinidae; genus Eptatretus; species Eptatretus atami. Next base: position 24,545,380 of record CM068966.1, on the reverse strand, counting down.
ATAATATGGTATTTAAAATAACCTCGAAGACCCTGGAGCAATTTAAATCAGTCTCGTAGAGGAGAATATTATCCATTGGTATAGAGAATGAGTTTTGTGGAGCCACGATTATAAACACAAATAAAAGAAATTTAATAAGGGTAATTAATAATGGTTTTGCCCTGTTTATTCATGAAACAGAAAAAACCAGGATTTAATATATGTATAAGTAGGGAAATACAAAATGATTTAACTATGGAAGATGGGGCGGTGTTTCCGTGTCATAATAATTAATTCTAAACATATATTTTATACATAAATGACGGCAAGAAAGGCTCAAGAAAATTATCATTTCTGTGTCCAACATACTGTCAAGAAAAGGGTATTCGTATTTTAATAAATATGTTCTACAACATAAGAATGATTATTTTCATAAAGATTGGCTTTAAATGCTGATGTGATAAACGACAACTTTGGATTAACTAAAATGTTAATAATGAAAATTATAAAGTAAGAAAAAAGGCTCTTAGAAATTCAAAAGATTTTATTTGCGTTTCCTGTTGTAAAAAAAAATTATTTTTGGATACAGGCTAACAGACTTGATGAATATATGTATGATATTTCTATGGGGTGTAAGTGATTCAAGGATAGTAAGGGACGAGGAAGGAGTTGAAGAAGAGAGGGAAGAGGAGGAAAAAGGAAGAAGAGAGAGAAGGAGGAGAGGGAGAAGAGAGAGAAGAAGAGAAGGAGGAGAGGGAGAAGAGAGAGAAGGAGGAAAGAGAGAAGAGAGAGAAGAGAGAGAGGGAGGAAAGAGAGAAGAGAGAGAGGAGGAGAGGGGAGGAAAGAGCGAGACAAAATAAATATCAAAATAATGGAAACCAGTGAGTTCAAAAAGGATTGGTGGTATTACAGAACATAATCAACCCACCGAGGAGGAAAACAAAGAATTGACAAGTCTATTCGCAATTTTCTCAAGATATTGACATCGTGCAGCTATTCATTTTAATTCAAGTTTTTTTCTTGAATAATGAGGAGAGAGTGAAGGCATTCTAAGGATTCTTTATGTTTTTAAAAATAAGATTCAATGTGCATGTTGGGACTAAAAAGGTTTTTGCACTCTGCAGGAATTTTTCTCATAAATAATGAGTTAATTGTCTCAAATGTAAAAGAAACTAATACTAAAAAATATTTCATAATTAAAAGTAAAAATAACAGGGTTATACAAAAAGGTATATGTTTTCGTGTGGGTTCAAAAAAAAATCAATTTTATCTTCAAACACAAACTCGGAGGGATATACAAAGTTTTTTATCAGGAGTAAATTTACTACTACTTGAATACCAGGGGAATTCCATCTACCAGGGTATTCTTTCTGTGGTCCGCAGGCTACAAACTTGGATAAAAGGATAGATGAGGCAGACAATCCTAAACATGGAGTAAACCTATCATAGGTTGATGAAGTGTGCATGAGACACGATATTGATTATGGGAATACCACAACTTTAGAGAAAAGCATGAAGCGTAGAGAAATGTTGGTATAATTTGTCTCTATAACAAAATCCAACCTTGAGAGAAAAGTTGATCGGTTCATCGTGAAGAAGATGATCAGTGCTAAATTGAAACTTGGACTTGGAATTCAAAAAACTTATAGACTCTAATGATGTCATTAAGATTGAAAGAGCAATTAGCTGATGAATTACATAACCAATATTCACAAAGTTTCGTAGACGGAAGTTATTCCAAGGAAGTTTGCTTATCTCTGGTCGCTGATTTGATTGAAACTCATAATGATAAGGGGTACAAGTTATGCTTAACGCGTTATTGATTTGAGGATGTAGATACGGCATGGTTGTACCATTAAAAAACAAACAGGTAATACTCTTATGTAGCCTTTCAACAGATATTAATAGAAGTAAGAGACAACCTAAAAAATTGTGGACTGGATGAGCGGTAAGAAGAGTTTTATAACAGACATTTATGAATTTTCTAAATAACAGTATTACATTATACAGTACCCTTTAATGAACGGGAAGGCTGTTGTTCGTTGAACGTTTTAATCGTACCTTTAAAGAGAGACTATATAAAAATTCACACAACTCGGTTCAACATGGTTATCTTTTTATTCAGGATATTGTGGATAAGTATAATAACACGATTCATACGTCAACAAATATGAAACCATCAGAAACATTTACAACCATTAAAATATGAAAAGAATTAATGTCAAAACCTAAGTTCAAAGTTGGTGATATCGTAAGAATATACAGGTGGAAATCTCATTTTTGAAAAGGTTTTACTGAACGATGGACGAAAGAACTTTTTTAAATTGTTTCTGTAATAGATAGGTTCTTGGACTTATAAGATATATGATTTAGAAGGGGGAAGAGATTTTAGGTTCATTTTTTCACAAGAATTACAAAGCAAAGATAAATTGAATTTTTTTTGACTCCGCCCCTTTTTGACTCCACCACACACAAGCGCGCCCACACAAACCCCACATGAAAAAAAACAACCCCACCACACACACAAACCCCACAAAGCTCCACACAAGCGCCTCCACACACACACAAGCTCCACCACATTCATCTATTCACATAATTGTGATTAGTTATTGTTCCGCCACACACAACATGTTTATTTAATTAAAAATTATCACTCATCACCATTCCACCCATCTCTCCACCTCATTGATCCACACAAACCTCATCCTCACATTCGCCCCTCCCACCATAAGCTCCACCCAGCACAAGCCGCTCCCACACCGAAGCCCCGCCGCCAACAAGCCCTCCCCCTCATCCACCTTGCCGCACCCAACAAGTCTCCCACACAAGCCCCTCCACAAAAGCCCTCCCACACCGAAGCCCCGCCACACAAGCCCCTCCCCCCTCATCCACACAAGCCCTTCCACACAAGGCCGCCCACACAAGCCCGCCCACACACGCCACCCAACACAACGCCCCGCCCACAACACCCCTCCCCCTCATCCCCCCCCCTGTGCGCCCCCACCTTTGACCCACCACCTTCCCTCATCACCCCCCTTCCGCACCCAACACACGGGGAGGGGAGGGGTGGGATGGAGGGAGTGAATGGGTCATTGGGGAGCGCACGCTACCCCCCTTCATGTCTTTGATTCTTTTTAAATTCAAATCAAGTAATTGTAAACAAACAAATATAATTCATCAACTATTGAAAATATTAAAATACTTCATTTGCGAGAATGTATAATCTTTCCCAGCAATCTTCTTCAGATGTCTTGTGATTTCGAAACTCAGACCCATATTCCTGTTTTGACAACAAAGTGATAATAGATTAGGTTTTTTATAAAGATAATTACATGTAATATTTAATAAGCCTGTGTTCGGTTTTCTCAGTTCAAGCCTCGTTGACCACTGAATTAACCACCAGGAGGCCGACTCAGCCTGCCATCCTTCGCGCAATAAATGAATTTCCGGTGTACTGGCATAACCGGGCGTCCAAACTAATGATGCAACCAACATAAGGCGAGACATTCCAAAGAAAGAGTGGATATTATAAAAGAATAAATAAACAAATCACTAAATAATAATTAGAAACATTTACCTCCAGAAATTCATGTGTTGTACTCAGCTTGGGTTCAACAGCTTATGTTGTGTGATCGAGCTGAAAAAAAAATAAAATAATGAGTCAAGGTATAGTATGGAAGAGACAGATGAGAGAGGTAGGTAGACAAGACCAGACAGAGAGACAAACAGAGAGAGAGAGAGAGAGAGGAGAATACAAAGAACAGACAGGGAGAGATACAGAGAGACAAACAGACAGGGACAGAGACACGCAACACGCACACGCACCAACACATGCCAAACGCACGCACACACACATAACAGACAGACACATACATAACATAAATACACACCCCATACACGACACATACAAACACACATACACGCACACACACAAAACACACGCACACACACACGCACGCACACACACGCGTGCGCGCACGAACACACACACACACACTGCACACGCCCGCAACACACATACACGACACACACACACACACCAACACACATACACGCACACACAGCAAAACACCAGACAGCACACACACGCGTGGCGCACACACACACACACACACATACATACACATAATACACACACACACAGTACACACACATACGCACACACACACACCGCACGACACACAAAACAACACGCACAATCACTGGTCACGCACGCACACACACACGCACGCGTGCGCACACAACACACACACATACACAAACATACAACGCAACAACACGCACACACACACACACACACACACACACACGTCTCACCGTTGGTTTAAATTCACTCGAGATCAGTGGCCTTGTAAGACTTCGGACCATCATTACATATGTTTTTCAATTCTCTTCTAAATCATGAACTTCATCAAATAAGGGCTTCATCTCATCGACCTCAATCGTCAAGTAAATTCCACGTCATCCAGGCACTGCCACAAAACAAAAAATATTTTAGATTATCACGATATAATTTATAATCATTTGCTTCATCGTTCAAAGAGGAACTAAACCCTACAAAAACGTACCCAACTTTGTAGTGAACTGTATCTTCATCGGAAAGAGAGCAGTCATGGCTCAGTTTTTTTTTACGCATTGGTACAAGATGGTAAGATCAGAGGGCTTGATGAAGTACGTGTGTGAGTCATTAAGTCTTTTTCAATTCTCTTCTCAATGATCGACCTCTACAAGAGAAATTAATTCCATGCACTCGTCGTGATATGTAAACTTGCTTTCTTCCGCCTGGACTGCCAGGAAAAAAATATATATAGAATTATCAACGATTCAATATATAATCATTGCTATCGTTCACAAGAGAAAACATCTACCAACTACCAGCTTGTGTTGAAGCTGTTTTTTCGTTGGGAAACATCTGATGCCTCAGTTGTAAAAATGAAAGATCTGTCTGGCAGAAACTTTGTCTGGCGAATCAGCTTATAAGGCAAGCGATGAGGAAATTCAGAACTCGGGTGTGGCCAAGGAAAATGACCTTCATGGTGAGACAGCTTGGCAAATAATTGGGCGATTATATCTCTTGTATGAATCATTTTCGAAACATATTAAATGCTTCGATTAAACTTGATTTAAATTACTTGCTTGATTAAACTTGAAGCTTAACTTATTAAACTATGTTTTAAAGCCGTCCGTGTTCTGAATTGGTATAGATAAACACGAGGTGTTCGATCACACATAGTTCCTGTTTTTTCAAAGCACGCGATGTCGAAAAAAAACATTCCTCATTTTACCAGCACCGACCGTGTCGAAAAAAATAACACTTCTCATTTTACCGGAACACGACCGTGTCGACAAAAAACAACTTCCTATTTTAAACAGCACAAACTGAAAACATTTTAAAAAAACTTGTTTTATGTGTGGTTTAACAAAAAAATATACAACTCAGTGAGTGGTTCAGATGAGATCATTAAGAGAAGTATAAATTCATTTCGTAATGGCACAAAAGGGGTTCTTGAAAAAATATATAAGATTCAAATGTTTTGTTTTTAAATATTTAGATGGGATTATTGTGGGCAAAGAAAATTAAACTATTGAGGAATATGAGAATGACACAAAATGTTTTATAGGTTCAAATGATGAGCTAAACAATTTAATCGCATTGGTTATTTGAAATGAGTTCCTCGCTGTACAGGTTCAGATACTCTTCAGAAATCACCTTGAACAAACACATTACTTACGTGCTATCATTGACCAATCTTTATCTTGTCGCTTGGTTATTTTGAATAGAATGCCCTAGGTTAAACGAGGGAGACAAACAAATATACTCTTGGAAAAAAGGGGCTGTAATTTTAGGGGAATAAAAAATGTGAATCGCTGAAAATCCCCATTCATTACATTGGGGAAAAGTGGCATGAATCAGTAATCCACCTACTCGACGGGTCCCCTATAGGACCGATCTTCACCAATGGATAGGCCACGTGGGTAGGGTCGATTGCCAACTTCAATTTACCTAAGTACCACATGGTCCGACTACCGGGAAAGTTCACCTCGGCCGACTTTGTCCGATCGAGTCGCTATCGCCGACTCGGATCCAGCGTAACCGAGCGGAATTACCAAAGTCGGGCCGGACCAAAGGAACAAGTTACGAACACTAATCCTCAAACACGCGTCATGTCGAGCAATGAAAGAAACACAAACGAGCTGATACATTTAACAATTGGGGTTTATTTATACAGTAATAATGGGGAGCTAGGGAACACAAAAGAGCAGAACTATACCTACTATACGAAATGCATGCAATCATTTACAGCATACAAAGCACTTAACAGTTCTCTATTGTTAGACGGGCCCACGGACACACATACGCACACACATACGCACACAACACCAAGAAATGGTGGCTGATGCCTTTAATACGGACTTCAGCTCGGTGGGACAGATGAGCTGAAGCCCAGGGTCTGCTTCGGACCTTTCCACTCGTGTGGTCTTCAAGCTGTTCGGACGGGCACCAGCGTGGGCGAGCTGGATCCAATCACCGCGAGCCGCAATCCTTTCCGAGCTCCGGCGGATCCCTCGTGCTCCGGACCACGTGCTGGTGAGACGAGGTGCCGATCCTTCCCGGAGATGCGTCGCTTCCCCGAAGAACCATCGACCAGATGAGGTCAAGGAGTCGCACCAAGCCGGGAACCAAGCAGAGACCACGAAGAGCTCCACAAACCAAAAAGAGCCAGCCAAACCAGACCACGAAGCAGACAACAGCCACCGAAGAACAACCCCTCCCCGCGACAAGAACAACCCCTCACCCCCCGCAAAACCCCCCGACAAGAACAACCCCCCCCCTGACAAGAACAACCCCCCCCCCCCGACAAGAACCACTCGAGCCAAGCAGAGGGTCCCTTTCTTATTCCTCTTCGCCCCCCTCGCTTCGCTTCGGCGTGACTCATGCGCCCTTGTGCACGCCCCCCCCCCCCGCAACCGTGGGTGGGGGCTGTTTACCTTGCTGAATCTCGTGACGACCCGTCCCAACCCCCGTCATCCCTGTTTACGCTGCTGAGTCAGCTGTTGAATCACGGGACGCTGTTTAATGTTGAATCACAGGACGGGAGGTTCTTCTTTTGTTGTTCTGACCTAACTATTAAAATAAATCACAGCGCATTTACATAGATTTACCCATTAAACAATGGAGGCGGAGCTATCTATAGAACATGTACTTACCGAGATAACTGAGGTAAAGGACCTAATGATGAGTGCGATAATGGTTTCCAGATTCGCAACAATATATATATATATATATTCACACATACATATATATGTATATTATATATATACATACATATATATGTATATACATTTCTATATATATATATATATAATATATATATTACTATATATATATGTATATATATATATATAGATACACACACGCAAACACACATACACACACTATATCATACGGTCTTACATGTAAAGTTTCAGTCTGCTAGGTTTTCATGGTTTTGGACTATGGAGGACACACACACACACACAACACACACACACACATTGACACTAACATTTATTAGTATAGATTAAAAAAGCAGTCCTTAAAGCAGAAATGTGGTGCCTTCAGAAAGTATTCACACCCTTTGACTTTTGTCACATTCTGTTGTGTTACAGCCTGAACTTGAAATGGATGAAATTTAAATTTTTTCTCTACGATCTACATAAAATATCCCATAATGACAAAGTGAAAACATGTTTTTGGAATTTTTTACAAACAGGATTGCGAGTCTTGAAGCTCACCTGGATCAGGAGCAAGTCACTCAAACCCCCCGCAGACCTGCTCCCCCCCCCCCCAAGTACCTAGCTTTTATAATGCCATGAACAACTTTTGATATGGAACGAATATGGAATTAACCAGACTCTTCCTAAAGCTGGCCGTCCGACCAAAACTGAGCAATTGGACAAGAAGGACTTCGTCACGGAGGGTGACAAGAACGAAGATGACCACTCTAACTGAACTAATAGAGTTTCTTGGTTGAGATTGGAGAACCTGCCAGAAGAACAACAGTTTCTCTGCAGCACTTCACAAATCTAGGCTTTATGGGAGAGTGGCCAGACGGAAGCCACTCCTGAGAAAAAAAAAACAATCACATGACAGGATGCCTGAAGTTTGCAAAATGGCACGTGAAAAACCATGAGAATATGAGGTAAAATATTCTGTGGTCTGATGAGAGAAAACATGAACTATTTAGCCTGAATGCAAATCACTATGTCTGGCAGAAACCGAGTCCAGCTCATCACCCATCCAACATCATCCCCACTGTAAAGCATTGTGGTAGCCGTATCATGCTATGAGGATGCTTTTCTGCGGCAGGGACTGGGAGACTTGTACGGATAGAGGGAACAATGAAGGGAGCCAAACACAGGAAAATCCTTGAGGAGAACCTGCTTCAGAGTGCAAAAGACTTTGGACTGTAGTGAGGATTTACGTTCCAACAGGACAATGACCCCAAGCATACAGCCAAAGCAA
>CM068966.1:24506668-24521962 GCA_035128595.1 Eptatretus atami | reverse complement strand
CATCGTAAAACAAAATGAAGTGCTTATGTGTATCATCATGTGGTGTCTTTGAGCCACGTACAAAGAAAATCGTTCCATACATGTCTGAGAAATGGTTGGGGGCACATTTAGGTACCAAAATGACCACCATTCGGCCAACTTAGATCTGATCTCAAAAAAAACAATGAAGAACATATATAAGCCATCATTCTTTATCTGCTTGTCAAATTTGAACAACATCCGTAAATGCATGACTGAGAAATGGTTGAGGAAGTATTTGACACGGGGTTTGTTTTACAACTAAAATGGCCGCCAGTCGGCCATCTTTGATTGTGTTGCGAAATAAAATGACGTGCATATGTACATCGTCATGTGTTGTCTTTCGACAAAGTCTGAATAAAATCGGTGAATACATGTCCGAGATATGCTTGCGGACGCACGCACGCACGCATACACGCAGGGACACGATATTTGAGAACAAATCCATAAGCCCCCGTTTCTGACTAACTGCTTCGGACGTGAGCGGGGGAAGGGATGAAAGCGGTGGCAAAAGAGAGCAGCTCAGGAGGCAACTTTTCTCTCTTAATACTTTCCGTTCGGGCTTTGAAAAAACTATGTATCCGTTGTGGTGTATATTGTCTTGTAAAATATTTTCTACAATTTTTCGAATTGAGTTTTGCTTGTGTTTGAGTTTTGGTGGGGCGACAGCAGGGAGCGGTTTGGGCCACGCGGGAAAGGTGGCTGCTGGCCGCCATTCGCAGAGCCCGGTTATTGCGTACCTGTCGTGTTTTGCGTTGCATTTTCAAATACATTATTGAAACGATACGGTCTCTTTGCCTTTCGTATAAACAACCTCCATCAAACAGATGTGAGTTGATTGACTTTCTCGTGAAGGAATGATGCCGCATCCCTCCTGCAGAATTGCAGATGCTGGTGGGCTCCATGCCATGGTGTCACCTCCATGCCACCGCACGTGGTGGCCCAATGCCCTATGAAGTGACTTTACATTGGTGTTTCCATTTTTTGTCCACTACTTGTACATACGTACATACATACATGCTGTTATTTGTCGGCCTCGGGGCATCACAGAAAGTGCCCCGATAACCCAGAGGGTGTCACAGCAGAAAATATATAAAGACACCGATGTGCCCTTAATGTTGTTTTATGGGTGAAACCAACATATGACAGGAGACAGAAGGGTAACTTTATAAGGGACATTAATTTATTAACCCCGACTGTCTACCTTAAGCACAATAATACTTTTTAAATGTAACACTTAATGACTTTCCAAAGAATTCCCAAATTAAACAAGTACAAACGTCACAGACAACAATGCAGCCATAACTCATGACTCTCGATGTAGCAACTTATCTCAAGCAAGCAATTTGTACAGTCAGCGATAAGCATAGTTGAAAGGATATAGTCCAGAGGTTGCACACAGGATGAAGCCAACTGGACAGTCACGTTTTGCAAGTCCTCAAGAGATGAAGTCCTCGTATCATCGAAGCATGGAGAAGAACCCGAGTCCACAGGTAAGGCTGTATTACAGATGATAACTAGAGGGGGGGCACTCGGGAGAGTGCAAAACCTCCGCCGCCAATACTGCTGGGTCACTCAAGTGAACCTTATATCTTATTCATTAAATATGATGTCAACAGTGCTGACAGTTATAGTTCTTTTCTCCAACATTTTTTTTTTTTTTTGGGGGGGGGGGGGGGGGGTTGGAAATCACTTAAAAACATGTAAAAATGCAAAAAAAATAAAAATTCTTTCAAAAAATTTTTTTTGGGGGGGGGGGGTTGGAAATCACTTAAATATGTAGAAATGCAAAAAAAAAATTTTTTTTCTCTAAACTTTTTTTTGGGGGGGGGGTAACAATTTTTTTTGGGGGGTTGGAAATCACTTAAAACATGTAGAAATGCAAAAAAAAAAAATTCTCTATTTTTTGGGGGGGGGTAACAATTTTTTTTTGGGGGGGGGTTGGAAATCACTTAAAACATGTAGAAATGCAAAAAAAAAATTCTTAACAATTTTTTTTGGGGGGGGGTAACAATTTTTTTTCTGGGGGGGTTGGAAATCACTTAAAACATGTAGAAATGCAAAAAAAAAAAATTCTCTATTTTTTTGGGGGGGGTAACAATTTTTTTGGGGGGGGGGTTGGAATCACTTAAACATGTAGAAATGCAAAAAAAATTCTCTAACAATTTTTTTTGGGGGGGGGTAACAATTTTTTTTTGGGGGGGGGGGGTTGGGAATCACTAAAACATGTGAAATGCAAAAAAAAAAATTTTTTTTTCTCTAAATTTTTTTTTTGGGGGGGGAGGACCAAGTCCAAAATTTAATGCATGATTCTGGACCATACTAACCCCCCCCCCCCCCCCACCAAGTTTTCGTCGAAATCCGTCGAGGAGTTTTTCCGTTAAATACTGTTCACAAACAAACAAACAGAAAGGGGTGAAAACAGTAACCTCCATCCATCTTCGAAGATGGTGGAGGTTAAAGATGGGAACTCCAAGCTGTAAAGGACAATGTGTTACTTGAAGGACAGGAGAGGTTGGAGTGATGAATAAGCTCTGAGGGTATGCACCACTCAACCAGCCGAGTGCCTTCTCAAGAATGGCGCATAAATCACCCAAAAGGACATGGAGCAGCTTTGAAATCTTCACCGAGATAACAGCAGTGCACTGTCCGGCAGGTAAGTTCCACGAGTAGAGGGAGTTCAGTGAAGAATACCTCACAGGGCATGATATAAGAAGTGAAGCTGAGTCTCTATAGATCAATGCAGTGGGTTTAAGTCGATCCATCATGGTCAGGGAAGAGGTGAGTCACTGAACCCTCCCAGGTTCGCATACAGAAGACCTTTGATTCCTCTTTCACTTTTTTTTTTTTATGTTGAAAGCGCCTCCAGTCACGGACTAAATAGTCCTCATCGAGGCCAGGCTTTGAATAAATAAAAATAAAAGAGAGAATGTAAAGTGAGGAGTGAAAATGAGTGAGGAAGAAAAGTGTGTGAAGTTTGTTTGCAAGAAAGAGATATTAAAGCTATCCCGGTAGCTATAGTTTGAGGAGACAGAAGTAAGACCAGCAATCCTGACACAGAGAGTGTAGATGGTTCTGGGCACCACTTTAACGCCCATAAATCAGAAAGGTAGTACTACCCTGAGCGGTTGCTCTCTACAACCTACTTACTACTACTACTACTACTTGGTATGTCGGTTATAAAATGATATGCACTGTTTGAAACAGAGCATGCAAGCTCAAGAGAACATGTCCATGCTTTCTCTCCTTGTTGTCCTAATCTCCTCCTTGTTCAGAAAACTGTCACTCTTTGTTTTTTCTCATGTTGTTGTTGTTATTTCACAGGAAACATTACAGTCAATATAACCTTCACCAAAGCACAATTAAATGAACATACTGGTCTGTAAAAATACATACATACAGGCATACATACAGGCATACATACATTCAAACATACGTACATACATACACATTCAATGAGCAGACAATAATGTGGAGTTATTTTGCTTCCCTTTCCTGAATGATTTTTTTTTCCTTGGCATAAATCCCATCTTTTTTGTTTTTTTTTTTCAGATTCAGAGGCACGATGCACATGGGCAGCCTTGTGCCCATTTGTGGTTTCTTATTTCTGGTTTCAGGGCTCAGCTGGACACATGCCCAAACAACCTCACAGGTAAGGTAGTGTGCAACTGAGATGGTTGAGGTGACTTGTATTAATAAATATACTTCAGCACAAAAGACCCTCTTGTGAGCAGGCCCTCGCTGCTCCTATGGTTGGCAGTGAGTGCCCCGGAAGCAGCGGCGGAAAGAGAGTGGCATTTCTATATATGGAGGAATTGTGTCACTCAGCCAGTGAGTTACCCAGATACTGTAGCTCAGATGGCAGAACACTAGTATGGCTTGCCAGAGGACCTGGGTTTGATTTCTGGTCTGGGCCTGTAATTTTTTCACATATGTTTACAAAGTGTATTGTGAATTTTGTGTAGTGGTTTAAATTTTTGAGTATAAAACAAGTCATTGATCTCTCAGGTCAACAAATACCAGTTTGTAAAATGAAAATATTGTTGTGGGAATGTGATAGAGGGTAATGCTGGTAATATAGCCTAGTTGTGCCATTGGTAGATATAGCCTAGTTGTGTCTTTCCCCAACAATGTGAGCTGGTGCAAGTCCCAAAGGATAGTAGACATGCGCATTCCACCAAAACCCCTGAAGGATCGATACCAATGAATGGCCTTTCAACCTTGGTGGAATGTCTGTGATCACGGCAGGCTGGTGATTTATTTAATGGACATTTGCAATTGGAAACATGATGCCATGCATCATTACGAACAGAACAATGGCGACCGACTCTTTGACAAAGGACATCTTCCCAACGTGAAAATACATCAATTTCTGTGAGGAAGGAAATTGCCAGGGAGCACACACAAGTTAGGTTCTTGACGTGAGCAAGGAAATTGAAACATTTAACGTTTTCCCAAGCTGCCATTTGTGATTTGCAATTTCAATTAATGCCTCCGCTCATTTATCATCAATTCAGTCTTGGGAGTTAATCTCCGGTGATCTTGGATCATCCGTTAAGAAGACCGAGTCCAATAAATATTTTCAACAAAGTGGGACAACTTTCAAATCAAATATAACTTTGACTGGTCTCTCCAGAGATTAAGAGATGGAATTTTATTCAGTTTTCAGTGCAAGCAATCGAGATCGAGACTCCCAGTGATGCTCGTCCAAAGCAGCTGCGATTAACGTGAGTGGAGCATAACGTGAGTCAAAACTAAGATCCAGGCTTTCAATGACATCTTGGATGCTGCTGTCCTGTCTGTGCCTGTTTGTGGTGAGGATGTTGAGGTCATGGAGAGATTCACTTACCTTGGCAGTGATATTCATGTCTCTGCTGGCTGTGAGTCAGAGGTCAATAGATGTCTGGGTCGGGCCTGGGGAGTCATGGATTCACTGGAAAATGGGGTGTGGCCTGCCGGTACCTGTGCGGGAGGACGAAAGTCCGAGTCTTCAAGTCATTGGTGCTTCCAGTCTTGCTCTGTGGATGCGAGACTTGGACTCTGACCAAGGATCTGAGACGGAGACTTAATTCCTTTGGTACCAGGTCTCTTCGGAGAATCCTTGGCTATCGCTGGTCGGACTTTTGTGTCCAACGAGCGGTTGCTGAGAGACTCAAATGAGATTTGTTACCTGCATAGTCCGTGAGCGTCAGCTGCGGCTGTATGGACATGTGGCTCGTTTTCCTGACGCTGATCCTGCTCACCAGATTCTCTCAGCGAGGGAGTCTCGTGAGTGGAGGAGGCCAATGGGCCGACCACGTTCCTCGTGGTTGCAGCAGGTTGATCTGCATCTCAAGGAGATGGGGATGGGCGATGCATCTCCCTGGGGGATGGCCAGATGGAGGCCCCTGGAGTACCGGCGGAAAGTGGATGCAGCAACGCGCTGCTCTGGAGCATGCTCCCATACCTGACCTGGCCTGAGCATTGACTGCTCGTCTTCTTGGTATAGATGGTAACCCTTGTGCAACAAATTGGGGAGTATTTTTTATTTTTTACTACTTTCCATAATTAGGCTGTGGGAATCAAGTCAGAGGAAAATTGCACACACCGAATCAGACAATATACTCAATAATTTGTTTTTAATTAGACCTAATCTTGACTTTTTTTTGTAATTTACTACATTCCATTTTTTTTTCTGTGTCAGATACAGTTTTCCATTTTAAGTCATCGATTCCATGAATTCCATCTGTTTTCTGTGATCGACAAAAATCACTGGCTCTAAATTGAGCACAACCAGCATGGGAATAAACAAACAGGAAAAGAAGAGAGGGATAAACAGAGTAGGGGACAAGGGGAGGAAACCCTGAAATCAGAAAGTGAGAGGGTTGGGGTAAGAAGCATTAATAGGTGTAATAAAGATCATGGGTCAGGATAGTGGATGACAGAAGGTGGTGCTGCACTGCATGTTAGAAGCCCTGGAGGAAGTCGGGGGGTAGAACAGCCTCTGAAAGGTGGTTCCATAGAAGGGAAATGCAAGGAACAAAGGATTTTTTGTGCAGTAAAACCTTGATTTTGGAAGTTTAACCAGGAGAGGGTTACTGGAAGAACTTGTGCATCCTGGAGTTCTTCTGTAGGGTTGGAGGACTGAGATATCAGTGGTAGCAATATCAGAAAAGGACATTTGCACACACAATATTGATTGAAGGACATCTTCAAATTAATTGTCTTCAAAATGTCTTTAAATCCTGGAAAATCTCACCGTCTCTTCCTATTGCTTTGAAAGGATCATCAAATAACCCACTTGTCTATTTCCATGGTCAGCCACTGGAATATATTCAGTGTCTTCAACAGACCAGCATCTAACCAATTGACTGAGGTCTTAAAAAATATACTTAATGGAAACTACACAAGACTGAGAAAATTCTGAAACATCACTGATCTTTGCCAAAACCAATGCAGAGCTCGATGATGTAATTCCAAACTTGTGACATCATCAACAGAACAAGAAGAATGAAACTTGTGCGATTTTTTTTGGAATAACGAGGAGCCTTTCTCATAATTAGTGTTTCAGTGTACCAAACGTGGTTGTGGTCGTTTTTGAAGACAACACTTCACATACATTGTCAATCTAGCATATGATGTGAATGGAACAGTTGAAGATCTGCCATGTCTGATGACCAAGAGATTGTGGAGGGAACTTAAAACCATTCAGGCCACGGCTGATTGGCAATGACGATGTCCATGAGGAAGTGCAGTACTCCAGTGAGGGAACACACACAGATGTGAATGAACGCAGGTGCACGCATGCACGCACACGCACACGCACACACACACACACACACACACACATACACACACCGCACTTCAATAGCTTGTTACACAAAACTACCTGGTAATGTTCTGAATCCCTGTATCATGATATGCAGGTTCACCATGTTTAAATAGCATGACTATAAATTATGTTTGTCCATTGTTGAGTAATGTCCTTGTATTTTTTACATAAATGTCTATGTCCCAAATGTAATATATTTTATTGGATTTATGTGAAAATAAAATGAAAAATAGTGTTTCCTGCTCTATGTCATTATGAATCTTGAATGGTCAGAAGTAATACAGAATCCTTTTATTTAAAATATATTTCATTTAAATATTTTTAAACTATATTTCATATAAATAAATATATATATATATATATATATATATATATATATATATATATATATATACAGTATATATACACACACACATCTAAAGTGAAGAAATGAAAATTATTGTGTCTTCTCTTCGAACTTTGGAACTCATTCATTGAACCTTTTGAATGTACCTAGTATATCCAGAATTGGAAAGATTTAGCAAACAAGGTGTATTATACACAAACCAAAGCAGAAAATCAACTCAGAGTGACCGCTATCTCAAAAAGTAAACATAAAAATACTGTCATCAATAATTAATCATTCAAAATTGATAAAAGATCAAAAAGCAAAGATGTACAAAAGATTTCCCTTTTCACCTGCAGACGTCACATAAATGCTTAAATTGCTGGATGCATCAACTTTAGTGATGTAATGTTGATTGCAATACAGTGACATCATTCTGGTAGAATGGACTTGGTTACTTTTCATGTGCAATTTTGAGTCAACCTGTGGTTTACATCTCCAAGAGAAATAAAATAAATGCCAAACCATTATGAAAATGAACTTCATCAAAACAGTCAATTGGCTTGCTTAACACAACTTCAGCCAACAAATGTCCCAATAAATGGCAAAACAAATCCTGAATATAATGGCTATTGTTCTTTTCGTTTCACAGAATGATGGAAATTTTTCAACATCTGAAACAGTGCAACAACAAGGAGGTATTTATTGAGAGGCAGGGGCTGGATACGTCGGTTAGCATACAATATATTTGTCTCTTCAAATGCTTATAATTGTTAGACTGCAATTATTTTCCACTGCAATTATTTTGAGAAAATACAAGCTGCCAGGTCCTTAAAGACACTCACAAGTTCTTGCAAGATTGTAAATATATAACTTAGATGTGACTAACTCAACACAATTTCATTGTATTTTAATGCAGATCCTTCTCCTGTTGTCAACGTAACCAGCAGAGAGCAGAGAAGCACTTATATCGCAATATCGTGGAAAAGCCCCAATGATGCAAACAGCAATCAATATGATTACATTGTGGAATTGTATCAAGATGGCCTTGTAAGGGTGATAAAAACGACCAACGCAACAAGTTTCAACTTCACAAACCTCTCTCCAGGAACAATCTATTCTGCAAACATTACAACACTCTTCAACGCAATACAAAAGAGTAACAATGTCTCAATGTTCCTTCAGGTTATGGTTGATGAAACCACGATCCAACCAAACAAGTTTCATTCACAAACCTCTCTCCCCAGGACAATCTTTACTCGAACATAGCACCCTATTCAATGGAAACATATAGACGAGTCGAACCCTTCGCTACAAACAATGAAAAGTCTCGCAATGTGATGATAAAAAAGTTGAGAATGAAAATCATTCAAGCACATAATGTTGTGTACAAGGAAAGAATGCTCTCTCCAGCAATCAGTGTGTTGCCCTACTAATTCTAGAGATATGTTGAATTACATATTTCCACCCAGATCATTAAAATAAAACTTCAATTTATTCTAATTTACATTTTGAGTCCCCTGTTGACAATGCGACAGAGTTATTTTATTGAAACTTTTTGGCTCTTGACTCGTGCTTTCTATTTTTATTCAGACACAACATAATTCCTTCGAAGCAAAGTATATTTATAAATTCACTCTCAATAAAAACTATCCCTCAAAATTATCTGAACTGTTTTTCAATCTTTGAAAAAGCAAAACACCGAAAGTTATTCCGATTGAACAGAATTCGTGCAACACAACTGTGCAATAATATTATATAATTATATATATATCTGACAGAAAGTGACATCTCAACACAATTTCATTGATTTAGTAATGCAGATCCTTTCTCCGCTTGAATCTAGTAACCAGCAGAGAGCAGACCGACACCATTCGACACATATCGTGGGAAGCCCACATCGATGCAAAACAGCCAAATCTTATAATACGAGAGTGCGACACGTACAAGATAGGCCTCTGCTGATGAGGATAATAATCAACGACAACCAAAGTTTCACTTCACCAACCTCTCTCCAGGAACAATCTATTCTCAAACATACACACACTCTTCAATTGGAGACAAGTGAATCCTGCGAATAACTCTCAGCACAGGTAATGGGAAAAATCTATGAAATCTTCCAACCCAATGTAAGAGAAAGTTTCTGTCTGCTATGTGTGTGTTTGTTTAAATTCTAAAAAGATAAATTGAGATATTTTCAAAAATCATGCAGAAAAAAAATTCAATTTCTTTTTTTTGCTCCGATTTGAGGATCCTTCAACCAAATACAATTTTCGTAATCACAGTTTTTAGCTCTTTGACATTGCTTTATTTTGCTCAAACACCTGCAACAAAACATTCCAAGAAATATTTACTATTACACTCTCGAAAAGAAATCCTCAAATTATTGATTTTTAAATGTTTTCACAAAAGCAAACACCGAAAATAATAAACCATCGATACCAGATTCTTGCAAAAAGTGATGAACATATCAGATGTGAGATCTCAACACAACTTCTATATTTATTTATGCAGAATCATTTCTCTGCTGTACTTAAACCAGCACAGTGCAAAGCACCACTCATCTTACTTTTGTGGTAGGCAGCCAAATGAATACAAACAGCCATCTTTACCAATACAAAGTGGCACTGTCTCAAGATGGCCTTCAGATGGTGATGGAAAACGTCAACGCAACAAAATTAATTTCACAAACCTTTCTCCAGACAATCTATTCTGCAAACATACAACATCTTCAATGGGAGAACAAGTGAACCTTCAAATATAAGTCTCAGCACAGGTATGGAAAAAATTGATGAAATCTTCAGCACAAATGTGTGTCAGAGAATCTCTCCACATGGTGTTTGCCTAAATTCTAAATAATGTGAATTGACGAATTTCACCAATCAATAGGAAATAAAACTCAATTTCTTCTAATGTCATTTTTGAGGTCCCCTGTTGACAAATGCGAAAGTATTAGTTATTAAGTTGGCTTCTTTGCTTTGCTTTTATTATGACAGCAACAAATATTCCTCGAAAAATATATTTAAAATTCCACTCCTCATAAAAAATATCCTCAAATTATCTGAATTTTTCAATGTTTTGAAAAAGCATACACCAAAGTAATATTCCGATCGAGACACAGAAGTTCTTGGCAAAATGTGAATATGATAATATATAATATATATATGTATAATTAATAGTATATATAATAATAATATATATATATATATATAATTATATCATATATATATATATACAAATGTGACGATCTTCAACACAATTTCATCTGAATTTATTGCAATCCTTCCTCCTGCTGTGATTTAACCACAAGAAACAGAGCACCATCTTACACTGTCGTGGAAGGCCACATGACACAAAACACCATCTTTACCAGTACCAAGTGCACTCTCTCAAGATGCCTCCATAGCTGATGAGGAAAATAATCAACACAACAAGTTTCAACTTCACAAACCTCACTCCAGAACAATCTATTCTGCAAAATAACAATACTCCTTCTGAGAGCAAGTGAACCTGTCAAAATAAGTCTCAACAGTAAGGAGAAAAATCTATGAATCTTCACAACAATGTGACAGAAAAGTTTCTCTGCATGGTGGTTTGTTGAAATTCTAAATTGATAAATGAGATGTTTCACAAATCATGCAAAAAAAAATTCAATTCTTTTTTTGTCTATTTGAGGATCCCCTTCAAAAAATACAACAAGTTTTCGAATCACAGTTTTTAGCTTCTTTGACATTGCTTTTATTTTGTCAAACACCTGCAACCAAACATTCCAAGAAAATAAATATATATTACACTCTCGAAAAGAAATCCTCAAATTATTGAATGCTTTAAATGTTTTCAAAAAAAGGCAAAACACCGAAAGTAATACTAAGCACTCGGATACGCAGAAGTAAGTTCTATTGCAAGAATATATCTGAATGAATCATTATCCAGATGTGACGATCTCAAACAAAACTTATTTATTATGCAGATCCTTCTCTCTGTGAACTTATACCAGCACAGAGCACGCACCAGCTCACTCACCATGTTGGTGGAAGGCCAACATGATACAAAACCATCCATCTTTACCAATACACAGATAAGGCACTGTCTCAGAATGAGGCATTAATGGATGATGAAAATCGAATCAAACAACCGTTTTCAACATCACAAAACATTCTCTCCAGAGACATCTATTCTGCAACATAACAACACTCTTCATGGGAGAACAAGTGAACCTGTCAAAAACTCTCAGCACAGGTATGGATGAAATTATGAAATCTTCACACCAAATGTGTAACAGAGAAAGTTTCTCGTACTGCAGTTGGTGTGTTGTTTAATTCTAAATATGATAAATTGAGATTATTCACAAAATCATGCAGAAAAAAAAATTCAATTTTCTTTTTTCTCTCGATTGGGATCCCTTCAACAACAACAAGTATTTCGAACACAGTTTTACTTCTTTGCACATTTTTATTTTGTTCTCAACCACCTGCAACAAAACATTTCTCAGAGAAAAATAATTTATATAATACCACTCTATCGAAAAAGAAATCCTCAAATTATCTGAATGTTTTAAATTTTTCACAAAAAGCAACCACCGAAAATAATTAAACCCATCGATACAGAAGAAGTTCTTGCAAAAATGTCAAATACATATCAGACTATGTGACAGATCTCAACACCAACTTTCCATCTTATTATGCAGATCCCTTCTCCTGCTGTAACTTAACAGCACAGTGCAAAGCACCCTCATCTCACACTTCCGTGGAAAGCCAAATGATACAAACAACCATCTTTACCAATACAAAGTGCACTGTCTCAAGATGGCTTCAGATCGTGTATGAAACCGATCAACGCAACAAGTTTCAATTTCACAAACCCTCTCCCAGGGACCAATCTATTCTGCAAACATTAACAACACCTCTTCAATGGGAGAACAACGTGAACCTGTTCAAAATAAGTTCTCAGCACAGTATGGATAAAAAATTGATGAAATCTTCAGCACAAATGTGTGTCAGAGAAATGTCTCTCACCATGTGTGTTTGCCTAAATTCTAATAATGTTGAATTGAGGATATATCACCATCATTGAATGATAAACTCAATTTTTCTAATGTCATTTTATGAGGCCCCTGTTACAAAATGCGAGATTCAATATTAGTTTATTGAAGTTTTTGCTTCTTTGACTTTGCTTTTACTTTATTCAGACAAACAACAATAATTCCTTCGACAAAATATATATTAAAAATTCTCACTCTCAATAAAAATATCCTCAAATTGTCTGAACTGTTTTTCAATGTTTTGAAAAAGGCAAACACTGAACGTCATTATCTCATGTAGACACAGAAGTTCTTGCACAAAATGTTAACTATCCTGACTAATTATTATAATAAGTATACTAAATAATATCTTTCTATCTTCTTCTCTCTTTCGCTGCCCTCCCGTTAAAGGGTCGCCACAGCGCGATCATCCCTATGATCCGCATAGTATTTGCGCACATGTTTAGACGCGGTTATGCCCTTCCCTGACGCAACCCTGGTCCCCTCTTACAAACACTAGAGGAAGATGGATACACTATTTTGTCTGTTGACCATATTGTACACTATGATACACCGGTTACCACCCGGGGTATACCACCCGGCGACCCAAGCCTTATACTGTACTCATTTTGCCGACCTCGGAAGAATGACGACTGAGTCAACCCCCTAGGGTATTACTCAAGTGCCGCAACGATGTGCTTGAAAACTCAGGACTCTGTTGGATCCAGGCCGTGCCCTAAAAACCCAGCCTGCTCCACACACCAGGTCATAATATATAGTATTAAAATATATACATGACAATATTACTTATATAAATGATAGAATAGATATAATAGCCATACTTTATATATAATATACTAGGTAGACTATGAATATATATATATATATATATATATATATATATATATATATAATAATACTGTGACGATCTCAACACAATATTCATCGATTTTATTGCAGATCCTTCTCCTGCTGTGAATTTAACCAGCACAGAACAGAGCACCATCATCTTACACTGTCGTGGGAAGGCCCACATGACACAAACAGCCATCTTTACCAGTACCAAGTGGCACTATCTCAAGATGCCCTCATCTGATGAGGAAATAATCAACACAACAAGTTCAACTTCACAAACCTCACTCCAGAGAACAATCTATTCTGTAAATATAACAATACTCTTCAATGGAAGAGCAAGTGAACCTGTCAAAATAAGTTCTCCACAGGTAAGGAGAAAAATCTATGAAATCTTCACAACAAATGTTACAGAGAAAAGTTTCTGTCTGGCGGTGTGGTTTGTTTAAATTCTAAATAATGATAAATTGAGATTTTTCACAAATCATGCAGAAAAAAAAATTCAATTTCTTTTTTGTCCTATTGAGGATCCCTTCAAATAAACAAAGTTTCGTAATCACAGTTTTTACTTCTTTGACATTGCTTTTATTTTGCTCAAAACACCTGCAACAAACATTCCAAGAAATAAATATATATACACTCTCGAAAAAGAAATCCTCAAATTATCTGAATGTTTTAAATGTTTTCACAAAAGGCAAAACCGAAAATAATATATACGCATCGATACGCAGAAGTTCTTGCAAAAATGTGAATGAACATATCAGATGTGACGATCTCAACACAACTTCATCTTATTTTATTGCAGTCCTTCTCCTGCTGTGAATTTAACCAGCACAGAGCAAAGACCACTCATCTCACACTGTTGTGGAAGGCCAAAAATGATACAAACAGCCATCTTACCAATACAAAGTGGCACTGTCTCAAGATGGCCTTCAGATGGTGATGAAACGATCAACGCAATAAGTTTCAATTTCACAAACCTTTCTTCAGGACAATCTATTCTGCAAACATAACAACACTCTTCAATGGGAGAACAAGTGAACCTGTCAAAATAAGTCTCAGCACAGTATGGATAAAAATTGATGAAATCTTCAGCACAAGATGTGTTCAGAGAATGTCTCTCCACATGGTGTGTTTGCCTAAATTCTAAATAATGTTGATTGAGATATTTCACCAATCATTAGAAATAAACTCAATTCTTTCTAATGTCATTTTTAAGTCCCCTGTTGACAAATGCGACAAGTATTAGTTATTGAATTTTTGGCTTTTTGACTGTGCTTTATTTTATTCAGACAACAACAATAATTCCTTCGAAAAATATGTTTGATCCATCTCATTAAAAAAAAAAAAAAAAAAAAAACAAAAGATAAAGCAAAGCAACAAATAAAAGGAAAAGAACAGAAGAAAAAAGTAAATAAATAAGAAAAAAAAAGAAAATAGAAAGCAAAAAATAGACAAAAAAAACCAAACAAAAAAAATATCCAACTTCTCATAAATCATCCTCAATCGATCCTGAATGTTTCAAATGTTCTCGAAAGCACAACACCGAAAATAAATATTCCGATTGAGCCCAGACGTTCTCTGCAAAAATGAAATATATATATATATATGATATATAGTATATATCCTATATAATAGCGTAAAGTATATATATCTATACTATCGTCTGACAGGAACGAGTGACGATCTCAACACAATTTCATCTGATTTATCAGATCCTTCTCCTTGTGATTTAACCAAGCACAGAACAGGAGCCACCATCATCATTACAACTGTCGTGGGAGGCCCACATACATCAAACACCATCTTTACATACCAAGTTGGCACTTCTCGCCAAGATGCCTCATGCTGATGAGGAATAATCAACACACAAGTTTCAACTTCACAACCATTCTCCAGGACCTTCTATTCTGCAAACATAACAACACTCTTCAATGGGAGAATAAGTGAACCTGGTCGAATAACTCTTCAGCACAGGTGGATGAGAATTATATAGATCTTCACAACAATGTGTCAGATCAGAGAGTTTTACTAGTCTGCATTGTGGATGTGTTTGGTTTAAATTCTAAATAATGATTACAATTGAGTATATTTCAAATACATGCTCAGGAAAAGATTATTTAATTTCTTCTTTTTTTCTCCGATCCTTGGGAATCCTTCAACAAATAAAGTTTTCGTAATCACTTTTTAGCTTCTTGACATTAGCTTTTATTTTGACCTCAAACACCTCCAACAAACTTCCAATAAAATAGTATATTATACACTCTC
>CM068966.1:24449664-24475154 GCA_035128595.1 Eptatretus atami | reverse complement strand
GAAGAGTGAAAGGAGAAGCAACCAGACAGGCTTGCCACACGTACCGCAGAGACATGAGCAACGACTCTGCGATTGCGCGTGGGCAAGCGAACAACAGCTGTGCAAAGTGGGAGGGGGGGGGAGAGAGAAGAGAGAGAGAGAGAGAGAGAGAGAGAGAGGAGAAAGGAGAGAGAGAGAGAGAGAGAGAGAGAGAGAGAGGAGAGAGAGACAGAGAGGACAG
This sequence comes from Eptatretus atami, assembly GCA_035128595.1. Taxonomy (NCBI): domain Eukaryota; kingdom Metazoa; phylum Chordata; class Myxini; order Myxiniformes; family Myxinidae; genus Eptatretus; species Eptatretus atami. The sequence continues at coordinate 24,474,934 of CM068966.1, read as the reverse complement.
AGAGAGACAAGAGAGACAGAGAGACAGACGAGAGACAGAGTAGAGACAGAGAGAGAGACACACACAGACAGACAGACGACAGGACAGAGAGAGAAGAGAGAGAGAGAGAGAGAGATGAGAGGGAGACTTTTTGTATAACCCTGTATTTATACAAGCTGAGCAAAAAAACGTTACACATAACAAACAAAACAAGCATAATAACAAGGTAAGTATATAGCTATGAAATGAAAATATTGTTACGGCTCTGAATTCGCAACACCATAAAGGTCCCGTAGTGAGATTATTTCTTAAGTAACATGGTGGAGTTAGCCAACCCATTGTATAGAGGGATTAATGTGATTCATTGGCTGCGATCGCTTTGAGTTTAGGCGTTTTTCTGTTCTAACCTTGGTTTGTGGATACAAAAGAACAACGAACGCCAGAGCCAAAACCTACCTTCCTCCTACGGCGCCTTCCCGCACCAACACCTGTCGGACGCCGAGCGTCGGGCGTCTTCAGCGATCACGCGAGACGCGAGTGCAGATGGCGGGTTTTCTGGAGGATTTTCGGATCAGGCAAGCTCACGCTCCAGCATCTGATCCACCAATCAGAAGCGCGGGCGGCTTGGCCCCGCCTCCAGACGCGCCTGAGACGAAAATCGGCATATGGCAAATTTGAGGATCAGTGAATGATCCACGCCCCCTTTTTCTCCGTCAATCGGCGAGCGGTGGCTCCCGCCCTGAGGTCGTTTGGGATCCGAGAATCTGCATATGGTTGGTTTCCTGAAGCCAGATAAAAAGCCGAGCGAGTGAGCTCGCAGAAGGCAGATGCGTGGGGCAGATTCCGGAGACGGAAGCTCGAGCAGTGGTGGTGGGGCGGAGTTCGGGAGACGGAGCTCGACAGCGAGGTGGGCAGCACGCTCGCGGAGGCGATCGGACTTGAGAGGACCTGGAGGCTTCGGGTCGGACGACGAGGTCGCGTTGATCCGCGCAGCCAGCCATCACCCCTCCCGCAGAGCATCAACAATTCCCCCTTCCCCGCGCTGAGAGAAGTGCGACAAGGGGCCCAGTTCCACTTACGCACAGCACAGGTGCCCACGAACCGCCGGCAGCGACATTCTGCGGCCGCCGAGGGCGCGGGTAGGACCCTTCGGTCTCTGTGGCCTGGCCGCCTGCTGCTCGTGCTTTGACTGGCCATCCTCGGTGCCCTAAATTAGTGGCTCGGCTGTGGAAGGGACCAAGTGTTATGATTATTGAGTTCCACATACCCTACACTACTGAATTTTCCACAAACATGAGAACGCGCTGAGGAAATCCCGATGGTTGTCTCTTGGCTCACGCGCATCTAGTGTTCGAGTTTTTGTCCTCCAACTCGGGCTCTCGGCTGATCCCCTTGCTTCGTTTGAGTGTTTGTGACGTATCTTGTTAGGCTATTGCTGCTGAAATGTTAAGGTGTGTGGACGTCCTGGGTAGTGTCTGCTTCGTGTAAGTGTGCCCTGCAAAACTGGTGTAGTGTGTCCTCGTGTGTCGTGTTAGGGATCGTGTCTCTAAACGTCTTTCAATTAGTGTGCCAGGTGTTACCTTTGTTTCTACACAAGCGGGGTGGATAATACTGTGTCACTTATGCATTATTGTGTACTTGGTATACAATGCTGAGTTGGTGTGACTGTTATAGTGTAGTCGTTATGTATTCCGTCTTGCGCCAGCGTGCCCAATGGGATACTGGAGAATCTGTGAAGATGTCGCTGATGTTTGTCGCAAAACTCTCACGAATCCATCAAACAACTTTCCCCACTCGCTTTCCGCTTCGTCTTTTCTTTATGAACTCCATATCTGGCAGCAGTAGAATTTGTGGTGCTTTTGCATTAAAATATCACTGTTTAGTAATGTGAGGTTATTCGTAGTGGGGCTTGCAATAATTAGCGCTCTGCGGTGTAACTTAGAGATCTAGGCATAACGGGTGACGGGTTCGAAGAATAACGCTTTGGATTGCGGATTCTGGTAAAACTCGTGTTTTGCTCTTGACGAAGTTATTTTTGGTTCTGCGCGGTAATGGATACACTGGTAACTGGCGAAGCAGCCGGCCTAAAGCGTGATTTACTCGGTGTCCGGTGGTCGGCTGCTGTCTGGCGTATGGCTCTACTGAGCTCATGACTCGGCGCCATTTGGGAGATTGGCAGAGTTTAAAGGCGGAGAGGGATTTAGCCAGTTGGTCCCGCGCTGAGATTGTGGGGTGATCAATTTGAAGGAATATGGTTAGAGCCCACGATCATGAGGAGGTGTTGGAGAAGCAAAGTCGCAATAACTGCTCGAGTGTTATTTGCCAGGTGACGCTGATGGTGACAGTTAAGATTAGGTCACGTAGCGTATTGGTTTGGGATGGAGAAACGTGTGCGTGAAAGGTCCGTTTTTCCTCACGCAGTTGGAGCTGGTAATCGATAAAGTGTGTGGAAATTAACACGTTCGTCGAGGAGCGGTAAGGCCCCGACTGAAGCTTGTCAGTTATTGTGCAGCCACTCGGCATGGGACCGATAGCAACACCAGTGTCAGAGTGGGGTGAGTCATTTGGGATTTGATGTAAGATCGCAGTGCGCTCTCGATCAATGCCTGAACGCTGTGAACTCGACTGCGGGGGCTAATGGTCGCGAATTCGAAGCTCAGCACATAGCTGATTGGTTTACGCATTTCGTGGGGGGTGATTTACTAGAACGAATTCGATCCCTCAACCAGCAGGATTCTGCTGACGCGACCAAGTTGGATTTTGCACTAAAATTCACAGGGAATAGCGCTGAATATAGCTTCGGGTTAAATGGATCACGTGCGAGTAGAAATAACGCTTGGATTAGTCGAGTCGAGATCACTCCACAGGTAGTGCGATCTATATGCAGCGTAATCTCCTAAGATTGTAAGAGAGTTTGATAGAGCACCAGACCCCCTTACCACCATTAACCCCCCCGTTTACGTGGGTATAATAATCAATTTGAAGAAAGAGGTGGGCGTCTCATCGTAAATGAGAGGTGCCTGCGAGGACGGATGGTCACAATCAACTAGGAGTGTTTAGGCGAGAACTGTGACAGCTATATGAGCACTGGGGGGTAATTAGAGGAATCAGATTATAAAGGGTCACTTTTGTAGAGATGTTGTACGGATAGCTTGGAGACTCAGAGATGAGTTACATCCGCGAGTCATGCGAGAGACTCCTCACATTGGTGGCAGAAGAGAAGCACGAATAGGTTCTTTCAATGCAAGACAGTACTGTAGAGAATGCGACGGATGAGAGAGCGCCGAGAATGGCTCGCCGAGACCAGTGGCCTGTGTCTTGAAAGAGTACCAGTCGGTGGATAATGACAACACCAGTAACCAATTCCAACACCACTGGTTTCTGTGAGGTTGGAGGTGTAACACAGGCAAGAGAAGTACTAGATGCCAACACAGAGATCTTGTCGGGTACTTTGGTATCAACTGAGTATGTGAGGACTAACGTTCCATGGCAGCAAGCAGTTGGGAATGCGTTTTGCAGGCAAAATTCATACAACCGAACAGATGGACAGAAAGGAAGAAGATATAAGCAGACAATGGCTCAGTTATCAACGATGTTGCTCAGGAAGAATGTAATAGGGTTACAATAATGAACTGGGAAAAGACATGCGATGGGAACACTACGCACAGTAGCAATTCCGCAATTACGAAAGAACAATCTGGCACATGAGTTGATACAGAAAGCACATTGTTCCCAACAACTCAACGAATGAACAGGTAAATTGGACTGGAAGGGGGAACTTTCAAAGCGAAGAATCGTGAGTAAAAATGATGACTCGGTGAACAACGACGACTAAGTATATGGTTTGACATCAGAGCTTATATTAGAGGTGATTATTGTACATAATACAGTAACTTGTCTCGGGGTTTCGAAAGCATCGCTAGATGGGGTCTGTCTGTGACGGAGCCTGCAGTCGTGTCATTCGAGAAACGCGCACTCAGTCAACCGAATGTAATTGGAGATAAGTCTGCACATAGGGTATATGTATCGCTGGGGCAGTCTGGATGTTGGGAGCCTTTTCGAAGGCGTTCTTGGGAGTAATTGTCGGGGGTGGCAAACAAGTAGTTCCACGCGATATGGTTTACTAGTGGCCATCCCGCTCCATGGTGTATCAAACAATGAGCGCGGGGACGTGTATACTATAATGAAGTATATAATCCGGAATTGAAACGTCAATTTGTTTTGCGGCTTGTTTTTTTTTTTTTTAGAACGGACTGGCCATGGAGGTGACGGGCAAACAATAAGGTGGACGCGGGTATACGCGCGGCAGGAGGGAAAATATTGGGGTGACGGAGTCGTGCACGAAGGAAATTAAAAATAGTGACCACTAGTCTAGATCGACAAGAGAGGAATATGATAGTTCAAGCTCATAGCATCGCTATCAGCTAATTGCAGGGAGCGTGTTCACAGCGGGGTCTTTGTTCCACTGGGGCACGCGAGAAGAGTGGAAAAAATTTATGGTGGGGAGACTAGAGGAACTTCGCCGAGGAGTAGGTCTTGGTTTAACCATATCGAGAGCTAGTTTATTAGTAAGGAGACATTACATTAGCGACAACCTTTGAACCTTAAGAGTGTCTGAGAAGTTGCAAGAGGTGTTTGTGATTACAACGACATGATGTGTTTTTTCTCGCTGCGAGTCACATACATCAGGGCGCGGAAAGGTTACCGGGTAAGGAGAGATGTTGGAATGACAAGCGCCAAAGCCAAGATGGTGATAAGCGGGACAGGATACGTGCTGCACGTGAGATGAAAACATAGCCAATAGATGATGAAAGAGAAAGAAGAGCTAGGTTCACTAGTAACACTTCAGGGATGACAGAAAATGAGACTGAGAGCTTTAAATTAGTAATCTCGCAGAGATTGTTTTGTCAAACGTATTCCACTTGAGCTTGCTGAAGATACAAGTAACTAAGGAGAAAAGGGTAGGTGTAGTGGGAGGAAAATAGAGAAACATAGAAAGACGTAGAAATTGTGGAGAATCTTGAATTCACGACAGAAAGATGGACTATGACATTGAAGGTTCATCATCGAAGTAGTAGGATGACATATGTTGAGAGAGATAGCCAGCATACGAACTGAGAGGTGGGTAGTGATAGGAAAGAGACAATCCAAGTCATATGGCGTGATATTCGAGGAGACAACTAGCTACGATATGCTCGAAGTAGAAGGGAGAAACAAATGGAGAACGGAAAAGAGAATGGAGCCAGATTTGGTATGCTTGGCGCAAAAAGTTTGAACATAAAAATGTGGAAGCAGCAGGAAATCACTATGAACAGCTAGAGGGTCGTGATAGGAAGACTTGAAAGAAAAGGCAAGGCTGGCGTCGCGTGGCGATTATGTAGGCGTTAGAACTCTAAAATGAAATCTAGCTCGTAAGTTGAAGAGCTAGTGCCTTTCAAATACAATAAAGAGATTACGCACAATCAGAGAAAGAGCTCGTGCTACGCCGCCTTATTTACTCGCAAACAGCAGGCTATGATCCTAGCAAGCGCGACAGAAGAGGAACAGGTGAAGAAACAAGGAAAGAGTAAATGAGACAGTCAGCAACTGAAACACAAGAAGGAGATTAACCAAATGAAGCAAACCATGATAACTGGAGAAGAGTTCGGAAGGACAGTGAAGTAGGCGCCAGTATAACAAGGCCAAGGCTTTGGCTAGCGAATTGTAGGAAAACTCAGTATCGAATGAATGCAACAGAAAGGAATGCACTGAGAAAGTGCCTCAAGTTCGAAAATAAACGAGTGCGGAAGGACTGTGGCACATGCAACATGTAGTGGGCTGGAAGTGCTCAACTTCATGGGCAGGCCATCAGTCTATGGTGGAGCGAAGCGAGAATGAGAGAGTTCAACAAGACGATATACAGCGATTTGACAACTTAGAACTGGAAGAGTGATAGTGAGGCATAAATGTAAGGTTCAGGGGGGAACAGTTCGCCTTCTGCAGCAGAGCGGTATTAGAATGAGTCAAGAAATGCAATAGAAGGGCTTAGAGCGACAATGGTAGTAGTTAGCTGGCCAGAGACAGGGAAAGAAGGAGTATTACACATAAACAGAGGATGAGACTTCGGTAGTGCATCTTGGATAAGTGTTGAAGCAGGGGGGTTAGTGTAGGTAAGGAGACAGAGGAACGAACACGCGCCACGGAAGATGGCTTAGTGCCCGAGGATATTGGGGGTGATGTCGCGGACTGGGTAAGAGCCCGGTGTGACGAACAGTCGGACTGAGGTTTCCAGGGAATGAGGGTTAGGACAGATGCACTCCCTTGAAGCGGCGAAGGTCAGGCACAGGGTGGCGCTTCAGCGATTGTGTGCAGGAAGTGAAGGTCTGGGGCATCCGTGAAGGAACGCTGGTAGGGCTCGTCGGTGGAATTTGGGATGTGCGGCAGCAGTTGTCGTAGGATCGTTGGGGGATTGTATAGAGGAGGTCCTCCGGAGACCCCTTTGCTTGCGGGACACGAAAATGCCCCCAGTGTGCGTTGGGTAGGTCCCGCAGAGTCAAGAGCATTGGGTGGCTGCGCTTTTACGCTCGTGAGATTGCATGTGGTGTCGGAGGATATTCTTCTATGACTGCGAAAGTACGGCTTGCGATTCTGATAGCGGAGCGTCGACTGACAGTTGCGGCTATGGTTGGTGTGACGATATGAGACCCGAATTCAAGATTGAATATCCTATTGGGCATGCCGGAAATTTATGCAGCGCTTGGCGCTGGAGACTGCTCTTTTTGTGGATAGGACTTGAGGGTAGATAGTGAAGAGGGATATACTCATGTGTGGCTAGATGTAGGATCAACAGTTCTTCTGCTGATGCATGTAGTGCGACATAGCTCGGTAAGCTGGTATACATAGCGTTGAGCATGCAGCCGCATAGCTCCTGCTGCAGTGCTGAGAATATAGTGGAGTGGTGAGTGAGAGGATGTAGATTTCATATGATTGAATATCATTGTCATAAGATCTGATGAATGGTGTCAATGTGATTATTGATTCATCATGTAATGTGTTGCGTCCCGCTAACGTGGCGCCTATAATTCTTCGTATTATTATCAGCGATAAGGCGGTAGCTTAGCTACACCTATAATAATAGGGTACCTTATGGCTAATACATTAATTACTTGACCACTCATCAACATTGAAGACTCGAACTTAATAAATATGATATATATATATAAGATACTTGGCTCCTATTATATGTGTAACTATTCATAAGAGGAGTGCTTCACTGATGTAGAGATAGAAGCATATTGAACCAGTAAGTCTCATAATGTTTTCAATGGAATCTCGATCAATATATTATAGGCCATAGTGGGGATAGCTAAGGCTACCTGTATGGGCTAGTTGATATATTGATCAGCATGGAAAACATTGGGAAGCAGCATTGCAACCTTGATATAAATCTGATCTATAATCTAAACTAATGAGACTGGTTTATATGCATTGGGTATAAGAGATGAGATTCACTATATAGGAATGGTAGCTTGAAACTAAGATTGTCGAAACTAGGGAAACACTTCAATGCAAATGGTTAGTAAACTATTGATGTGCAAATAGGATCAGTTTGCTGAATTTTTTACTGATGGGTTTTATCTTTCAATCAGTGTTCATGGTTCGAAACTGGTGGAGAGGATCTTTGTATAGGCACTCACAGAAGGTGCTGTAATGAAGAGAAAATCACATGAATGTACAGTATTGCCTCCCGTCTCAAACATGCTGATCACTAGCGAGTAAATCCTCGTCCTACTTTGGCGCACAAGACCTGATGGCGAGATTGACAGGATATCAGGTATACAGAGAATCTGTGGTGCAATTTGTCGACCGCTGATTCTATTAACACATTTCTTCAGTCAGAGCTTACTAAGCATTGAACACGCTGATGAGGAACGGTAGGCGCGCTTGTTTTAACACAGTCATGCTATAAGGCGAGGTATTGACATTGTACATTCTGCGTGAGAGCCAGCAAGCAATTTGACATTTTGAGTGTCCGCTAACCATCTAAATGTCTGGCAATATAGGTTAAACTGACTCCAGGAACCAGAAAGTTTTTGGTATGGTGGAATAGGGCATAATGTGGTGACTCTCATTGGTGGCGGAGCTGCAAATGTAGCGTCTGGCTAGTGATGTATATCATGCCGTCGTTTTGCGGACGTTGCTTCTAGTGAGTTTTTTGAATGTTGGACGCAGGCTGTCAGAGGATGCGTTGTTGTGTCTTGGGCTGAACAGTTCCTTGTTGGCTTTGATATATGCCGCATCAGAAGATCTGTAGCTGCAGATAACTGTTCTGGCTGTTGGATTGTTATTGCCACACACTGCTAGACGGAGGCTCAAAGAAATCGATGTGGTCCTGGCCTGAGCTTATATGTAAGCAATACTTTAAAGATGAATTTTGTGGGGCTGGGCGTACTGTAGATGAGGTTTTACGCTCTACGATACAAGTCGCATCAATAAATGCTGTTTTAAGTCTTTGTCTTTTGTCAGTGAGGTTGACCTTTGGCAGCAGCGAGGCGGAGAAGTTTGTCGGTGTGAGATAATTTACTTGTCTTTCAGGAATGAAAAAGCTGCTCGTGAGCAGGATGCATCGTGCTTGTAGTTGCCGTGCCAAAGGGTTCCTGGAGTTCAACAGATGACAGTTGATCAGTGTGCGGATGAAGGATGCAAGTTCCCTCTCCTTGAATTCGGTAGTTTAATCTCGCAGCAGAACTCAATTGCATCGCGACACTTGAACACAAGCGTTTGAGCAGCCGTATTAACTTTCATTATATTTGTTTCCATTCGATATGTTTTCCGACTAAGTTTGTTGCCAACCGTACTCCTTCTGTTTTCTGCAGTTAATATCCAGGTTTTCTATATAATTTCAGGAGATGAACCTCTGAGAACTGTCTCTCATCGTCTTCAGTGTGGGCGAGGCAATTCCTTGCAAGCTTAACATATACAGCGTCAAGGAATGCCAAACGAGCGCTGTGGGATCTGCTGGGTGAGGGAACGACGGAATGTCATATTATCCGGGTTTGATACTTGCGCAACTCTTTAAATTGTAATGCACTGAGGCTGTCACAGGTAAGCGAGATACATTATCCAATTTCGTGTAGCTTAGTAAACATGAGACACAATTGGCCTGTTTTTACCGTCAAACCATTGATGAAGAGTGGGACTGGAATTTCAATGATATTCACGCGACCAACTAATTACTAAAGCGTTTTTAGCAGTGGCGGGTATCGTTCCAGATTGCCTGCTCCAATGTCACATATCCTAGCAGTTGTCACCAGACATCTCTATGATTCATCCAGTGATTTCGTCAACATTAGGGCACATAGCGTAACTCCTATCCTCTTTAAATCTGCCTCCAAATGCGTCAAATAGCTACCTGGTTGAATCGTGTCGTCTATGGACTGTACAGGTTTGGATGTTTGAAGGACTAGGTGAGCGAGATCGATATAACCGCAGATATAGATATAGACTTGCAGATAAAGATATAGATAGAGATGAGGGGATGACTTGATCCAGTATCGTTATTCTTTGCTGGCATTCTTTTCGCTCGCTGATTCTTTATATATATATAGAACAGTGGTACCGAAAATGTGAATTCAGTATCTGATAAGAATTTTTCCGAAACCATCCTTTGTTTTTTAGTGAATTCAATGCGCACAGAGCTAATTTCTGTCTTTCTTCATTTCGCAATTTTTCTGCTCGCGTAACTTCAGTTTTTCCTCAGGTTCTCAGGTCTCGGTTGACCCCGTAAGCCAGCTTTCCGTTTATTTAATGGACTCGGATCGGCGCAGTACGTGTGGTCTGCTGAAGTGAAGCGGCTTGGTGCGTGAATCTGGCGGCAGCTGTGAATTTTGGCTCTGGGGCCAGGTGTCGTCAACCGGTGGTTTCGATGTATAGGTTTCTGTGTAGAAAATAATAATTTAATATCGGATCGAATTTCGAAATTAACTGGTGAACAGAAAACGGTAATTCAGGAAATGTTTAGTGGTAAATTATACATGCGAGCACATTGATGATCAACAATTGGAGCCTCTGATTCAGGATTCATTTATTTTAATTGCAATTACAGGATGTCCATGAAGTTTTCCCGCGGATTTATTCATTTCATAACATTTTGATGTGGATGAATTTTATAAAATTAATGTGTTAGAATTAATTTTTTGGGGCAGAATACAAGACCTGCATCGTCTGACACAGTCAGAATCGTAACAGAAAAACTTCCATAGAAAAATCTGCAGAAAGGAGGGTCGTTTTTTTCCGGTATTCACACCCAAAAATCAATTCTAAAAACTCTTATAGAATTCAAAGCATTTAATATATGTCAAATAAATATTTGTTCAATAAAAATATATTATTGTATAATAATATGTATTTTTAGTGGAGACATTGTATAAATAGTGTATACTAACTTCTGGAGATGGGTGGAAATTTGAAGACGCTTGGTATGAAGCTTGTTTAAGCCGTTTCGTTCTCGCGCCGCTACTGTCAAGTCAGAGTCTCAAGGAATGTGTTCAGACCAAGCTAATGTCAAGCTTGCCAACCGGGCGTGTTGGTGTAAAGTGTTTCCCTTGCTCTGAGCGGCCTGGCGAACACAATGGTGACAACCCTTTTCATCCTTCAGGGAATCTGGAAAAAAAGATCTGAATGCGTTTTCGATTATTGGCATTTGAAGGGATGGGAAGGATGGGTACTTACCAATTGGCGTCACGTGGAGGTACATTTCTGATTCGATCAGATAGATACGACAACCAACGTAACCCCTAAGGCGCGTGAGGAAGCAAAATGATTTTGGGGGTAACAGAATCGGGTTTAGGTGGACCGCGGGAGGCAGGACTTCTCGGAATAGGGGAGGGGTCTGTGGCCCATATAGGTGCAATCTTGTGAGCTCCGCCAACTATTTATGCAGCCATGGGGCGGTGTGGGGGAATGATCTGAAAATAAATTGAATTCTATGACGGCCTGAAACTCATTTCGGCGTCTCTCTGGATATATCCGTTTGTTTCACAGTGTTTTTCTTTCAAATTATCACTGTACTTTGCATCATTTTGATTGTTATACTGGCGTTTAACTTTTATATTGTAACTTTTAAAATAAAGCGAACGCAGTGGAGCTTCAATGACTGTCAAGCGTCGCCACAAGTGAGAAGAATAGGAATAGATACAAACAAACAGAGCACTACAACGAGTACAATCCTGGCTATTTTGGATACGTGTTCGTTAAATTGACTTTTGCTTCAGGTTTTCTTAAAACGCTGGTGCGGGGTATAACAACTGATGGGGTTTTGATTTATATCCTTGTCGATATACTTGGGCGCGATGCCGTGAGGAATAGAAAAAGAAACAACAGTTTCTCAGCCAACACAATACCTGGCTATTTGGAATCCGTGTCGTTAGCTATGACCTTTTGCTCTCGATTGTTGGTTTAGAAGCTTGCTGTGCGGTGTGTGTATAACAGACGATTGGGTTTTAATTTCATTTGTGGAATATTAATTGGAGCGTGCACATGAGAGAATAGGACAACAACTACAACCACACTAACAATGGCATTGTGAATTCCGGTGTCGTTGGCTATGACAGTTTTCGCTTCAGTTTTTGTTTGTTTCTGTTTTTTTTTGTTTCCGGTTTTTCTCATGGGGAAATGATGCATGCGGGGAGAATTCATCGACCGGAAGTGGTTTATTTATTTTATTAATTAATTTATTTTTTACCAAAGTTAATTTATATCTTCGCGAACGGTGATTTTTTTCATGACAGGAAGTGTTTATTTAGTAGTCTAACATTATCGGGAGTGTTTTGAAACTCTTTCCGGACTTTTTTTCTTTTATTTCTTGACCGAAGTGATCACTTATTTTTTTTTTTCAATTTTTTCCCAAAGTTTAATTTTAATAAAGATCATTCCCGCATCATCAAAAATATTTTTTATTCGGATTACATTTTGATCGCTGATCGAATCCAGGCGAAGTAACCGGAATGCGTCAAAATCATCAGCTGTGGGCGCTTAATGTAGCACGGTTATAGTTTGGCAAGTATACAGTTGGTGAACAAGTTTTTTATGGTAAAGTCAGAAGGAATGTAGAGAATTACGTTCGCTTTCTAGCTTTGCCTATTCATATTATCTAAATAGATGGACGATTGAAAGGAAAAAAAAGCATCATAATGCGCATTCTTACCGATGAAAGGTGCATGTGGAAGCTCTTCCAGACTTATTATTGCTCCGAACGCCCACGCACGTGCTTTTTACGTTTTTAAACGATTCAAATGGGTTAAAACTCTTAATGCATCTACAGGTTTTTTTTGATTGCCGCGCTAGCGAGTGGCAACGCAACATGGCCGCTGAGCCATTTCGGTGACTTCAAGTTTCTCACTGCTGCAAGTAGGATGGCTTGCTGGTCCGGTTATTATAATGAAGTTCCGTGTGTGGTTTGAGTTTGAGGAAGATGCTATTCATCTGGTATGCATACTCAACAGTTGGATTAAGTATATGTCACTTGCAAAATGATGAGTGAAGTCACTATTGACAAATTGGCGAGAAGCATTTGCTGCACAACGGCATACTTCAAAACGTTTGTGTCGGACAATGGGCCGTGTTTTCACGAGCGTAATTTGCAAAGTTCATGAAAATGAATGGAATTCATCATCAGGAGTGCTCCATACCATCCAGTAACATACGGGTTTAGCCAAACGTGTGTGCAACGTGAATCGGACTGTGTAGATGAGTGGTCCTTGCACATCCATGTAAACTTTTTTTGTGTTGTACACAAAGCAGTCTACAATGAAGAACTACAGCAGAGATGCTCTGAAAGGAAACTCCGTACTGTATAAAACGGTTGTACCCACATTCACTCCACGTTGAGTCATAACGCTATCCAAAAATTAGCTCATGATTTGTTAGACAATTTCGGATTTTGAAATTGGACACACGTTTCAGATCAAAATTACCTCGGGTGACAAGTGGGTACCGTTTTAGATGCAACGCGACGGGCCCTTGTTTCATATACTGTGAATGTCGGTGGAAAGGCATGCAGCAGATGTGGAAGTGGACATGCCGACCAGATCAGAACCAAGCTTTGACGTTGTCATCGCAAGTCATCAGCGATGTTGATTTTCAGCAGAAGTGGAGGAAGCTCTGAAATCAGGGGAGTGACACACGGTACTTGAAGAGAGCAACATTGCGGTGGATGACATTGAAGGGCTCAAAGGTCGAATTGGTTTCCCGGAGCCTGTCAGGGGCGTTAGCCACAAAGAGATGAAAACAAACAACCAGATTGCTTGGCTGTAAAATATTAAAGGCAAGAAAGCAATGTACAAGACTGAAGTATTTCATTGCTCTCATTGAATATTGTGAAATGAGTAGTAGCATGAGCATTTCTGGAGCATTTAGGATTACAATTGTTTTTGGGGGGAGGGTTTATAAGGGTGTTAATGTTCTGAGGAGGAGGATGTGGTGATGTATTGCTATGTTGCGTCTGCGCATCGTGTGGACAGGCCTGGTGTGCGATGGTCAGATTTACAGCTTGTTGGACATGGCGACATTCTGTACTGTGTTTTCTTTGCTCTTGACACGCGCTTTCGTTTTCTGGGAGAACTACAGGAGCGTTATTGGGAGGTTCAGAAAGATTTTCGAATTTACAGCTTAAGCCCCATTTCTGTGGTTTGCATTTTTAGACTTTGAACGTGTGGCAAGGTATTCAGACATAGAGATATTGCCAGAGAGCACCTAATAATGTAAGTGAATGGCAGACAAAATGTATCTAATGTTGGTGTTTGTTTGGAGTGTGTGGCAAGGGTTCCGTTCAGGGCCTGTCTGCTCGACAATCTGAAAGTTAGTTACCGGTCGTTATCGGTCCGTTTTAAGCAGTTTTTATTTTCTCACCCTGAATGTCTCTCTCGTGTGTTCTAGTGCGTGCTTTTGACTTGTCAAAATACGTGCTATTCTTGAGTTTTCGTCGAACCTTGTCTTACGAGTGCTTGAGGCTACCATCGTTCCCTCGTGTATGATCCTGTTTATTTGTATTTTCTCCCGTTTACCTTCATTTCAGTGTGCTTCTCTACTTTGCGCAAAAGTACCTCATCCTCCCAACTAAACACTCTATTCTCGTTTCAAGAGTCAAGATGAAAAATAATACTTCTCCTTAATACTCACAATCCTCGAGTGGTTCTTCTTCTTCTTCTTCTTCTCTTCTGCATCCTCTCTTCGTTCTTGCCTCCAGCGCATCGTCACCATCTTATTCGCCTGAGCTCTGAGCACCGACTCGCCATTTACTTGCGAATTTTCTTCCGATCTTTACAACTTCATTCCCGGAATCGTACCTGTTCTTTCAACATACTCAAAAAACAATAATTCTTCCTTGTATCCTTTGATCTCGACACCTGCAACCACGTGTCTCTCTCCGACTCTCCTGGTACTTTTCATCGACCCGCAGCTTTCACACTGGTTTGGGTCCAATTGCCACACCTTCCATGGTTTTACTTAACTTCCTTTTCCAATGTTACGCAATCTTATTTAAAATCAAATAATTTTTTCGCTTTTGAAAATACCTCCAGAGCCAAGTGCTTCTTCATAACACGTGATCTGTTTTAGACCCCCTGCGTTTAATTCGATCCAATTCTTCGATTCACCTCAAAATTTTTTTTTTCAACAAACATTCATGAGCGAATCTGAGAAATCTCTCAAACAATAATAATAATAATATAAAACGATCTCTTATAATGTTCATCTTGCCCTATTTGCACACGTGTGGTGATTGCTTACTGCCGTCATAATGACTCTACTCTTCATACTAGTTCCAACGACTGCTCGTCAATTCGAACTTTCCTTCATAACTTTGCTAAAACATCAAACTGTTACAGCGTCTTCTCTCTCCATTCTCTGATTCGCGCTTATTGCGCATCACATAAGAGATGTGTTAACACATCTCTAACTAAACTTTGAAAAATCCCCATTGCATGATGTGTTTGATATGATGTTGTCGTTGTGCTCAACCATTCTTTTTTTTTATCCAATTTGCAGTGAAGGTCTACGCCCATACTACCCCTCACTCTCAAGAGGCCACCATCGCCCACTCCTTCTCCACCGAAGGCCTTCTCAACTTCCTCAAAAATCTTTGCACCCGTCACTTGCTCTCTCCACCATTCACCCCCCTCACTCCTCTTTCAAAAGTTTTCCCCCTCTCTTCACAAAGTTGCTCTTCCACTGCCCTCTCACCTCCATCTCTTCAAGGGTCCCTCAAGATCTCAACTGCCTTCTTCCCTCGTCTTGTCCCTCTTCCGCTGCATGCACCACAAGCCTTTTCTCTCTCATCCAGCCCCTTCAAGCTTGCTCTGCATCACATACTATTTTACACAACTTAACCTCCTTCTCATCCATTGTCCTACTACTCCCACTTCACCCACCCCTGCAACCCAAAGCCTCCTCCCTCCCTCTTCATTAACAGTGTGGACTCAAATATCGCGGGCCTTCGCTCGAAACCTTTCAGATCTTCTATACAGGTTGCCACTCGACAAACCAGACGTAATCTGCCTAACAGATTTTCTCCCAAGAAGTGTCTGGACTCCAAGTATCTTCCCTAGGTTACTCCTCTTGGGTATGACACGCAACTGAGCATCGTCTGGATAGTGATAGGAGTGGCTCGCTCTCATCAAGACTCTATTCTCATACATAAGAATAGAAAAATTACTGCTCCTCCCCACAAAACCCCAGGAATACGTGTGGCCTAAAGCTTTCCCTCACTGCGGCACCTCCATATGTTTACTTGTGTACTGTTCGTCCCTAATAGTCTGAAGACTCATCGAGCTTTCCCACCTCACTATCGAAAGACCATGGACAAGGTTCTTATCTTGACTCATCCACATCTTTTCCTCATAATGTGGCGACTTTCAATTCGTCACATGGCCAAGTTGGCGAGGTGTGGGGTACAACCCCCAGCTTCCGCTGTCATGGGCCTTCAGGCAAAGCTTTCTGCGTACTCACAATTGGAATGACTCAATCGGTCAAAGCTTCCGAGACGCCGGAGCTCTTGACCAATAGGTAATGATCCCCTTCCATCTTTTCTGGAATCTGTTTTGACAACATTTTCCCTGACATAATCATGGCTCTTCCTCCTCCAATTGGTTCTTCTGGACACGGTCACTTATAAAGTGGACATCTCATCTGGACTAGTATCAGAGAACCAGACATTCAACCAACCGTTTGAGTTGGAGCATTTCAGTCATAAGCCAATCATGGCGAGGGTTCCAAGCAGCCATCGAACTTATAGACGCCATCAAAAAAACTTAAGCGCAGCATCTCCTGATTAGCTACTGGTGTTAGCTTAGTTCTCCACAGACTTAAAGTACATCCTGGGAATTCTCTCTCAAAGAATTGCTCTCCCCTCATGCACAGATTTATCCCTTCTCGTCTTCGTTGTCTAAGGCCGCTTCTCCCGCCCCTTGGTTTCAAGCTGAAGCTTGTGGCAAGGGCAGTGTGTCTGAACTTGGCTTTCGCTCATGGAAAAGCAAAACCCAACTGAGGGTGAATTAGTTTCTTCCATAGAAGCGGGAACAAGTGTGTTATTACCTCAAGGAGGAGCCAGAAACACATTCTCTCTTCGGCTCAAGTCTGAACTTTCAACTCTCTCACTCCTCAAAATCCAGGGTGGCATCTAATCAATTCTGTCTTCTATGGTGTATGTTCCCCTTCATCCCCGTCCTTACCTCAAATGGCTGCAGCTGTGTGAGTACGCAAGTGAAAAGGCTGAATCCCGACCTCCGATGTTTGCAGCTAAATCTGTGTCAAGCCGATTGCTTGTCTCGACACACCTTACCCTGTTAGCACCAACTGTCTGGACGTATGTGTCTCTTTTCTCGTGAAAGAGGTGGAGAGCTTGCTGTCCAAAGCTCGACTCAGAATTCTTTTCAACTTTTTCCAGAGGGGCGTCGGCCCACGTGTGTAACACCAGCTTTTGCCATATGGCTTCACCTCTCCAGATTTGAGGTCTTTCTATACACGCTCTCGATTGCTTCAATGTCAAATTGCCATGCTGCTTGGAAATCAGAAAAATTTAGCTGCCCTGCATAAAAAAAAGTGTGCGAGAAGGCAGAATAACTAGCAACTACGCCCAATCAGCCTCTCGCCAATCATCAGCAAAGGGTAAATTGGATCATTCATCTGCTTCAGAGATTAAATTTCCTCTTGCACTCCAATAGGCGTTGATTTGTCCGTCATTAATTTCGTTATGCAAAGACCAGGTCATCTAACGCTGGAGTATGCTGTGTCTGCTCTCACATCGCTAGCGGGACAAGGGATGGAGGTAGTAGCTTAGCTACGTATGTGTTGCCTCTAAAAAGGATTCCAAAACGGTGATATCGGACGCCGTTATCGCTGGAACATATACGTGCTTTTGTTACAACGGTCTGGACCAGTTTTACTGCATGTCGGCGACTAGAACTCTATTCTATGGTTAATCAGGCCATCTGCTTACTCGCAGTGAGGCTCGCAGACTTTCTCTCGCATAGTCGCAGTCAGAACGGTTGTTAGTTTGGACCGTCAATGGAGTTGCTTCTTCTTCTCCTGTCCAGGCTGGAGTTCCTCAGGTAGCGTTCTGGCCCTGTTCTTTCTGGTTTTCATCAATCCTTCTCTGACTCTCTGGAAACACCTACTATATCGTCTTTGCGATTGAGACATCAGCACTCTGCCGTACCGGTCATAAGGATGAGGACCCTCAGTAACCGCACCGCAGCAGCTTCTTCACTCCACTGCAGTCTGAGTAAGAATACACTGGTCCCAGAAATGGTGGAGACATTGTTTTTAATGTCGGACATAATCTCACTCAGAACTCAGAATGGTCTCTCCACTATAAGGACTGTTTAGGAAACCCGTATGCACTTGTCTCAACAATCTCTGGAAGAAGTCTTGTCTTGTGCAAAGCTTGCTGGGTCCTTCTATCTGCCATGACTTCTACCTGGGAGAAGCCACATTTAACCTGCTCCAAAGCCAGTCGCCGACTGGGATCCTACGTCAGTGCAAAGTCCTTCCTCTGGGCTCCACTGAAGCTCTGACCACTTTTACAAATCTTTTGTCTGCAGCCTGGATGTGTAGTAACTGTCTCCTCTCTGGGCTGGTTGCATGCCTGCCCTCCACTTTCCTCGGCTTCATACGCGTGGAAAACAAGGGCTAGTTATTGGATCATTGGCATCTCCCTGCATGAGGCTGAGTTCTTTGGCTCTCACTGCTCTACTGCACCGGCAGGTGGATGGTCTTTCTGGTCTTCTGCCATCCTGCCTGCTCCAGTCGCACCCGTCTGCTTTGTTGCGGATACTGAGTGTTGATCGCGCCCCCCCCCCATATTTGCGAGGGACGCTCAAGGGTCTGCCAGCAACCCTTATGCATGTTTAGAGACCTGTCAAATCGACAGAAATCTGCTCAACCTTCTCGCATCTATTTATATCCTCTTTTTTCCTCGGCTTGTGGATATATAAGCCTGACCATCTCTTGCAATCCACGTCTTCTCGTCCAGAGTCTTCCAACTTCTGTCCAGGGACGTTCGTCTAACACTTGCGTCAATTGTGACCCAACATGATTAGATCTTTTTACCCACACCGTTAATCACACGAACGCACTTCTTCATTTCCCTGCTCCTTCTGAAAATTTCCCTTCGTGTAAGGTCCTGAAAGTCCCTGTGGTCTCCATCTTGTGTACCCCGTGTTCCACGCCGCCATCTTTTCCCTTCCAGATCTCCTAATGTCTCTGATCCACTGTTTTGTCTTCCCTCTCCCCTTCTTTTTTATCTGCCCCCCCGCCCCACCTGCTTGCGTGTTGTGTTCGCTCTCCATACGAGCCTCGACAACGTAAAAAACCAAAAACATTTATTTGCCGTTTCACATGTCGCAGGTGCAAAATTGCATCATCTCCCCACCTCATTAATGGGGAGGGTTGGTGGAATTTGTTGCTTGTTTTGATGCTTTTTCACCTAAATTGGGTATCCCCTCCGATAACCACCCCCACACTCTTCCCTCAATACGTAGCAAATAGTTTGGTGATCAGCTGTTTTTGATCATAATGTTCAGCACATAAATAAATAATGTGGAGATTCATGCCAATTTTCGGTTGATCTTTTGAGACTCAAGACTGGAAGGGTTACATCACTGAAATATCATACTGAACTGATTGATCTCCTTGCTAAAAGCTCTTTTCAAAGTTCAACATGACATTAATTTTTTGTTGCATGTAGAGGCTCGTGGAAGAGTAAGCAGAATGGAAGGGAACAATATACGAAGGAGGATAAAACATTATCCAACAGAGAATAGAAATAGAGTAGAGAGTAACAGTAAGTGGAGGGGAGATGCTTGGCCTGGATTAGGGCATTAAGCTAAACAGCTAACAGCTTAGGGCATCACAATCCAAGGGGTCCTCAAAAGATGGTTTGAAAGACATGTAAAAATTGTAGTGATGAGGCTCAAGAACAGCTACTTGGTGCGGGAAACCATTTATGATGAAAATCTCTTAAGCTGTGTACTATCCAGAGTTTCCAAAGTAACCTGGGGGGTTGCCTACATCTACTTCTTCTTCTTTCGGTAGTCCCGTTAGTCAGGGGTCGCAAGAGCGATCAATCATAATCAATTCGCTCTAAAATCCTCTCACATCTTCCATTGACACGCCAACCACCCGTGGTCCACCCTGACATCGCGATCCATGACCTCTCTTTGTGCCTTCCTCTTTCCTCTACCTGGCGTGCCCATCTCAGCATCCTTCTCTCGCTATACGCTCGCTTCTCCTTGCACATGTCAAACCATCTCAATTCGCCTCTCTCACTTTCGTCTCAGACGTCCTATCCTTGCGCTGTCCCTCTAATGATGCTCATTCCTATCCTGTCCATCCTCGTCACTCCCAACGAGAATCGCAGCATTTTAATCTGCCCTCGCGAGCTGGCTCTGACTTTTTTTGTCAGCGACGTGTAGCTCCAAACCATACAAACTGGTCTCACTACGTGGTTAGTAATACTTTCCTTTCACTTTGCAGCTACCCTTCTGTCTCAATCAATTCTCACCTTCTCCACCACTCTCCTTGCCCTGCAACTCTCTAAATTTCATTCTACCGAGACACTCTCCGTTACTTTGGACAGGTATGATCCCAGTATTTTAAACCATCCACTTCCCCACCCACTCCCTTGCAACGACCATACCCACACCTCCTTCAATTTACGCACATGTACTCCGTCTTCACTCCGACTGACTATCATGTCCTCTTTCTCTCAGTGCGTAGAACCGTCGACTCTCGAGGCTCGCCTCAGCCTGGCTCCCTACTGTCTACGGATATGATGTCATCCGCCGAAACATAAGTCCATGGGAGAAATGATGTCTGATCTCGTCGTCACCTGTCCATCACCATTGCCAAACGGCGGGCTCAGAGTCGATCTTGGTGCAATCCATTTACTGAACCGGTCCGTATGATCCTGAGCACCACGTCACGCTGTCACATGTCCTCACATATCCTGCACCACCTCACATACTTTCTGCCACTTGCCGACTTCCTGCAGACAATACCACAATCCTCTTTGGCAGCTATCATACATGTGGGACGTTTCCTCTAAATCCACACGTGGCACCTTTTATCCTTCTCGCTTCTATACTTCTCATCAACATTTCAAGCAACATGCATCAGTGGTGCTCTTTCCTGGTACAGACCATATTGAGCTGCTCACACAAATTGTACCTTCCTTCAACCAGCTTCCACTATCTCTTTCCAGGTGGAGCACTTTCATGGTGTGGCTTAAACAACTTTGCCTTAGCTCTGTTAGTTAGCACAGTCTGCACATCGACCTCTGAAAAATCGGGAACCAGTACACTACTCTCCACTTCGGACCTCTTCACTTTCCAAGCTTTATTAAACAATCTGGTTAAAAACCCAACGCCATCTCTGCTAACACTTCCATGCCTCCACTGGTATATGGGCATCTGGGCGCAACCTTTTCTCACTCTTCTCCTTTCTAGGGAGCAGTCACATTCATCTTCTGATCCACCACTTCTGATTACTACTCCACCTCTTCAATTCTCTCTCTCACTTTCTGTCTTCATTCATCAGCTCCTCAAAGTAACGCATCCCCTTCTTCAAAACACACTCTTCGACTCCGCTCGCAGCACATTTCCTTTACGGCCTTTAACCTGATGGCAATGCCTTCCCAGCTCGGTCCTCTGTCTGGCAATCGGTACAAATCCTTTTCCCTTCTTTGTATCCAACTTCTTCATACAGATCGCCATATGCTTTTCTTTGGCCTTTGCCAGCTATCTCTTCGGCCTTACCGCGCGCACATCTGTAATCCTGCTACTTTCCTTCATCACTCTGACTATCCACTTCTTTTTCGCAACCTCTTCTTCTATACTTTCCCTGTCTTCTCATTCACCACCAAGTTCCTTTATCTTCCTTCCTCTGGTCCAGATGTCACACAGTCTTTCTAGTACTCCTCACACTTCTGCTGTAGTTTGCCCAATATCCACACTCTTTACACCATCCACACCTGTCTCAACATCCTCCTTAATTTCCAAGCACAGTCTTCTCCTTCAGCTTCCCACCATCTGGTCCTTGGTTCAGCCCTCACTCTTCTTCTCAACCTCATCAAAATCATCCTACAGACCAAATCGATGCTGTCGAACTACCTCCTCCCCTGCCACTTCACCTTAAGTCTCTAATCTTTCAGGGTTGCATCTCCTGCTTAAGAAGTAATCCCTGTGAGCACTTTTCTCACTCTTGTAACGTCACCTGTGTTCTCCTTCTCTTGAATACGTATTTACCAGCATTTCCATTCTTTTTTGCAAATCTACACATTTGCCTTTCCATTCCTTCGTTACCATACCTACCATCACGTCCTATCCACTTTATTCCTTCCCATGCTTGAAAATCTGCTCCAATCACAATTTTTCTCATTGGATACACTCTCCAACTTATTAACTCACTCAGAAAATCTTCTTTATACTCATCTCACACCCACTTGCGGGGCATATGCACTGATGACATTCATCATCGACTTATTTCCACATCACACTCATCATCGGTTCAGACACTCTTCCTCACCTCCATACCTTGACATAATCTTCCTTCAGGATTACCGCAGCCATTTCTCTCGCATACTGCATGGTAGAACGTTTTGAAACACCTCAATGTCTAGCCTTTCCTCCACTTGGTCTCTTGTTCACAACAGTATGTCACCTTTCTTCTCCCATGATTATTGGTTGCTGAACCCATCTACACCTAAAATCAATTATTGAGATTCTATGTAACTATATATTATATATTATATAATATACTATATACTATATATATATATATCTCTTTTTAAATGGTTGGTGCAAATTTTTTATGTGTGTTTTAAAATGGTTTAATAGTAGATAATTTGTAGTCATTTTTTTAAGCAAATTTTCTATGTTTTCAGGCTTAACAATTGAAAAGAATTTGAGAGGGTATACCAGAAAGAGAAAGGTAGCAGCTTGAAGAGCAACTCAAAAAAGTCCACACTTGACAGATCATTTTTCTCCAGCCACCTCAGCAGCACTTCTGACTCCTCATTCTTCCACCTCCCTCTCACTCCCACCTGTCTCGCTTCCATCCTTCTCTCTCTCCTCCTCTCCTCTCTCCCCTCTGCCACCTTTTCCTTCCACCCTCACTTTGTACTGCTGCAGCAAAGCGACAGGTTGATATTTGCTTGTTCTGAAATAACGTTGGTTCGTGTGAATAATTTTATTTCAATTGATTTTTATTTGTTAAAGCATGGAGAGGATATTAATTATCATCATTCACGATATAAGCTTTGGCATCACTATTATTATTATTTTATTATGATTATTATTATTATTATTGTTTTCTTATTTTTTTGACAAAACTGGCATGGTCCAAAATTCATATTGACATTTTTAATTGTGATTATTATCACAAAAGTAAAAACGCATCTCTTTATAATACACTGTTTTGATATTCATTTTCTTAACAATATGCTAACTATGGGCAATAGCAGCCAGAACCGTATGACATAGCAATGATAGAAACCACTTTTTTGTTGTAATATTATATCTGCTTGCGTACTATTGTATGCTGGCAAAGCGATTAAAACATTACTTTGAAAGATGAGAGCAAACTGTAACAATTTTGCCCTTTGTTTGCTGATAAGCTTTTCTGCTTTTACATTAGGTCGCAGCAGAAAATAAAGAGCACATCATCTGAGGCAGTTATCGCAAATTGAATGATTTCCAGCACATTCCAAATATAGTTTCAACACGTAAACCATAAATTAGTTTGTTAAATCGAGGTTTCCCAACAAATGCCAGCTGTGCTGAAGTATTTGTGGAAGTGTAAAAATTATGACCAATGAGTTTGTTTTATGGAATTTGAATACTGGCGGAAGGGGTCTCAGATCATCTGAAATGCAATAGTTTAATGGTATTCAAGGAATTAGGTTGATAGAACTTCAAGGATAATTAACAAGCGAATACCTTTTTCTCAAATATCTTCAGATAGCATCTATTATATTCCAGCAGTGTGTGTTGTGGTGTGTGTGTTGTGTGTGTGTGTGTGTGTGGCTGTTGTGGTGTGACCGCTGTTTTCTCGACAACCACTGGTCGATCTAATTGAAACTTGCCCAAGGTATAATTGCTAGGGACCTGAGTATGTGCTTTTCAAGCTTGATTTAATCGGACAGTGGTTCCCAGAGTTGGCATTTATTTACCAAACCAATGAGGACACGTTGCTGCGTAGGCGTGGGATGGGAAGGGTATTTTAGTTACCAATGACAGGAAACGTTGCTGCGTGGCGTGCCGTTGGGGAAGAGATCATCAGCCGCTTCCCATTAACGGGTTTACACGTACGGACTTCCCGGATAGTGATTGACTTACTGTTTCTAATATTTTCTCATTTCTTAATGCGCATTTAAGATAAACAAAAAACAAAATGCCCCCAATCCAGTCGTCCGTTTACGAGAGCAAGGAACGGCCTGCTGTGGTTTTGTCTTCTTATTGCCTAAATGTTTTGGTTTTCGTTTCTCTTTACTCCTTTCTCCTTGGTTTGTCTTGTCTATTGAGCAAGAGAGAGAGAAAGAGAGCATTGGGGTGTTCGGGTGTTTTTCAGGACCTCCCGGTTTTGAGGCCTGTGTTCCATCTGACGTGTTTGTTAGTTTTAGCCAATGCTTTTTGGCTGCCTTAAACAATTCTTGGACCTCGTCCATATTATTATTATTATTTTTGTTTTTCCTCCACTTGCTAGCGCCGCTTGTGGTAGGTTTTCTTTTGTTGATTTAAACTCTTTTCTTCTGTTAAAATTACTTTGAGCGATGGCAAAGGTTCGTTTGAATCATAGCATGTATGAGTCACTTACTCGTAAGAATGGCCTCGTGTGCGATCCCCCGAGGGAGGTAAAGATTGAGGACGTGCTACTGGCAATCGGTAAAATCATTGGTTTACATAACATCCGAGCAGCCTCTCAAATGAACAAGAAGGTCGTTGTGTTCGTTTCCGAGGTGCGTATGGTAACCTCCGTTGTGGAGCAAGGCCTTGTCATACACCCCGACCTGTTTCTCCTTGTTTCCCAATTAGACACACCTGCGGTTAAGATGAATGTGTCTAACGCTCCACCTTTCATTCGGAATGATGACTTGGGTACTCAATTGAGCAAGTTCGGTACAATCGTATCAAAAATCACGATGATGCCGATACACTCAGGAAGTGGAGAATTTATACACGTGGTGACTTTTAAAAGGGTACTGTACATGATATTGCCTGAAAATGAGCAAAAGTTAAACGTAGTTTTGCATGCAAAAATTAACGCCCATTTGTATGGAATGTATGTCACGGCGTGCTATCATTGTGGAGCGTACGGTCATGTGAAGAACTCCTGTCCCGTTTTGATGAGATTATCAGAAAATCAAGGACAGCAGATTGTATATCCTTCCTCCCCACGTCATAGGGTGGGTGAAAGGGGAGAATCCTCTTCACCACCTGTTCGTGAGCGGGAAACAGCAGACTCCCCCCCACTTACTGGGGATGTGAAATGGGAGAAATGGTACCACATGTTGGTAAGCGGCAAACAGCAGGCCCCTCCTCTCTACCTTCTTATGTACCAGAAGAGGTTGGTCCCTCGACCTCCACTGTGTAGGACTGTACTGATGACAACACGGAGGGGTTCGTGACGGTGTCTCGTAAAAAAGGGCAAAAACGTTCGTGTCCAGTCGTCAATGAAACAAAGACAACACAAAGTAAGATACTCGTTGTGTCAGATGTGCGGAGCTTGCAAGATGCATCTTTCATAGAGAATCCCTCTT
>CM068966.1:24418578-24436740 GCA_035128595.1 Eptatretus atami | reverse complement strand
CTGTATGGAGCAGGTGCTTCTAGTACTCCAAATGATTACAGGTTCATGGTGATTTCTTGTAAGTGTAGGGTTTTAGAGACGAGGAAGAAGAAAGTGTGAGGTCGGCACCAGGCACAAGTGTAAAGAGATAATGGACAAGGCATATAAGAAAGGGAATTGACTATAGCCATGTCAATAACAATGAGAAGGCCATGGATGAGGAAAAAGTGGAAAGGAAGAGGAAAGCATGTGCACAAACTAGCCACACACCACATGTCCCTCGAAGATGGATTTCTGATGCTTATCAAATAATGTTTAATTTTGCTTGTTTCTATTTTTTGTTTTTTGTTTTTTTACAGCTAAGAAAGGCGTATGAGAATGTGCAGGGCTTTCAACACGTAAGGATTACAGGACTCAGGTATTGATGAAAGAGTGCATTTATATTTCACGAGTACACCCACTCCAGATGGGAGAAGCAGGAAGGGTCATGTTATTATCATCTCTGGGGTACATAGATTACAATTAATCTCGGCTCTGGTCCATTAGTCTGTAGTGGACACCATAAGCATAGAATGCCTCAAGGATGTTGGGATTCCTCCAGATTTTTCAGTTTCATGTTAAACAGTAGTAGCAACTGTTTAAAAATGTAATCATATGTGTTTGTGGTTTATAATATTTTTGCTTCTGGGAGGTTTACCCCACGATATGTGGAAGTGAGCAGTGATTCTGAAATCCAGAAACACTGCTCACCTCCGCACATTCGTTCCTCTTTTTTTTCCTCCCTATTCTCTTTAATCACATTCTCTTTCACATTCTCTTTAATGTTATGCTTTCCTCCAGTTGTTCAAGCCAGCTGTTCACCACCATCTAATATCATCCCCCATTCAAAACCATAATCTTTTCTACCCCCATCAACCCCTCCCTCCATAATAACCCCCTCCTCTCTAACCCCAATCCCACATCTTTCCAAATTTCCAATTTTTTTCTTCCTAAGAGTTTTCCTCTGCATCCATCTTGTCCACCTCTTGAGTCCTCCTCTACCCCTCATTATTCCCCACATCCCTTATTTCTCCAAGTCTCCCTCTATTTTGTCCCTCAATCCTGCCGTTGGGGTGTTTCTGCCTTTCTTTATACTCTTCCTTTGGTTACATAATGTCTCAATCCATTCTATATCTACACTCCTCCACAAGACACGACTTTGAATGCAGAAAAGATTCTCATTTTTGTCTGCCTTTGAAAGTATATCACTCCAATGATTAAGCGATGCTGCAACATAGCAGTTCACAGGATGTTCACCATCCTGCAATAATGGTTCTTCAATCCTTTCAGCCTTTAACACCTGGCATGTTTGTATGCCGCATGTCTATGTGATCCTTGCCAAAACCACAATGTACAAACTTTCGTTGTTTAGCTTTTTGGAAGCATATCACAGTCTGTACATTAAAACTGATCCATATCATTATCGATTACGTTGGTGATGTGTTTAAGTCAATAGTGGTTCGGACTTGCACTGTTCTCACAAACTTATCAATGACTGGTTTTTTACAGTGCAGGAAGCTGATTGCTTATTATGATGTAATTGGCACCACCGGGATCAGCCCTGAAGATATTGTCAAGAGCACTTCTGCAGTGGCAGAGATCTTAGCTAATGCTAACTTCATCGTTAACAATATCCGACTGGAGAAACATGGTGAGATCATTCTGACGCTCACATTTATAATTTGATACACCATTGTTGTTCATCACCAACATTACTTGGGCAGCAGTTTGAGGAGCGATTCAGCAAAGACACTAAAAGTTGTAACACTTGTTACATAACCCACTCTGCCCACCAGGAATTGTAAAGAGCCCATCATCAGAGAAGGTGTATGAAGTTGGCAATGCATTGACCTTCAGTTGCTTCGACAAAACCGGTGTTATTGAGAACGTGATTTGGCTCAAAGAAACCACGAGTGTGTCCATGAAAGGAAACTGGAACATAGAAAGTGCAAGCTTCTCAGACAGCGGTAATTTGCCACTCCGTTAATTCTTCTTATATTTGCATTCACTTTCATTCTTCATACATTCATTCATTATTTCCTTTATGAAGTTTTTGTTACAAGAAAGTTCTGGAAGGAAATTGAATTTTGTTTCTTCTACCAATATGAGGTGGGTGCACGCGAAGGTGGCACGTGCGAGGACAGGATGGTATGAAGCCTGGCACACGAACGCACAAACACTTTGAGGGAAAAAGAAAAGAATAAATTTGATGAATAGCAGAAATGTGGCACAGCTGCCTTTCATTATCAGTTCTTCCCTTTCAATAGAGTTTGGAAGCCTGGTGTTGGCTTAGCAGTTAGGGTAGTGGCTTGGGATCCTAGGATCCTGAGTTTGAGCCCTGCTTTCCACTGAATTAACACCAGGGGGGTTGACAGCCTGTCATCCTTCTGAGGTTGGCAAAATGATCACCAGTGTGCTGGTAATAGGGGCAGCATAACCATGCCCCTAACCAATGATGCAGCCAGCAGCCAAAAAGGCTGCACATGAAGGGAAGGGAATATAGTGGGGCAACTTAGCTAAATATAGCATAACAATTGTGCATTTTGTGAGGAAAGCACCAAATTTGGCACACTAGTAGCCTATGATATTATGATAAGATTTGGAAATTGGGCCATCTCAAATTTTTGATGGCAGTGGAAAATGGCTGCCACAGCCATCAGCGGCTGAATTTGAGATGGCCCAATATCCAAATCTGTTCATAATATGATAGGCTACTAGTGTGCCAAATTTGGTGCTTTCCTCACAAAATGCACAATTGTTATGCTAAGTTGCCCCACTAATAGATTTGGAATAATAGAGTGATTCCAAATATATTTCTTATTATCCTGTCCCCTGTGCAGCAGAAGATGGGATTTTGCAATAACTTCTGTGTGTCTGTCCAGGCTGTAACTTTTTTTTACCTTTCAGCTTTTGTCATCAAATTTTCAAAAAAGGTTGACTATGAGAATACGGAGAAGAAAAATTAATAATTTTGTCAAAATAATTTTCATGATTAATTGTTATTGTTATTATTATTATTATTATTAATATTATTATTATTATTCGACCCTTTTTTGGCCTTGTTAATTTCTCTGTTATTTTTTTAACATTTGTTTTTTCGCAGCAACCAGTTGTCCGATTGAAACAAGTTTTTCAGGGTCGGAGCGAACCCCATGGAGAATATTTTAATTATAATTGTGAAGTCATACGGTCACGTGATATGGCAGCCATTTGGATTAACGCAAAAAATTAAAGCATTATATCTCTGAAACCGCTAATCATAAAAATTTTCAACTTGGCACATCTTATTCTACTTCCAATGGGAAATATAGGATTGTAAGGATGACGTCATCAGTGAAGTGGTAGACCAGCCATAAATATTTTGATCAAAATCCTTCTTTACCATTGAGATTCAGTATGTATGTCCAGGCCCTAACATTTTTACCAATTGATCTTTTTCATCAAATCTTCAACAAACCTTTATTACGATATTATGGATAACACAAATGAATAAAATGTACAATTTTTTTTTTAACTGTGGTGTTCGTCAAGTTTAGTTTGAGTACAAAGCGGACACGCACGGGCTTTGCATTTTGAGATGCTTTCGAGTTTGCTCTTGTCACCTGATATTGGTTAAATAGTTGGAATGAAAACTTTAACTGGTGTTTGGTTGGGTTTTGTTGATGAATTCTGAATTATTTACAGTATTTCAACTTATTTCTGTCATCTGATCCATCCTTCTCTAGGTTCTTACACGTGCGAAATAAATTCTGGTATCATGACATTCTTCGAGAGTGTGAAAATTGTGATATTAGAAAGACATATTACAACCAAAAACCTTCCAAACTCTCTGACACATGGAAGCAGTGGAAATATTTCCTGCTGTTTGTCTGCCGAGCACGACCCAACTCTAACCTTTCATGTGACTTGGCACAACAGTGATGATACCATAATAAAGCAAGGTGGGTGAACACGAGTCATTCATGCATGGTGAATAATACTGCTAAATTTCCGTTTTATTTTCATTGTGGTATGGTATTTGTTCATCCTGATGATCATCAGAAAATATGACATGGACCTTTAGTTATTTTGTATTATATTCTTCTGTTGATCCTCAATTTATTGTCTCAGAGTTTTCAATTGCCTGGTCAAACATGTATGACATGGAGTCAAAACCTGCTCAAACCACTTTCACTTCTGTTGAAAACCAACTCTACTCTGGTTTTCCCCACTATATCTCTATGAGCAGGTTGTGTTGTGACAAAATGCTTTCCGAAACTGAAGCATGCAGAGATCACAAAGTAGTTAAGGCAAAAGAAACGGCTCTTTTGCAATTAATACTTGTGCCATATCCACATACCAGCACTCTCAGCCACGACCCTCAGAGATCATGCAGGTGGGATTTCCAATAACAAAACAGATATCACCAGGTGCCAGGGTCAGACTACACAGGCTGTAACACAGTTGCTCAAAGCTTGCATTACAAATGGCAGTTTGTGCAACATCAGCTTTGCGCATATTAAAATAATTATGTATTTGTGCGAAGTTAAGAGCTCGCTGGCAGAATGTTGGGTACAAAATTTATTCATCCTTTGTGTGTGGATTTCAATTTGGTTTCATGATTCCAGTGGTGAAACAACGATTCATCACCAGTTACTAGATGAAAAATAAAGTCGGCCCGATCTTGGTTGAGCAATTCGAGAAACTCCCGATGTAATGCCAGCAATTGTTGATTGTGAGTGCTGAGGTTTCTGAATACTGATCTTGCTGAGACTTTGGACATGCCCATGTGTTTGAGGGTGAAGGTGAAAATGCTTAAGAATAGCAAGGTTCCGTGTGGTAAATGATCCAAAACCAGGAATTATTGTCGTGTCTTCTATGTCAAACCGAGCAGGAGCCAGCCGAGAGAGATGCTTCAGATGCTTTAGTGTTCACGCTGCAGTACGCCTCTGCCTTTTCCCCCCTCTTCTTATGCCTTGGGAAAGAGGAATAAGCTCCGGCCCAATGACCACCTGATTGGTGATGAGGAAAGCAATGCGCCATTGAACCACATTGCTCGACAGCCACAACGACAATTGGTTCAGGGTAGGCGCCACTGATTGGGTCGTGATGCTGTCACGAGGATTTGTTGGCCCGTGATTAGTGAGAAGGGCTGATGTTGACCCCTCAGGGGTGAGGGAAGTGGAAAAGGGGGCGTGCTCTCGGTGTTGGTAGTTCGGAGTAGAGTAGAGTCAAGAGAGACACTCGCCTAGAGGCTTCACATGTCGGCTGAGCTGATAGTATGTACTACTCCATGAGTGATAGAAAGTTCTGGAGACCTGAAACTTTTCCTGCCTGTGATCTCTAGGTTACAAAAAAAATTGTGCATGGTTGTTGTGTGTGTGAATTCTTCAGGGGTTGAGGTTCTTTCGTTGTCCATTTAAGTTATTGTCATTATTAATTAATGGTCTTCCTTCAGGATTGCTGTTCAAACGTGTCTTGTGCTTATGCTTCAGTCACATTTGGCTCAGCGGCCGTAGGGTCTAAAAAATCTACAGCCACTAGCAATTATAGGGTGGCCGCAGTATTTCCACGGTCACACAATGTAGCAGTCACATATGTTTTTATTTTTTGGGTAGCCGCACGGGGTATTTAGAAATTGTGGAGACCGAAAACGTGGGGGTGCCGTACGGTCTTTGATTTGATGTCGCACGGTGACCTTAGGGCGTCCCTGCGGCGGCCATAGAATTTTCAAGGCAGACGCAAGGTAGCCTCAAGGTGCCCGCAAGGCGACCGCAGGGGGGGGGGGCCTAAGGCGAACGTGGAAATAGTGCGGCCGCCGTAATTTTTTGGGGGTTGGCAAAATTCATTTTTCATTGATAAGAGCCTACGGAAAACACACGAATAACGCAAGCCCACCGTACGCCCTACGTACGGTCGACGTGGAACACATCTACGTCATGGCTACGGCTTGTCGAATTGCTACGGCCAACCTAGAAATGAAAAAAGTTATAACTCCGCGCTTTAATTCCACGGAGACCCCTACGGCCTGTAAAAGATAGCCATACGGCGTAGGGCCACCCTGAGGCCACCTCAGAAACTCTGCGGCCGCCGCACGTTTCTGTCAATGCAGGGGGGGTACGGCCGCTGTATCCTAGCCATAGAGCAAATGTGACTCATGCTTTAATATCTATTTATTTTGTATGGCCTGCATGCATGTTCTTTTCTGCCATCCATCCCGCACAAACCATTTCAGCTTTAGTGAGTATTCCTGGAGGGGAAATTAGTTTCATGCGGAGATAATGAGCGTATTGAGATACACTGATGTAGTCGCTAAGCACCAAGAAGCGTTTGGGGTGCTTCATGTTAAGTTTGACCTGAAGCTGCCCATCTTTGAGACAAACGACTTTGGGGTGTGCAGTTCCCGCTCAGCGTCACGCCCGGTTTTGGGTGAGGGCCTTGCACACGGCAATACGTTGCCTTGCACCGTGGAAATTAATTTAATATGATAATCATCTGATTACACGAGTGGGAACCTTTTCTCACAAAATAACGATTTGACTTGAGATGTACAAGTGATGTTTGGGGGTTTAAATAGACAATCAATTCAACAGAATCATCAATACAATCAATGCAAATAAATATAATCCAATTGGTTAGAATAGACTATTCAATATATTTAAATTAAATTTAATCAACGGAATTTCATCCGAACAGCACAAACCAAACAACCTTCAATGAAAGCCTAAGGTATTGATAAATAAGAGAATATTGAGTTTGTATGTGTGGTACATGTGTCTAACGAATTCACATTCAATTCCACATATTTTGTAACAGGCAATGTCTCCAAATGTACGAGCTGCTGTTAATAACACGGGAAGTGATCCCAAATCCATGCCAGAAAACTACAAGTGCACCTTTTTCTATCGTGACTTCAATGTGAGCGACACCATAAAGGTCGGATTCTACGTGAAAGGTCAGTGTATGGTTAAGTAGATCACAAGTAATCACTGAAAAATGCTTTGAGGATTTCAGAAATGTTTTATGTGAGTGTAAATTTGTGATGTTCATACTTCCCAAGAAACTTGCCTTGCAAAGGGGAAGAAACTGCAAGTTTTTGGAATGTGTTTTCCCAGTAAACATGAGCATCGCTCCAGAGAGAGCAATCAAAGAGTCAGATACTGTTAATCTGACCTGTCTATTGCCAACGACCATTGCCAACCCCACAATCACATGGATGAAAGATGATGAAATAATTACAGATGGAACACTATTCTCTTTATTTGATGATGAAGATCCTCCCAAGCTGGAAATTAAAGACATTAAATCAAAACATGAAGGTGAGTCATAGAGGATAATGCCTGGTGTAGGCTTGATGGTTAGGGTGGTGGGCTTGGGATCCTAGTATCCTGAGTTGAAATCCTGCTTGGCTGTTGAATTAATACCAGGTGTGGTTGACTGCCTGTCATCCTTCTGAGGTTGGCAAAATGAGTGCCAGCTTGCTGATATCCTGTGTCAGAGTGGCGACCTGTCCAGGACTGTGCCCAATAGCCAAGGAGACTGCTTAGGCAGCACTAACGCTCTTCAGCGTATGGTCCCGATGGATGGATGGATGTATATAGGATAACTTACCTTTATCAGGTGATTCTGGTATATGTTCTATTTTGTTTATTTAATTTCAAATTTCAAACATCTAACGACCACTCCAAGATCATGAAGAAGTTTTTTTTACTTCACACCTTGAAAAGAAAGCACGCACTTGAACGCAGAATGATCGGTTCTATCGAGTCATGGGAAGTCCCTTGGCAGATGAAACAGATGCATTGTTGTCCAGCTTCAGGTGTAGTTCCGATGACATCTCCACAAGAAGGCTCACATTTGCTCTCATTGTATATCTATATAGGAAAGTACAGCTGCATTGCCGAAGCACGAACCAATGACGTACCAAGGCTATCATGCCGTAGAGGAATCATTACCATGCCAAGAATCATAAAGTCTACTTCATCATTCACATTGCATTGTAATGATGAATCACGTGAACTTCAATGCTGTGTAGAGTCATCTCAAAACATGAATGTCACCTGGAGAAAGGGTAAGTATTTCAATATTTTGTTTCAAGACTTTACAAATAAAGTTTTATTGCAATTCCTTTACATTCTCTTTCATGTTATTCACATATATGTGAGAATTATGATCTTTCAATCAAAAAGTCAGCAATGATGGTCCCTTGGGCATCTTTACAGTATGACTGCAGTGCATTAATGAAAATCCTCAAAAGTGATATTTGTATTCTTGTTTCAGACACTGTTGCTGTCGTTGTTGAAGCTAAAATTAAGAACAACTGCTCTTCCTACAAACCCCAAAAATCTACATCTTGCCCTCCAAGTGAGACAATCAGTTGTTTATTCCACAACGTTGCAGGAAATGATGAGGAAACCACAACAATCTACTTGTTGAAATCTGGTTTGTTGTTCTCTTCTTCAAACTATGACTGATTGTGAGAACATTATTGTATTTTTGCTGTACTGTAATTGTTCAGAATGCCTTTAAAAAAAGACATCACAGCACTAATTGTCAAATAATACTGTACAGTACAATGGTTAAACAGCAGCCACACAATCCAACGATGGTTGTTGCACAGTCAGTATTTAACCATTTATTCAGAAAAATACAATAAAGATTGCCTTATCTTTTAATATTAATGAACATTAAACATGGGACCACATCACCCTTTTATAAGTACACAAAGCATTTTGAAGTGCAAAAGGATGTTGTGATGGCAATAGCAAAAAGTGTGCAAACGAGGTAGGGATGTCACATGGAAATATGCAAGGTCCATTCTGACATCCCCTTTTTCACTTTTCTTGTTTTATTCTCTTAAATGTACTTTTCTGTACATAGGTGTGTCCAAAGCATTCCTGACATCCTCATAGTTCACCTCTCTTGACGCCTTCATGTTGTGCTTTGGAATGTAGTTGGAGGCGTTACATTAGTCAGGGTTATACGAAACCTTTATTACACCGCACACGTGAAGGTAGATAGAGGTTATGTTTTCATGCCTGTCTGTCTGTCTGTCTGTCTGGCTGTTTGTCTGTGTGTGAGCAGGATATCTCAAAAAGTTATGGACGGATTCCGACGAAATTTGGTGGACAGGTTGGTGTGTGACAATGACTAAGTGATTCGATTTTGGTGAAGTTCTGGATCTGGATCCAATAAATTTTTTAATGATTCTTCACCATTGAGAGAAAGGGCCAAAAACGATATACTGTACTGTCTACCATGATATTTCAAAACGTTGTGGAAGGGTTATGACAAAACCAGTTGGATGAAAAGAACAAGCCTATTCGATTTTGGTTCAGGTCCGGATCCAGATCTGGCTACAAAAGGTGAACTGTTCAGCCTGGCGGAGGTCTGTGCTCTACCAAATGCCGTTCTAGTTTCATATGTACTATGGATAGCTGCTGTATATTGATTTTTCAGGTCAGTCCACTAATTTAGTGAAAAGATGCAGTACAAATGGGCCGTGGAAATTTTCATGTTCCTATCCCTACATTCTGTGCACACAAGTATATGCACTGGAACCAACCCGCAAAAATAATCTTGTGTCTGACTTCACCTCATTCATCAACATCCATAATACAGATTTAAAATTCTGAATCAAACTATCCGACTGGAGATAACTTGAAGTTAAGAATACACTCCAGTGATGTGGACCTTCATAGGATAAAATTCAGTTGATTTGTGTCAAAACCATTTGATGACCTTGAGATAATTTTGAGTAACTGTAGCTTCTCTCAAGAAAGAAGATCAAACTGATATGACTAGAATAATTACTATTTTGTACTTTAGCGATTAGTTAAAACCACTATGGGAGTTGTGTGGGACTTGAAAAGGGCCGAAGAAGAATAGCAGGTTTGAAGGATTAATCGGTTTACCTGTGTTGACTTTTAACCAACTTTTAAGCCTGGTGTTGGCTTAGTGGTTAGTGTGGTGGCTTGGGATCCTAGGGTCCTGAGTTTGTGTTCTGTTGGCCACTGAGTTAACACCAGGGGGTTGACTCAGCCTGTCATCCTTCTGAGGTTGGTGAAATGAGCACCAGTATGCTGCTAATCGGGGCACTGCATGATTGCCATAGCTGCACCCCTAACCCATGATGCAACCAGCAGCCAAAAAGGCAGCACACGACGGGAACCGACTTTTGTTGGGAATGGGGGTTTGCAATTTTTCTGGACCATCATTACAATTGTGCGAGACTTGGATTTCCCTGAAGTTGGCAAATATGATAGAAGTCCTTTCTGCATTGGTATTTAAGGATAGATTAAATAATCCAAAATTTTAGTTCAATAATTGGCAAAGAAAAAGTGAAATATTGTTTGTGATAGACAAGAACAATTACCCCATAAAAAAAGAAGAAGGCATAATTTAAATCAAGTAAATCAATTTAAATATCTTCACTCCGTTGAAACATCTGATGTCAAAACAACAGTGGACATAACAAGAAAGCTATGATACCCGATAACACTCCAAACATCACTTTTTGAGAGAGGAGGGACATATGAAAAAGGGTGAACATGAAGGTATTCAATGTAATAGTTTCACCGATTTTGTGTTTGGATCATCTTAATCTTAACCCACATTACTTTAACCCTTACAAAAACAGAGGAGAGCAAACTACATTCCTTTGAAATGCACTTGTTTGAGAGATATGCTGATATAAAATGTGATGATTATATGATAAGTTAACATGTCAGTGAATGACTTCAACAAATTCCAAGGATTGTTACAATACGTAAATCTCAATCAAAATGGTACGGCCATATTGAAACAACGGAGGATGAAAAACAAGTTAAAAGAGTATATCAAAGCCGGATGAAGATGTGAAGGCCGGTAGAAGAAGCTGGAATTACGATTTAAGCACAAAGCTGGAATTAAAAGCACATCTCGTCCAAGATAGGAAAGGGTGGAGGGCTGTGGTTCAGGCTTTATGCTGCGCTCACTTTGGGAAGATAGTAAAGAAGTAATACTCTTGTTGTGGATTTACCCTTTTATTAGCAAAAAAAATCATGCATTTTAACTCCCTTCTGACACCATATATGTATATATATATATATACTCAAATACCCCTCAGAGAACCTGACTATCAGAGCATAGTATATTGTGTTTTATCATACATGAAAGTATGTATACTTTATTTGTCTGCAAATGATACTATCCTCACTCCTGTGCGTTTTTGCAGGCGAGAATAATTGTGCAATTGCATCAATGGGTAACTACACCTGGCCATTATCCAAAGCTAACAGCATAGCCTACCAACAGTGTCCCACTGGCACGAGAGGGGATGTCTCTCGGCAGTGTGACAAAGACGGAAAATGGTCAGAAGAAATAATTGAAAACTGTACCAGAAAAGAGTTTCTCAAGTTACTGGACAACGTGAATGTGAGAACTTTGTTTCGACTTTTGCATTTTCTCCAAATCTTACTCTATTATACGAGAGGGTTCATTGAACATGCATGATACCACACACAGTTTGCAAGTATTTACTTCAATTTTAATAAAATAATGATTTTTTTTAATCGTTATTTAAAAAAATCCAGAAGGTTAGCGCTGCTGAAGTGGTCTTATACATCACCCTTATGCACTGCAATAAGATGACATCGAGTCACATTTTAGCAAATGGAGGCTTTATTGATCACCATATCACCGTAGAATGCAGTGTCAATTGGCATTATACATAGCCATATGTTCAGTTCTTCACCTTTTTTTTTCACCCCGAAACGCATGCCACGCCCACAGATGCTATATATCAATATACAGCAAGGTTCTTCGAAGTATTATGATGGCAATTTTTTTTTCTGCAGTGTTGAAGTATATAATTCAATTTAAATAATGTTTTAAAGAGGTTTAAAGGCGTATAAATAAACTTCAGGTTTTACCGCCATTTTACTCAGCATCTATTACATCACCCGGTCAAACACATACATTAGCTACACGTGCATGTTGTACGTGTCCTTTATAACGTCCTTAAAAACAGTACGTTTCCTGTTTGGAATGATTTTTAATTTTGTTTGGCTGCCAGGGAGGCAGACCGAGTAAAAAAATATTATCTCACTCCTCTCTGCGTGTGCTCGATCGGGACGAAGTTGTTTCTTGATCATAAACTGTTAAGACAGACAGATGGACAAACAGGAACCAATTGTTTAACCCCATTTTTCGCTTCACGTTCACAGGGTAATAAGACAAATTGTATGTGTGTTTGTATGTATGTATGTCCGGACATAAACACCGTGTGTATGCAGGAATGTGCGTACATCTGAAAATCAATGAAAAAACAGGGCTGGTCTGATCTCCACCAAATTTTGCTTACAAGCTGTGTAGTACGCCAGGGTCAGGTCAGGGGCAAAAAAAAAAAAGAGGGCATTTCTAGTCTTAATAAATCTGTGAAAGAAAACACCAACAGCATTTTTGTCCCTCTCAAAAGATTGGTGAAATATCGATCAAATTTTGCAGGTCATTTCGAAAACTAGCATATGGACCTTAAGAAACCAACAATCGCTCATACGGTTCAACCCCCCCCCCCCCCCCAGACCCGACTCAGCACATGCACACATTATGTTGAGCAAAAAAATAAAATTCTGCCATGGAAAAATGATTTAATTTTCGGAAAGCAAGAGACACCCTCTTTCAACCAAGATAATGAACCATCAAAACTCACAATGCGTTCATTGTGCTGTGCTGTCAGAAATGTAATGTATGTGTCTACAAAAGTTAAAAAAAAAAAAAATTTTTTTTTGTATACCTTGTCGAGGCTCGTGTGAGAGCTAACACACAACGCACAGCAAGGGGGCATGAGACAGAGGGGCGGGAGTGGGAGGGACAAAACAGTGGAGAAACAGACACATTAGGAGATCTGTGGAAGGGAGAGGGATGGGACGGGGAACATGGGGAATAGAAGATGGATTTACAGGACTTTCAGGAAGGAAAGCAGGGAATTGAAGAAGTGGGCTTGGGTGATTATCGGGGGTAGAAAAGATTGAGGATTTGGATGGGGGATGATAAGAGGTGGTGGTGAACAGCTGTTTTGAAAGCCTGGAGAAGAATGGGAAAGAATAAGTGAGGGAGTTTATTCCAAAGGCGGGAAAAAAGAGGAATGAAAGAGTGAAGGTGAGCAGTGATTCGTGATTTTGGTAGTATTACCAGAAGGGGGTTGTTGGCAGACCTTGAGCGCCCTGTGGAAATGTGGTGGGGACAAATCGCAGAGAGAGCAGGGGGGGGAAGGCTGGAGAAGATGGTAGAAGACAAAGACCACCGACCAAACCTGCGGTGATTGAGTGAGAGGCCCAAAGACTCAGCCTCTTTGCGGGAGATGCCGATGATCTGAAATGCCCTGGTTTCTACAGCGTGAAGCCGAGAAAGGTGGGAGGCAGGAGCCCCACCCCAGAGGGGAGCAGTACTCCATCAGGCTATGGACAAAAAGCTTTGTAAGTGGTCAGGAGCTCAGGAGGGCCGAGGAAGACTTTGCACGACGGAGGATTCCCAGTCGGCGACTGGCTTTGGAGGCAGGTTTGAAATGTGGCTTTCCCAGGAAGGTCATGGCAAGATAGTGAGACCCAGAAGCTTGAAAGAAAGGACTTCTTCCAGAGGATTGTTGAGAAAGTGGATGGGGGGATTTTCTAAACGGTCCTTTCAAAGATACATAGTGAGAGTGTGAGATTTGTCCGGATTGAAAGACATGTTCCACGTGTTGACCAGTTTGTGATTTTATCCAGGTCTGCAGTGAGCAAAGAAGCTGCTGCTTGCCGGTCTGAGGGATGACCGATGGTACGGCAGAGGGTGGAGTCATCAGCAAAGAGATATAGAGGATTTTCCAGAGAGTCGGAGAGGTCATTGATGAAAACCAGAAAAAAACAGGCCCAGAACGCTGCCTTGAGGAACTCCAGCCTCGACAGGAAGAGGGATGAAAGAACTCCATTTAGGGCCACACGTTGACTGCGACAGGAGAGGAAATCTGCGAGCCATGAGTGGAGATGGCCTTGGATACCATGGGAAGAGTTTGGTGAGTATGGCAGGGTGCCAGACTGTGTCAAAAGCATGTGATATGTCCAGGGATACGGCTCGGATTTCCTGTCTGGCATTGAGGACCTCCATCCATTGATGGGAGAGCAGAAGCAGCATATCCAGGGTAGAGTGACCTGGTCTGAAACCAAATTGATGATCGGAAATCAAGCCATTAAGAGAGAGGAAGGATTTAATGTCTGAAGCGATGATGGATTCCATAACCTTGCTGATGATTGGGAGAAGGCTGATTGGTCTGTAGTTGCAGGGATCTGTTTTTGCACCTTTTTTGTGCAGGGCAGTGATGTTTGCTGATTTCCAGCAGATGGCAGATGGCCTTGAGCAAATGAGGAGTGTGAATAGAACAGAGAGAGGGTGAGCAAGAGCAGAAGAGCAGCTTTGAGGACACGTGGGCCTGATGCCGTCTGGACGCGTTGCAGAATCTGAGTCGAGGTTTGACAGCAAGCTCTCCACCTTGTCAGGAGAAAAGGGCGCAGAGTCCAAGGACAGTTGGGTGCGACTGGGTAAGGTGGGTAGAGAAAGTGATGGGTTTTGGACACAGAATTTAGCTGCAAAACACCGAGTTTAGGCTTCGCTTTTTCACGTGCGGTATCAGCAGTGCGGCCAATTGAGGTAAGGGAGGGATGGAGGGGGAACATACACCAGAAACAGATTATTTAATTAGACGCCACCAGATTTTGAGGAGGGAGAGAGGTTTGAGAGTTCAGACTTGAGATTAGAAAGATGTTTTCTGGCTCTCCTGAGGGTAGATACACACTTGTTCCGAGGTTTATGGAAGGAACTGAGATTGCCCTCAGTTGGGTTTGCTTTCCATGAGGCAAAGGCAAGTTGTTTCAGGACAACTGCCTCGCCACAAGCTTCAGTAAACCAAGGGCGGAGGACGGGTAGGACAACTGAAGACGAGAGGGGATAAATCTGTGCATAGAGGGAGAGCAAGTTTCTTTGAAAGAATTCCCAGGATGAGTTGATGTTGGAGAAAGTAGCGAATGGAGACCAGTCTATAAAGTTTGATGGCTGCTTGGAGACCCTGCCAGTCGGCTTAGATGAAATGCCAGACTCGACGGCGGTGAGGTTGTTCTCTGATAACAGCCAGAGAGATGTCCACTTTGACAAGGACGTGGTCAGAAGAACCGATTGGAGCGGAGGAGAGCAGCAGATATTGTCAGGGAAATTTGTCAAAAATCAGATCCAGAAGGGATGGAGTACCATAGGTGAGATCCGGGTCAGGAAGTTGACCGATTGAGTAGTCCCAATGAGTCGCAGAAGCTTTTGAGAGGTGCCATGACGGGTGAGAGAGGTACCACACCTAGCCAACTGCATGATGACAATTGAAAGTTACCACATATGAGGAAGAGAGAGTTTGGATGAGAAGATAGAAAGTTGGTCCATGTTTTCGGATAGTGAGGTGTAAATGGAGTCATACATGTTAGGTGGACGTACAGTAACATATAAACATGAGGTGGGAGTGGAGGGAGAAGCCGTAGCCAGAGGTATTCCTGGGGGTGTGGGGAGTGAGGGCAGTGCATGGAGAGTGAGGAATAGAGTCTTTGATGAAGGAGAGCACAATCCTCCACCAGGACGAGGCTCAGATCTGTCATACCGGAGGAGGGAGATACC
Source organism: Eptatretus atami (assembly GCA_035128595.1). Lineage (NCBI taxonomy): Eukaryota > Metazoa > Chordata > Myxini > Myxiniformes > Myxinidae > Eptatretus > Eptatretus atami. The sequence goes on along the minus strand of CM068966.1, from coordinate 24,421,074 downwards.
AGGGAGAGATACTTGGGAGTCAGACACGTCTTGGGGAAGGAAAGTTTTCTGTTAGGCAGATTATGTCTGGTTTGTCAGTGGCAACCTGTATGGAAAGATCTGAAAGTGAGCGAAGGCCCGGATATTTGAGGTCCATACTTTTAATGAAATGAAGAGGAGGGGAGGAGGCTTTGGGTGCAGGGGGTGGGGGAGGGGGAGAGTAGGACAAGGGAACGAGGGGGGAGGTAAGGAGGGTTGTTTGAAAGAGTGTGGGGGATTGCAGAATAGCTAGGGGAGAGGCCGAATGAGAGAGGAGAAAAGGCTCTGTGGTGCTGGGGGAGGGGGGGACAAGAGAGGGGGAAGAAGGCATTTGAGGATTTGAGGAGGTGGAGTGAAGAGATGGAGGTAGAGAGGCAGTGGAAGGAGCAGCTTTGTGGATGAGAGGGGGGGCAACTTTGAGAAGGATGAGTGAGGGGGATGAAAGGTGGGACAAAGGTGAGGGGGGAATTTTTGAGAGAGGTAGAGAAGGAGGCTTGGAGGAGAAGAGTGGGATGGTTGCTTTGAGAGTGAGGGGTGAGAGGAGTGAGTTGGCACTGAAAGTTGGAAAAAAAGAAATGGTTGATGGAAAACGAACATTCATAGCAAACTGGGTTTTTTAAGTTTTAGGTCAAGATGCGATTAAACACATTTTCTTGAGGGATGCATAAAGACGAATTCAGAGATGGAGAGAAGAAACGCTGTAACAGTTGGATTTTTTAGGCAAGGTATGAAGGAAAGGTCGAAATGAGAGCAGTCTGTTTAAATAGTAGAAGAGTAGTGCATTCTGATACAGTAAAGAGTACCACACGTGTGAGAGAGAAGATGAAGCATTATAAGAGATCGTTCATAGTCAGTGAGTACAAAATATAATGTACGTCGTGTACAAAAGAGGTCAGAAATCAGGATGTTTTGCCCTTCCAAATTTAGACGAGCAGTTACATCATCAAGAGAATGGATTGTCACTATCTGTCAAGTTAAAAGTTCCAGCAAACAACCTGACAAGCTACGGAAACGCAAATGAAGTCAAAATTGCAATCCCCTTTTCAACAAAGGTATAGATCGCTTCAACAAAACGTTGCTGTAAACTACATACTCTGTGATTAGTTGGGGCCAGTTTAACCTGCCTCCAACTCATCGACAGATTGATAAAAGTTAAAAAAATCCGATTGGAGCGGAGGAGAGCAGCAGATATTGTCAGGGAAATTTGTCAAAATCAGATCCAGAAGGGATGGAGTACCATAGTTGAGATCCGGGTCAGGAAGTTGACCGATTGAGTCAGTCCCAAAGGAGTGAGAAAGCTTTTGCTGAGTGCCATGACGGGTGGAGAGGGTACCCACACCTAGCCAACTGGCATGATGACAATTGAAGTTACCACATATGAGGAAGAGAGAGTTTGGATGAGAAGATAGAAGTTGGTCCATGTTTTCGGATAGTGAGGTGTAAATGGAGTCATCACTGTTAGGTGGACGGTACAGTACACATATAAACATGAGGTGGGAGTGGAGGGGAAGCCGTAGCCAGAGGTATTCCTGGGGGTGTGGAGGAGTGAGCAGTGCATGGAGAGTGAGAATAGAGTCTTTGATGAAGAGAGCAACTCCTCCACCAGGACGAGGCTCAGATCTGTCATACCGGAGGAGGGAGTAACCAGGGAGAGATACTTGGGAGTCAGACACGTCTTGGGGAAGGAAAGTTTCTGTTAGGCAGATTATGTCTGGTTTGTCAGTGGCAACCTGTATGGAAAGATCTGAAAGGTTTGAGCGAAGGGCCGGATATTTGAGGTCCATACTTTTAATGAAGAGGGAGGGGAGGAGGCTTTGGGTGCAGGGGGTGGGGGGAGGGGGAGAGTAGGACAAGGGACGAGGGGGGGAGGTAAGGAGGGTTGTTGAAAGAGTGTGGGGGATTGCAGAATAGCTAGGGGAGAGGCCCGAATGAGGAGGAGAAAAGGCTCTGTGGTGCTGGGGGAGAGGGGACAAGACAGAGGGGAAGAAGGCAGTTGAGGATTTGAGGAGGTGGAGTGAAGAGTGGAGGTGAGAGGGCAGTGGAAGGAGGCAGCTTTGTGGATGAGAGGGGGGGCAACTTTGAGAAGGATGAGTGAGGGGGATGAAAGGTGGGACAAAGGTGAGGGGGGAATTTTTGAGAGAGGTGAGAAGGAGGCTTGGAGGGAGAAGAGTGGGATGGTTGCTTGAGAGTGAGGGTGTAGAGGAGTGAGTTGGCACTGAAGTTGGAAAAAAAGAATGGTTGATGGAAAACGAACATTCATAGCAAACTGGGGTTTTTTAAGTTTTAGGTCAGAGATGCGATTAAACACATTTCTTGAGGGATGCAATAAAGACGAATTCAGAGAATGGAGAGAAGAAACGCTGTAACAGTTGGATTTTTTAGGCAAGGTATGAAGGAAAGGTCGAAATGAGAGCAGTCTGTTAAAATAGTAGAAGAGTAGTGCATTCTGATACAGTAAAGAGTACCACACGTGTGAGA
>CM068966.1:24314545-24399700 GCA_035128595.1 Eptatretus atami | reverse complement strand
AGAAGAGAGATGAAGCATCTGCCTCCCACTTTGCTCTTTGCTGACATTTGCTTCTTGTTGCTGCATCATCACTGGCTAAAGAGAGCTTCTGCATTGCTCTAACATTTTTAATTCACTTTTTCTACATGAGCCTCTTCTTTTGGATGCTTTGTGAGGGGTCTTTTCTTTTTACAAAGTTGTTTCCCTTTCATTTTACCACTACAAAGGATCCAAAAGTGCTGTTCATAGTAGCCTATGCCTGTCCAACGATCATCGCCGTGATAACCATTGCGGTCACACAGCCGAGAACATCTACACACGTGAAGGAACCTGTTGGTTAAACTGGGATCAATCACGAGCTCTACTGGCATTCGTCATTCCTGCTTTCATCATTGTTGGGATAAACTTCATCTTTCTGATGGTGGTATTGTATAAGATTTACACGCATGGCAGGATGGGAGCGAACACCACCAACACGACACAGCTAAGCTGCAGCGTATCTTGTGGAGCCTATCATCAAGATGCCCGTCCTGGGCACCACTTGGGGGATTGGTGTTTTTACTTTCGTACCAGGAGCTGCACAGAATGAAGGCCTTCATTACGCTTTTACCATTTTGAATGCTTTTCAGGTAAGTCATGATACTCACAGGGCACTTTCACTGCATCCTTTTTATTGTTTACACTTTACAGGAACACTTTTTATGCTGAGACTATCTCTTTCTGTTTTTTAGGGATTATTGATCTTGATTGTGGATTATCTTCTGAATGCACAGTAAGTCTGTCACAATTAGAATCAAGTGTGATATTTGTGGAGAATTGCTGTATGGGGTATCTCCAAGATTGAAACCACGTCCTGATGAGTTGATTATGATTAAAATTAATGAAATGGTTTTAGTTTGTTGATAAAATTTAACTTTTGCTTGCAGGTAAAGCAGCATTTAAAGAGGGTCATCGGTGGCTATTCCAGGAGGGTAAGTGCGAGTTATTTTTCTGTGGATTTCTGGTCCAATAAGATTTCCCTTGTGAAAAAGATGCATTTTTCACACCAATATTAAAAAACAGGAAAGATTTTTTCAGGAAATCAGGAAAAACAGGATAGAAAAAAGAAAGAAAGAAAAACAGGAATTGTGCAAGAGGTGGAGATAGTGTATGCCCCGGTTAGAATAGGTTGTACCATATCCCTGTGTGTCGTAAGAGGCGACCAGGGTTGCGTCAGGAAGGGCATCCGGCATAAAAACCTATGCCAAATCATTATGCGGACAACAAAACGAATTTCCATACCGGATCGGTCGAGCCCGGGTTACCAACGACCGCCACCGGTACCGGTGGTCAGCAGGGTACCAGTGGAAATTGGTGCTCTGCTGGGCGAAGGAGGAGAAGAGACGGGGAAGGCAGTCGGAGGCAGTGGGAGAGGGGAAGAGTAGAAGTGTAGGTGAGAGTTGGAACTCTGAATGTTGGACGATGACTGGCAAAGGGCGAGAGTTGGCTGATTGATGGAGAGAAGAAAGGTGGACATATTGTGTGTACAAGAGACCAAGTGGATGGGGAGTAAGGCTAGGAGCTGGAGGTGGTTTCAAACTGTTCTACCATGGTGTGGATGGGAGGAGAAATGGTGTCGGGGTAATCCTGAAGGAAGATTATGTCAAGAGGGTATTGGAGGTAAGAGAGTGTCTGACGAGTGATGAGTGTGAAGTTGGAAATGGAAGGGGTGATGATGAATGTCATCAGTGCATATGCCCCACATATGGGGTGTGAGATGGAGTATAAAGAAGATTTCTGGAGTGAGTTAGATGAAGTGGTGGAGAGTGTATCCAAGGATGAAAGAGTGGTGATTGGAGCAGATTTCAATGGGCATGTTGGCGAAGGGAATAAAGAGGATGAGGAGGTGATGGGTAGGTACGGTCTCAACAAGAGAAATGTGGAAGGGCAAATGGTGGTAGAGTTTGCAAAAAGAATGGAAATGCAGTGGTAAATACGTATTCAAGAGAAGGAGAACACAGGGTGACATACAAGAGTGGAGGAAAGTGCACACAGGTGGATTACATCTTAAGCAGGAGATGCAACCTGAAAGAGATTAGTGACTGTAAGGTGGTGGCAGGGAGAGTGTAGCTCGACAGCATCGATTGTGGTCTGTAGGATGACTTTAGAGTGAGTTGAGGAAAGAGTGAGGCTGAACCAAGGACCAGATGGTGGAAGCTGAAGGAGGAAGACTGTTGCGTGAAATTTAGGGAGGAGGTAGACAGGGTGGATGGTGTAAAGATGGTGGGATGATTGGGCAACTACAGCAGAAGTGGTGAGGGAGACAGCTAGGAAGGACTTGTGTGACATCTGGACAGAGAAGGAAGATAAGGAGACTTGTGTGGAACGAGGAAGTACAGGAAAGTAAGAAGAAGGGTTGGCGAAAAGGAAGTGGGATAGTCAGAGAGATGAAGAAAGTAGCAGGAGTACAAGGAGTGGCGGCGAAAGGCAAAGAGAGGTGGCAAAGGCAAGGAAAAGGCATATGACGACTGTATGAGATTAGATACAAAAGAAGGGAAAAGGATTATACCGATTGGCAAGACAGAGGGACCGAGCTGGGAAGGATGTGCTGCAGGTTCGGGTGATAAAGGCGCAAATGGGAATGTGCTGACGAGCGAGGAGAGTGTGTTGAGAAGGTGGATGGAGTACTTTGAGGAGCTGATGAATGAAGAAAATGAGAGAGAGAGAAGGTTGGAAGAGGTGGAGATAGTGAATCTGGAAGTGGGTGGATCAGTAAGGATGAAGTGAGGACTGCATGAAGAGATGAAAAGTGGAAAGGCGGTTGGCCCAGATGATACCAGTGGAGGCATGGAAGTGCTTAGGAGAGATGGCAGTGGGTTTGTTAACCAGATTGTTATATAAAGTCTTGAAAGTGAGAGGATGCCGGAGGAGTGGAGATAAGTGTACTGGTTCCGATTTTCAAGAAAAGGTGAGTGCAGAGCTGTGGAAATTACAGAGGGATAAAGTTGTTAAGCCACACCATGAAGGTGTGGGAAAGAGTAGTGGAAGCTAGGTTGAGAAGAGAGGTGACGATCTGTGAGCAGCAATATGGTTTATGCCAGGAAAGAGCACCACTGATGCGATGTTTGCTTTGAGAATGTTGATGGAGAAGTATAGGAAGGCCAGAAGGAGTTACATTGTGTGTTTGTGGATTTAGAGAAAGCTTATGATAGGGTGCCAAGAGAGGAGTTGTGGCATTGTATGAGGAAGTCGGAGTGGTGGAGAAGTATGTGAGGATCGTGCAGGATATGTATGAGGACAGTGTGACAGCGGTGAGGTGCGTCGAATGACAGGTTAATGTGGGATTGCACCAAGGATCGACTCTGAGCCCTTTCCTGTTTGCAATGGTGATGGACAGGTTGACGGACGAGATCAGACTGGAGTCTCCATGGACTATGATGTTCGCAGATGACATCATGATCTGTAGGGAGAGTAGGAGCAGGCTGAGGCGAGCCTCGAGAGGTGGAGGTACGCACTGGAGAGAAGGGAATGATAGTCAGTCGAGTAAGACGGAGTACATGTGCGTAAATGAGAGGGAGGGTGGTGGTATGGTGCGGTTGCAAGGAGTTGAGGTGGGGAAGGTGGATGGGTTTAAATACTTGGGATCAACTGTCCAAAGTAACGGAGAGTGTGGGAGAGAAGTGAAAAAGAGAGTGCAGGCAGGATGGAGTGGTTGGAGAAGAGTTGCAAGAGTGATCTGTGACAGAAGGGTAGCTGGCAAGAGTGAAGGGGAAAGTATATAAGACGGTAGTGAGACCAGCTATGTTGTATGGTTTGGAGGCGGTGGCACTGACAAAAAGACAGGAAGCGGAGCTGGAGGTGGCAGAGTTAAAGATGCTGCGATTCTCGTTGGGAGTGATGAGGATGGACAGGATAAGGAATGAGTATATTAGAGGGACGGCGCAGGTAGGACGGTTTGGAGACAAAGTGAGAGAGGTGAGATTGAGTGGTTTGGACATGTGCACAGGAGGGAAGCGGAGTATATCGGGAGAAGGATGTTGAAGATGGAGCCGCCAGGCAGGAGGAGAAAGAGAAGGCCAAAGAAGAGGTTCATGGATACGGTGAGGGCGGACATGCGGTGGTTGGAGTATCAATGGAAGATGTGGAGGATAGAGCGAAATGGAGACGGTTGATCCGCTGTGGCGACCCCTAACGGGAGCTAGCCGAAAGAAGAAGAAGAAGATTAAAAAACAGGAAAGATGTGCATAGCATGACACTTGCGAAATCCAAATACACAATAGTTGCCATGGAAACAGCAACTTGGCAATTTAGAAAATCTGACTTATCATTATTGATTGATATACATTTGTTTAACTTGATTGATTGATATATTTGGCTGATACCCAAATTTGGCTGATATATTTTCTACCAGCTCAGTTTTACATGTTTTGGATGGACTTGATGAGAAGGAGAAGAAAAGGAAGACCTTTGACTAATTTTGACGCCTTTTTACTTTTACACACATGTACTACACATACGTACAAATAAACTATGTAAGTGTCAATTTGACACATTAAAAATGATTGAGGTATGGCACCAACAAGATCACAAAAAGTCCCATTTGATTATGAAGTTGTTGTCATGGAAACCAGTGACATGTCAAAACCACTAAACAGTGAAGAATTGGGGAACTATAGACATGTTAGTTTAACTTCAGTTATGGGGAAGATGTTGGAGATGTTAATTTAAAGGAATGGACATGGAAGCATTTGAATACATTCAAACCAGTTAAAGGTAGTCAGCATGGATTTAAGAAGGGGGTCATGTTTAACAAATTTAACGGAGTTCTATGAGACAGTTTCTAACTGGATGGACAAGGGAAGTACGGTGGACATTGTTTCTTTCCACTTTCAAAAAGCTTTTGAGAAGGTACCACATAGAAATCTGTTGACTAAAGTGAGGGATTATGAAATGGCTGGTAGAGTAGCCAACTGGACTGTAAACTGGATTGTAGTGTGAAGCAAAGAGTGGCTGAGAGTGGTTGGATGTCTTGCTTGGAGGATGTAAAAAGGGGGTACCTCGGGGATCCTCAGTACTGGGACCATTACTATACCTAACTAGCAGAGCTTAAAACCGTCACTTCGCTGACAGACCAATTAGTCGTAGTATTTGCAAAAAGTTTGGGCGAGAAGGAGACGGAAAGGAAGACAAATTTACCCGTGCGTGGAGTGCTTTAACCCCTCCAACCCACACCCTCCCCATCCTCATTCCTGCTCCCCCCCCCTTTGCCCCCCATTCGTCCTGATGTCCCTTCCTGCTAGAAAAGTCTCACATATACGATGACAGCTTTTGACAGGCCCCTCTATGTTTTTGGGTGTTTTTTGGGGAGGGGGGGGGGTTGAACGGAGGACAAATTTACCCATGTGAAGAGTGCTTTAACTTCAGCGTTGCCCAAGAAAAAAATAAAATTGTAATTACCTCTGCCACCACGACAGGTGGAGAACACGGTACACATTCACATAGAGACTTATACCCTGCCCCCTACACCCCCATGTGAGGCCATGGCCACATAGCCTATATTACCCCCATGCGAAGTTGTATTTGTACCTAGAGTTTGGAGTGGAACTTTAATATGTGGCCTGCATAAGGAAAAAGAAAGCCACAGAGGAGAAAAGAGGAAAAAGAGCGAAAAAGAAAGAGAGAAAGAGGGGGAGAGAGAGAAACACACACACACACACACACACACACACACACACACACACACAGCGTTTAGATATGTAGCTTTACATCAATGATTTGAATTGTGGGGTAAGAATAAACTTTCCAAATTTGAAAATAACACGAAGTTTGGAGGTAAGGTAAACAGCAGATGGGGCGGTGGGAGGGTGATCAGATTCAGGACAGTCTCATACTGGCAAAAGACTCGCAGATGCAGTTCAACACAAGGGGATGTAAGGTTCTGAGAATGTGTTAGAATCATGCAAATAGGGATTATAAAATGCAAATAGCAATATTGGGGCATGTCACAGAGGTGAAGGATCTTGGGTGGAAATAGATATGCAGGGTACGCAGATAGCACAGTGCCAGGCAACTATACTTAGAGCTAATCAGGTTTTTGGTTGTGTTCATAGGGGATGAATTATATATCAAAAGAGGTAGTTTTTGGTAAGACAAATTTAGTGAGGCCTAAATTTAGTAAGACAACACTGTACACAAATTTAGTGAGGCCTCATCTCGAATATTGTGTGCAGTTTGCTTCACATCACATCTGAGGAAGTACATAGTTGCCATAGAGAGGGTGCAGTGGAGGGTGAGTACATTGATACACGGGCTAGATGGACGAAGCTATGAGGAGCGGATGAAGGAGAGAGGACTTTATACATTTGAAAGGAGGTCATTAGGAGGTGTTGTGGTCGAGATGTTTACGATAATGGAGGCAATAGAGAAAATATGTGTATAAGAATGGACAATGACAGGACAAGATGCACTTTTTAAGAGTTAAAAAAAAAAATGAAAAAAAAGAGACTTAGGATGGTAGGAGAGCAGAGGTATTTCATACAGAGAGTGGTGAATGCATGGAATGGTCTCCCTGCAAAGGTCGTGACAGTAAAATCAGTGGATTGTTTTAAAATTTAGTTAGATAGCTATCTGGAAATTATAGGGGTGAGGGAGTATGAACACATTGGAATAATTGTGCAGCCTTGATGGGCCTAATGGTCCCCTTCAGTGTTGAAGGTCCTTGTATTTCCTTCTATTCTTACTTCAGAGGAAGTGCAGCGGGTTGTGCTTTGTTGATGCTAACCCTGGTCTTGCCTTCCAACATGTGCTGGCCCAAAACTCCAGCCTAAACCCTATTCCAAGATGGGGTTGAAGCTAGAGCTTTGAGCCGGACATTACAAAATTCTAATGTTGCTGTCCTCAAAACATTTCCGAACTAAAAAGTTCAGAGAACATGATACCCCACGCACCAGTGTGAAGGCATATACGTCAATGTCAATGAAATAATTATTTTAAGGATCATTAAAAAATTTTAAAAAATCCAGAAGTTCAGCCCCACTGAAGGAGTCTTATACACCACACCACTCTTTCCACGATAATAAGACGACGTTGAGTCACAGTTTAGGAGATGAAGGCTTTCGTGATCACCATAGAATGCAGCATCAATCAACATCACACATAGCCATATTGGCAGCTTCTTCTTCACCTCTTCTTCACCACAATACTGCACCCTCACATGCCAAGCCATCTCATGCTACAGTATGTATATGACATCACCTGTCTAACACGTTACATTAGTTCTTCGTGCTTGTTTGTTTTTTATAACATACTTAAAAACAGTAAGTTTACTGTTTGGAATGAATTTAAATTATGTTTGGCTGCCAGACAGGCAGAGTAAAACAATTATCTCACTCCTCTCTGTGCATGTGTGATTGGGACAAATTCAAAGCCAAAGTACGGTAAAACGGCAAACTTGTCTTCCTATTATTCATGTTCCGATTCATGTTCAAAATATAACATTCAATTTAATTAAATTGTTCCTCGATCATAAACTGAAGATCATAAACTGTTTAGAATGACAGACAGATGGATGGGCATGAACCAAATGTTGAACTCCGCTTTTCGCTTCGCATGTGCAGGTTAATGGACAGCAATCTAGCAAAAATTGTTGGCACGGTGACGTACAGTGTACAGTGCCTTCAGAAAGTATTCACACCCCTTGACTTTTGTCACATTTTAATTGTGTTTCAGCCTGAATTTAAAATCCATTCAATTTAAATTTTTTTGCCACCGATCTACACAAAATACCCCATAATGACAAAGTGAAAATATGTTTTTAGAATTTTTTTACAAATCAATTTAAAATGAAAAGCTGAAATGTCTTGCATCAATAAGTATTCAACCCCCTAAGTCAATACTTTGTAGAAGTACCTATGACAGCGATTTCAGCTTTGAGTCTTCGTGGGTATATCAGCTTATTGGGTATATCAGATTACAGCTTTGAGTCTTCTTGGGTGTATCAGCTATGCACATCTGGATTTGGGGATTTTCTCCCATTCTTCCTTGCAGATTTGCTCAAGCTCTGTGTGGTTGGATGGGGAGTGTTGGTGAAGAGCAATCTTCAAGTCTTGCCACAGATTCTCAATGGGATTCAAGTTTGGGCTTTGGCTGGGCCACTCAAGGACTTTCACATTCCTGTTCTGAAACCATTCAAGCGTTGCTTAGGCTGGATGCTTGGGGTCATTGTCCTGCTGGAATATAAATCTTTGCCACAGTCGAAGGTCTTTTGCACTCTGAAGCAGGTTCTCCTCAAGGATTTGCCTGTATTTGGCTCCATTCATTGTTTGCTCTATCCTTACAAGTCTCCCAGACCTTGCCACTGAAAAGCATCCCCATATCATGATGCAGCTACCACCATGCTTCATGGTAGGGATGGTGTTAGATGGGTGATGAGCTGTGCTCGATTTCCACCAGACGTAGCGCTTTGCATTCAGCCCAAAGAGTTCAATTTTAGTCTCATCAGCCCACAGAGTCTTTTGCCTCATGCTCTCAGAGTCTGTCACATGCCTCCGGGCATGCTGTCATGTGCCTTTTTCTCAAGAGTGCCTTACATCTGGCCACTCTCCCATAAAGTCTAGATTTGTGAAGTGCTGGGGAGACTGTTGTCCTTTTGGCAGGTTCTCCCATCTCAGCATAGGAACTCTGTAGTTCTGTCAGAGTGGTCATTGGGTTCTTGGTCACCTTCCTGACAAAGGTCCTTCTTATCCGGTTGCTCAGTTTGGTTGGACAGCCAGCTCTAGGAAGAGTCTGCGTAGTTCCATATTCTTTCCATTTCCTAATTATGGAGTTCACTGTGCTCTTGGGAACTTTCAACACTCTAGAAATTGTTTTATACCCTTCCCCAGAGCTACACCTCCTCACAATTCCATCTTGGAGTTCTACAGACAGTTCTTTTGACTTCATGGTATCGTTTCTGCTTTGACATGCAATATCAACTGTGGGACCTTGTATAGAAAAGGTGTGTTTCTTTCGAAATCATGTCCAATCAATTGTATTGGCCACAGGTGGACTCCAATCAAGTTGAAGAGACATCTCAAGGATGATCAAAGGAAATTGGATGCACCTGAGGTCAATTTGGAGTGTTATAACAAAGGGGCTGAATACTTATTGACGCAAGCCATTTCAGATTTTCATTCTTAATTAATTTGTAAACAAAATCCACCAAACATGTTTTCACTTTGTCATTATGGGGTATTTTGTGTAGATCAGTGATAAAAAAATTTAATTTCATCAATTTTAAATTCAGGCTGTAACACAACAAAAGGTGAAAAAGGTTGAGGAGTGTGAATACTTTCTGAAGGCACTGTATGTAACGGCATCCGCCTTTGTTCAGCCAGTCGAGCAGCATTGTTCAAAATGCCACAACAAGACACCTTTTATGAGTATTACATGCTTCTTGACATTGTGAGAAAAGTACATGCCGGTGGGGAATATTCATCTCAACGTCTCGGTCCAACTGTTTTGTAAAATTTGCATATTTATCAATTCACTATAATACCTGAAAAAAATTCTCTCATGCTCCTGATCTAATCTTCTCTTATGAATGCAACGTCACTGCATTTTCTCGTCTATCTTTATCACAAAGACATACAAGCCCTGGAATCATTTGAGTTGGTCTATGTTAAAGCCTCTAATACGCAGCATTGTGTTTTACGACGTGAAGCCATTGAGACCAAACACAGTATGATGATGTGGCCAAAGCAGTATTCAATAAAACATGAGCATTACTTCCTTCGACGTGAATATAATTATCATTGTAATATATCCACAAATTATATTTGCTTTGATAATAATAATCAGCTGATGAAACTGTCTGTATTTTTCTATTCACAATTACTTCGAAGTCTTACTTCTGAGCCACTCGCTGCAGAATCTCCTCCATTGAGAAATCTTTTTCCACTGCTACTTCTACTGTTTCCTTCCATTTATGATTTACCGATGGTGAATTTGACCTGGTTGGTTCTGGTTCATTCCCCGAGACTATCCAGAAGCTGTTTCTTTTCTTCCTAGTCATTTACCTTGCTCCTTTGCCATTTGAATTAGGCCATTATAGAAGTAGTAGTAGTTGTAGATCTACCTTACCCAGCTGCCTTCTACTAAGTTTTGTAAACCAAACCATACGTGATCATATACCTGGTACTCGGCTCATGACCAAGCCTGGTGTTGGTTTAATGGTTATGGTGGCTGGCTTGAGATCTTGGGGTCTTGAGTTTGAGTCCCTGTTTACCTGTTAAATAACACCACGGGGGTTGACTCAGCCTGTCATCCTTTTGAGGTTGGCAAAATTATTTCCAGCTTACTGGTAACGGGGGCACTGCATCAGCAGCACAGCTGTGATCCCAGCAATGAGGCAACCAGCAGCCGCAGGCTGCATATGAAATGATAATAACTCATTACCACCTCTTATCTTGATATATAACTATTGAATATTAGTTGCTGTTTCTTGTTTTTGTCACAAGTTGCATTTTCATTTCCCGTTTTGCAGGAAATCTCTTCGAGTCAAAATCCGCAGTCGACCGACCATGGGACCAACGGTATGCCACTGTATATGTGTGTTGACTTTCACTAATATTTCCACTTCATGAAACATTATGGGGAGTTTTTATATATTTTAGCTTAAGCCAGCACTGCCCTCCATGTCAAAGTGTGTTTTTGAATTGGTTGCATTTTATAAATCGGCTTGGTTGTTGTTCTTCGTCTCTTTCTTCTTCTTCTTTAAGGCAAGAATAAAGGCAACTGAGTAACAAATGATTTTGAGTCAGAAATGCAGGAAAAGAAAGAAAAATCACATTTTATTACAATTGTGGTTAACAAAAAAAAACTACAAGCCGGTAGGCGACATGGGTGGTCGCTATATAATTGCCTACTAGTCATACAGTTTTTGACGGATCGGGCTGAAAATTTTTGACAAAGGTTGATTATAGTGCGCATAAAAGCGCGGAAGCCGATTTTTGATTTTCGAAAAAAATATATATAAATATTTTTCCGATTTTTTTCAAAAATTTCAAAGTCCCGTTGCTAGGCAACGGTGGTATCCATAGCAACGGTGCTCAAAAGCATACAACTCGATCCTGGTATGAACCTACCAGTCAAGTTTCATCAAAATCGGTTGACTCCTCTGGCCTCCAGACAGGTCCATTACATACATACAGACAGACGGAAAACCTGACAATAACGGTAGTCTAGCGACCACCCAACACACGGGATATATTCATTTTATGTCACAAGTCCAATTATGCATTGTGGGAACCCGAGTGAAAATCTGAGATCGTTAAAATCAGAATGTGTGGCTGAAAAAATATTAGAATATTAGTTTTTTAAAATCTTGTTTCCTCTTTGTTGTGAAAGGTGGGGTCTTATCTGTTATGACCCTCCTAACCCATCATCTCCCTCCCCTATTCCCTTTCCCACCCTATTTCAAACTTTAGCGACTGGTTTCACTGTTGCATCTTTCATGTTGATTGCATTTTTAATTAGGGGTCACTCGGTGCAAACTTACCTTCAACCCCTTCTTATGTACCTTTACCACCAGAAATATCATTCTTAAGTGAGTGATCATACATAGTATCATTCTAATCTACATTAAATGCAAGGTTTCATCCTCGCACTTTTTATGTTAATTAAAATTTTAATTGGTTAAAGGGGTCAAAAGAGTGCGATTTTCGTTATAACATTACATTTTACCGAGACTGGTGGCCCAAGATTTATTGACTTTGTATATGACCCTGTTGCATCTTTCTATAAACAACATTTCTGTGAACTTGTGAATTGAAAACCTGCAAAAAGGGTCATTAAGTCAAAAATGGTTCATCCGTGACCTTTGACCTTTCTTAAGTACACTTTCCACCACCAATTACATTCTTAAGTTGATGAATAAAACTTATATTGTCTATGGGTAAATTTTAATGTTGGTTTTAGACTTGCACCTTTTATGTTAAATAAATGTATAATTAGCAGTTAATTAACCTCGTTCTTAAGTACCCTCTCTACCACAAATCCCATTCTTAAGTTCAATTTTCTCATTCAGTGTACTTTCCTCTACCAAATGACACTGGTGTGATATTTGCACCCTTCATGTTGAATAAATACAATTTGGGGTGCGTTTTAGGGTGGCACCCCCACCCCACCCACCACTGGCGTAACTTAAGAATCGGGTTTTTGTGGTCCCCTAACCTAATTCTACAGCACTGGCACCCGAAACCTTCTGCACCTTCCATGTTGAACAAATCTCACCTAGCTCCCAGACTATTAGTATTATTATTTGTAAGGCCTAAGTTGCTCATGGACCATTATCTTAACACTCTTACGTGCCTGTCATTGCAGTCACAAACAAGACAACCTTTGAAACACAAGGAAAATCCCATTCCTATGAACAGATATAGATGGCTGGGTAACCTACTCAAACAAAACAAACACTCAAATGAACATGATGGACTGTTATTGCACTTTGAAAATGAGTCCGTGGCAATGCAACAACTAGGAGACCCTTTTCTTTCTGTTTTTTAAAGCAATTGTTCACCATATTGAATCAACATATTGATAATGAAAAACCCACCCACATGGTTAATATGTTGCTTCAACAAGTGCATGCCATTCTCATGTATTGATTTGATATATATATATATATATATATATATATATATATATATATATTGTACTGTTGTAAAAATAATAATAATAATAATAAAGCTTTCAAAGAGAACATTGATTTTGGTCAAATATTTTACATTGAAATGTTCTGTTAGTCTTTTGCTTTAAAATTTGAATCAAAGGGAAGAAGGAATTTAATGCAGCTAGGGTTAACCATACCGTAATGTAAATGCCTGACCAACTGAAATGTGCTCAGGACTCAAGCTCAGGGCCAACGTTTTGGCAAGAGTAGCTTTCATGAGGGGATCACACAAACAATGTGCAAAGCTGTTTTAAAAAAAGCTCCTTCGACGAGCGGGCAGGGGCAGCAACTGCAAATGGGTTTTTAAAACACATGTCTGAAATGTTTTTACATGTCAATCACACAATCACAAAGTTACTTCTGCTTCTTGCAGATGACAGCATGGCTGCCAGGTAGCTATCATTTTGGTGGGGCATGACTATGCCACTGATGCTGTGCCCCCATACCAGTGCAGTGGTACTCATTTCACCAACCTCAGAAGGATAACAGGCTGACTCAACCCCACCTGATGTCAATTCAGCAACCAACAGGGCTCAAACTCAGGACTCAAAGATCCCAAGCCAGCCACCCTAACTGCTAAGCCAACACCAAGCTTACAAAGTTACTGAAGATAAATCAATTTCAATGTGGCTTTGTCTCCCGAGTCGGTTTCCAATCATTGTAACATTAATGCTGAACAAATCACTCAAAATTAATAGTTTTTTTTCTCTCTGTTGGGCAACAAACTCATTGATCAACTATCATAGGTGGCAATCACAATTACGTCCAAAAATACCACTCAGTACAAATGATGTTTAGTTTTCTTTATCATTTTCAATTGATGTTTAGTTTTCTTTATCATTTTCAATTGATGTTTAGTACATTTGTACAATGATGTACAATGATGTACAAATGTTTAGTTTTCTTTCCATTGTGAGATGAAGCTATTTTGTCGATAAAATCGAGACTCATGGAAAGGAGGACAAGGAATTGAATCAATAGGTGAAGAGTAGATGTGAGAGATAAAGAAATATAGTAACCTGGGTTTGGGGAGGGTTAATGTAGTGGACAAGAATAATTGAAACCTTTATTGCAAACTGGCAGCCCAGACAAAAAAAATCCCTGGAAAGAAGCAGACAAACACTGAAGACAATAATAATGTACTGCAGTAAAATGCATTGAATTGTCTCAAAATGCCTTGAATAGAACAAAATGAACCATGTGAAGTGTTGGCGAGGACCAAGGAGGCTGGTCAGGTAGGAAAGATCACTGGTAGGGATGGAAAACAGCAAGGGATGGTGCTGTGTTGCCAATTCCAAGGTGTGGAGGGAAGACTGAGCTTCGAGTTACAAAAATGGGGGAAAAAGGAACAAAAGTGGAGATGAGCAGGGGCATTCCATGTCAAGTGTACACAACCTCCTGACACTAATACCTCATTTTCTCCCCGTATGTTGGTCATTTATTCACTTGGGTGAAAAAACTCAAAATACCAACTTTTAGACCTGGTGGCATCGGGCCCTTTTGGGCCCCCCCAAATTTTGGCACCCTGACTGCCCCACAATATTCCAGAGGCCATATCACAGGTTGTAGTGGTCCGATTTGGCTGATCTTGGTATCAAAATGCTCGTAAAAGCGAGATCTTTCGAATTGCGTAAAGTAAATCACTCAAACAGTAATTCAAAAAAGTTATAGTTTGGGGCGCCTTGACCTTGGGCCCCGCTCCCCAGCCAAACCGATGGTCCCGATTTTTTCGTGTGAGAATACCCCTTCATATACTCCAACACCTCAGCATAAATGAAAATGGGATCTCAATGGGTTCAAGTGTTGATGATGGTTTATTGTTCGGGACTCGGGTGCTGGACCACACAAACATAGCACAATATTTGAACACAAGATTTCCAATCCACCTATATCAGTATATTGTACATAAATTTTCCACATGCACATGCAGAACTGAAGCGATACTAGTATGAGTAAGAGTTTTTCCTAGCATTTATATAGTCAAGATTTTTTGCCAACCAATGTTTTATTTGACAGCTGTGTTTCTTTTTTACTGATTTGGTAGGTTCTACCTGTAGCAGTTTTTGGTTCTACGGAAAGAAGGATATCAGAAATGTCTAAAATGCAGTGATCTTCAATTAGGAAAAAAGAAAACTATTTGCGGGCCCGTTTGGATGAAAGAAATTCACTTTCACTTCACGAGTGTCCTGAAAGGCTTCCATGATGCAGGCAAGCCACCATTTCCATCATAGTGCACTGTGACATAACCTGAGAGTTTCCCTGTTAAAAGTTGGTGTAGATTTTGAAATAGCTGACTCTATACGGTGTTCCTCGCTAAGGCTGAATTCGTGTACTTGAAGAGCAGTTTCAGAATAGGGATGAAAGCATGAAGTTTTTGAGTTCCAGCTATGGTTTTGGCCGTTTTTACCTTTGTTCCAGATTTCGTTCTTCCTCGTCATACGCCTCTTGGATCCCGTAACCGAACTTCAATTCATTCAAACCATTTTCAGCAAAGCGAAAAGATCTTTTGGAGAAATAATTTGCTGTCGTAAGTCTACGCAGGCTCTCACATGTTGCTTCTCGTTTGACTGTACCTCCACGACATCTGAAGGCCCTTGCCATGACTTGTGGCAAAAAAATGCCATTCTGCATCAATACCATATCTCTGATTTGTGACGACATAGGTTTATGAAGGCTTTGCAATTCTTACATTGGCCAGCGCAACCTCTGAGAAATAGTAAGTTCTTTACATTTCCAAAGCTAGATTTCAGGTGTTCAATGAGCATTCTTTGAAGAGGTGGAATGACAACGTCGTGAGTATTGCATTCTGAATATATCGTGAACGAATCGTTGTTTAATTTGCCATCGTCCATTTGAAATAGTAACCCAGGGGTGAATTGTCGCTTGAGAGCAGTTCCAATGGAATCCTTGGGCCGCATCCTGGACGAAAACGAATAGTTCTCTGAGAAGTCTCCAATAATGAAATTCTCCTTCACCGATTTCGGCTTTCTTATTTTTCAGAAACTGAGATTGGCCTTGGCAATGAAGTCGTGTCTCACTAATTTTACCGCACGTTCACAGGATTGATTAATGAATTCTTCCAAGGCGACCATGGAGCTCAGTTCAGATCTGTCGGTGGATGTCCACAGTTTAAACTGAATTTCATCAATATCCTCTAGTTCATAAGCACTCAGTAGCTCGGTTTTGAAGTCTTCAATTGATGGGCAACCTTCACAATTCTGAAATAACTGCCGGGTGGCTGGTTACAAACTATGCTGCTATCACATGATGATAGCTAGGAAGTTCGGCTATCTGTGGCATTTTGGAACCAAACATCATGAGTTTCACATTTTGATTCATCGTACATACACATACACTGTGTACCGCCTGAACCGGCCAGGACACACTCCGAGGGACGGAGCATGGCAACGTCGCGAATCCAACTTTCAAGCCAGGGTTCTTCTCTTTGAATTTCTGAAACAGTTCCTTGAGATTGTTTAGTACCAGGCGCTTTTGAATTTTGTCTTTTCCATGTCATTCCTGACCACCACACAGTCCTTTTTTCCAGCATTATTCGGCTGACTTCATCACTTCGGTAAAATTCGGTTACGGCGGATTTCACTTCGTCAGGCAATATTTTACCCTGTTTGGGATTTGGAGACGATAGCATACCATTTTCTTTCTCTAAAATTTTGGCTTGCACAGCCATTCTTTGGGAGCAACTGAATTCATCATCATCCCTCTGATGCTCATATTCCAGCAATATTTGTCAGTATACGTATTTGCTCTGAACGGCTCGAAACAACGTATTTTTCTTTCAGGCTTTTTATCACCTTGCATGCAGTTTTCATCCATTTTGACCATGTATTTTGTGTTTTCTCCGCAGTGCTTGGTCCAGCAACTAGTTCTAATTTCTTTCGCACAGAATCTTCCACTTTACTTCGCTTTTCAGGAACGTACCCTGGGTTCCTTTCGCCTTTCGTTTGGCGAATGGGCTTTCGCCTATCATCGATAACGACTGGTTTAATAGGTCAATTCTGCTTCTCGCTCAAAAAACTCCTCGTCCCATCTGTCGAATAGATTCTGCAATGCCTTCGATAGTATTTCTGATGATAATTTCGAACTGGTCGAAGATGATTCTTCAATACGCTCTGGTGACAACTGAGAAAGTTTTTTCTGCACGAAGTACAAAGTCTGTCATCTTTTTCACCTTTGAAGAAAATTTCATCAACATATCATTTGACACATTGCGAAGATCTTTTCGTTGTTTCGTTTTGTGGCAGCTGAATGGATCGCAACAGTATTTTCGGAACTCCTTTCGATCTTTAGTCGCCATGCTTACTGCAAAATATGCAAAAACTGAGATTAGCCCATTTATAACTTAATTCGATGATGGTTATACAAAAAATGTACACTTAAAAACCAATAGACACAATAGGCAGAATAATTTTTCGCAAATGATGCAATATATATATAATAGTCCAGAGATGATGATTGTCAATTTCAGACATAAAGTCGCCTGCCAGCAGGTGACATCATTGGAATGATGACGGCAAATGTCGCCCAATGTCGAATCAAGAATTAGTGATAGTGGACCCCGAACAATAAAACCATCATCACACTTGAACCCATTGAGATCCCATTATAATTTATGCTGAGTTGTTGGAGATTATGAAGGGGTATTCTCACACGAAAAAATCGGGATCATCGGTTTGGCTGGGGGCGGGGCCCAAGGTCAAAGGCGCCCCAAACTATAACTTTTTGATGACTGTTTCGGAGGTGATTTTACTATACCGATTCGAAGATCTCGCTTTTACAAGCATTTTGATACCAAGATCATCCAAATCGGACCACAACCTGTGATATGGCCACTGGAAGATTGTGGGTCAACTGGGGGTGCCCAAATTTGGGGGGGGGGCTAAAATGGGCCCCGATGGGCCCCAGGTCTGAAAATTGACACATAATGTTTTACCGTGGATACAAACACTTGCACAAAAAAAGAGTGAAATCTGAGACGATGTGTCAAAATTTCGCTGAAAAATGTGTGCACTTGACATGGAATGCACCAGCAGTGAGCCTGAAAATTGAAAAGGCTGTAATAAGGAGCTCATTTACATATTTTGCTTCTTAATAAAAGAGAATACAAAACATGGAGTTGTTAATTTATGGTTTACTTTGTTACTGATGCCATGATTGGCATTGACGTGAACAATCAACTTAACTCCTTGACACAGTGGCACCGCAATTATTCTGTGAGAATAGCTCTTAAATATGACACCTCCAGTACATCTGGAAAATTTCCCATCCTCACAATGAAATATTATTAAACATAGATCACTAAACATGTGCATTTGAAGCTGGTACAGGGAGGGAAGGGACAGTGATAGGAGGAGGTGGCACTGGAGCACTCGCTCCTCCTTCCAGATCTGAATCTGGGAGGGTAGGGTGGAAGTATGATTTCAACACACCTTAACCATGGGGACACGGTATTTCGACATTAACAATCCTTCTTCGGAAAAACAAACCCCAACAAAGTTCTACCATGATTCAACTAAACCAGTCAAACCAGTCTAGAAATGGCATGCATGTGCACACACACACACACACAGAAATACTTCAAGGAACTCTCACCAAATGTAGTTTTAGTTGGACTTCATTAAGAGCAGACATGAGCAGAGCAAGAACTGAGAGTCTAGTTCACAAACTTCCAACATGTTCTCGACTTAGAATCCGGTCTGCATAAGGTCATGCCTCATTTTCATTACAAAGTCTTCGATGCAAAGAGGATAAGATAAGATAAGACAAGTCTCACCGAGGGCAGCTCTGACAGGGCCGGTATAATACCCCATTTTTAGCTCACCTGGAATGTAGTTCTGGGGAGCTCATGGGATGGAGCGTCGTCCGTCTGTCAGTCTGTCTGTTCGTCTGTCCACAAACACCTGTAACTTCTTCTCTGAAACTGCACATACGATTTCGATGAAACTTGGCCATAACCTTCATCACCCGGTATGTACCAAAGGGGGTCTACCAAGGATTGCCCCCCCCAAAATAGGTATTTGTTTTCTTCTCAGAAACTACAAACACAATTCTGATGAAACTTAACCACAACCTTCATCACCTGTGATGTTCCAAAGTTTGCTCATGCTATTTTTTAAAAATCGTGGCCTTAGGTGGTTTATGGAGGAGGGAGGTTGCCCCCCAAAATAGGTATTTGCTGACTCTGTCCCACGTTGACGTCCTCCTCAGTATCATTATTCTATCAGGTGAGCACCCCGGGGTATTGCCCCTATTTTTCTCTATTTGAACATGTGCAGCTCAGGATTGAACTCAAGGATTATTTTGAAAGCCAAGTGGCACAATGACGATGCTATTCGGCCTTTGTAAAGATTGTGTTGCAAAAATTCGACTTTTTTGTTTTGCCACTGCAGTTGTTTCATAAAGATGGAGTTTATAATAAAATATAGCACTATTATTCGATGATGTTAATAGGTAAAAGTAGTTTATAACGTCTGTGCACATGTGTTTTGAACATAACATAAATAAATCCAGACTCAAACTTGGTGATGCCAGAGTTTACACTCTGCAGGATAGCCTGAACGTGGAGACTTGAATTTAAACTTGAACTGGCTGAATGGTCTCTTGGGGAATGTGATAATTCTCAGTTTGGTTACACGTGCCGAGAGTTGCAAATCACACATTCTCACTGGTAATTTATTTGCACAGGGAGAAGAGATATATTCTACAACCACGAGGATGAAAAGTCAAATATAAAGTTTGATAAAATGTGTAAATGCAACCAGACCAGGAAGCACAAAGAACTAGAAAGCATCCCAAAATGCAAAGCCCGTCCGCATCCGCTTTGTACTCGAACGAAACTTGTCGAAAACAACAGCAAATTTTTATTATTATTATTATTGAACACCTTATCGCGTGTAGTCTTGAGAAAAAGAACATTGGAAGGGTCTTTTCAACTCTAACTTTGCGTTTCTGAACACGATCTATATTTCTATGAGCCATGATTTTGTCCGAATATCGATATTCCCCAACGCTGAGAGAGTGAACAGAAATTTTGATTGGTCGAAATGTCATATATTGTCCAAGTACTGCTAAACTGGAGGTGTTTGGATGTTCCAGCAAGGCGAGTTACGTTCTACAGCATTCAAGTATGTAATTAATTTGAAGTAAAATGAAAGTTTTAAAGACTGTTAAAAAAAACAAATTGAAAGTTTACTGCCGTTGATACACTAGCTTACACACCACCTTATTTAACACATTCAATTTTGTGCCTATTCTTTATGTCATTTATTACGTCCTAAAAAACAGTAAGTTTCCTGTTTGGAATGATTTTCAATTTCGTTTCATTGCCAGACAGGTGGACAGAGTAAAGCAATGTTACCTTACTCCTCTGTGCGCATGCGTGATCAGGGTGGGATTCCATACAATTTGCCAAATTCAGAGCCAAAATACTGCCAAACTGCAGGTTCATGTTCTGATTCGTGTTCTACGATATTCAATATAATTAGAAATGAACAGGAAAGAACCAACATCATAAATATATATGGAAAAAATTGAAGGGCCATACCAGGAACCAAACACAGGTTGTCTAGTAAACCATACCAGTATTCTGTCATCTGAGATATCTGGGTGACCCACTGGCTGAGCAACGCAATTCTTCCACAAATACAAGTGCCACTCTCTTTCCCCCACTGCTCGTGGCACTTGTGGCACATCCAGGGAGGTGGTGCAGGCGGTGCGCACCCCCACCCCCACCCTTCGGACTTTGCGCATGTCTCCGTTTCACTTTTACACAAACTGATATTTTCACCATAATTTTTATCTCCACATTATGGGGAAAAAAAAAAACAGCTCATTTCCATTTTGTCAGCATATACAGTACCTCAATCGATGCAGGGCCCACCACATTGTTGTCAGCAGTGATGTGGGTGTGTACACTGTGTGAGTATGTAGTGAGTAATCTGGAAGTACTCCCAGGTGCTCCGTACTATCGGGTGGACGAGTCCACTAGCTCATCGCTGATTATTAATCTCCAATCTCATAAAATCCAATAAAACTAATCACTAATCGCTCCACATTTTACACCACTATTTGGAGAACCATGCTTCGTGTGAAGGTAAAATCTGTTCATTTTTATATAAATTATATATATGTAATCGTTTTTTTACTCTTACCTATTTTTCTTACTCATAAAACTTGAAAAATCCATCAGACATTTCATGTAACCAAGAACACTCATTTGTGTATGGAGAAAATCTATGGAAACCCAAAAGTGAAACATCTATAAACCTGAATTTGATGTAACCGTTGTTTGTTTATATTTGTATTTTCAGCTTACCCCATTCTCAAAACAGGCACCAAGATGCTCATACTCACCTTCTGCGCTTATGAGAGCACACCAGGTAGTAAAGGAAGATGGTATTGCTGTTTATAGAGCATCTGAACAGCGTGCACTACCATTGACTACCCTTAGAGTTGATTGCAGAGTTTCTGTTGGTTTCACCAGATCTGGTCCTGAACATATTCTGTCACAGCGAGAAGACTCTAGGCTGGTAGCACATGCACATCAAGATCTTGGTGCAGTCGGTGAGTACAGTACAGCTACACAAGGACTGAGGTATTGACCCTGGCTACAGATTACACTGTTCACCCTCGGGAAGCGACAGAAAGATGACGAGTGCCATGCAATGGTTCTACAACTTCATGGACAGATGGCCTGAGCTGCCCGCGTGGTGAAACCATGACGTTTATCCGAGCTGTGCGTGGTAAAACCAAGTTTTCTGAGCTGCGCTTGGTATAACCATCAAGTTTATCTGAGCTGTGCTGGTAAAACCATCAAGTTTTCTGAGTGCGCTTGGTATAAACCATCAAGTTTATCTGAGCTGTGCATGGTAAACCATCAAGTTTATCTGAGCTGTGCACAGTGAAACCATCAAGTTTATCTGAGCTGTGCAGAGTGAAACCATCAAGTTTATCTGAGCTGTGCATGGTAAAACCATCAAGTTTATCTGAGCTGTGCACAGTGAAACCATCAAGTTTATCTGAGCTGTGCAGAGTGAAACCATCAAGTTTATCTGAGCTGTGCAAGTGAAACCATCAAGTTTATCTGAGCTGTGCAGTGAAACCATCAAGTTTATCTGAGCTGTGCATGGTAAAACCATCAAGTTTATCTGAGCTGTGCACAGTGAAACCATCAAGTTTATCTGAGCTGTGCACAGTGAACCATCAAGTTTATCTGAGCTGTGCATGGTAAAACCATCAAGTTTATCTGAGCTGCGCTTGGTATAAACCATCAAGTTTATCTGAGCTGTGCATGGTAAAACCATCAAGTTTATCTGAGCTGTGCACAGTGAAACCATCAAGTTTATCTGAGCTGTGCACAGTGAAACCATCAAGTTTATCTGAGCTGTGCACAGTGAAACCATCAAGTTATCTGAGCTGTGCAGAGTGAAACCATCAAGTTTATCTGAGCTGTGCAGAGTGAAACCATCAAGTTTATCTGAGCTATGCACAGTGAAACCATCAAGTTTATCTGAGCTGTGCATGGTAAACCATCAAGTTTACCGAGCTGTGCATGGTATAACCATAAGTTTATCTGAGCTGTGCATGGTAAAACCATCAAGTTATCTGAGCTGTGCACAGTGAAACCATCAAGTTTATCTGAGCTGTTAGAGCACGTTGTGCATCAGAAGAATCAGAAACAAACAACTTCAATGAACTGGACCATATTCCAGCAAAATACAATCGAAAGGACAAACCACGGCTTATCTATAATGCAGATGAGAAGGGCATCAATACAGAATACAAGCTGCCTAATGTTGTTGCAGGTAGAGGATATCAACCACAAGCTGTCACGGCTGAAAGAAGCAAGACTGTTACCATTAGTGGAGTGGTTAATGCACAGAGAAAATCAGATACCACCTTTCTTTGTTTTTCCCAGACAGCAAATGGTGCGAGACTTGATGCAGGGGAAAACGGTTTGGTGCTGATGCAGGACCATTTCATTAAATATGTACAATGTCAGGATGCTTCAGACACAATACTTGTCCTGTATGATGGTCACAGAAGCCACGTAGCTATTGACCTGATCAACTGGGCCAAGGAAAACAATATTGTGCTGTTCGTTCTTCCTCCACACTGTTCCCATGTCTTACAACCTATGGATATCGGATGGTCTTGGTCCCTTCAGCTGAAGTATAACCAGGAATGTTTGTCTTTTGCATGTGCCAATCGTCATTGAGCAACTAGATATGATGTGTGTGGATTGGCTTGTAAAATAAATGCAGATGAGGGACAACAGGGTAGGCCTGCAGAATTATTTCCGTGTGGTATAACATGGAGACGAATTTCCATTGATCAAAGTCCTACTCCATATTGGATGCACCCTCCTTGTAGGCTCCTGTGAGGCTGAACGCTCATTTTCTTGCCTGCAGTACCTAAAGACCTACCTAAGAGATTCCATGGGAGGAAGTCAGATGGCATATCTGGCCCTCATGGACATAAACCATGACTTCCCCCATATCCCCACATGATGCGTGACATTTTCATTTGGAAACACAAGCGCCATCTTTTCCAAAATAGCACCATTTATGAGTAATAAAATAATTCACATTCCACTGTCCTGTCTGATTTCTTTTGTGGGGAGAACCCGCTGCCATAAGCTTCCCAACCTTGGCGGATGGCGGTGCCAGGCTTTGCCCAGCACACAGTCGGTACATGCCATCATTTCACACTACAGGTGTGCACAAGCCTTTTTCCGGCAAGTTCAGACAACTATGGATCAGCTGAGCAAGTTTGCCACTTTGGCCCATTAGTCATCGCAAATCTGCGAAACTGTTGGGTCAGGGAAGAATGCAACAAACTGCAGAAAACTTCCAAGAATGCAGGAAATGCCGTTTCTGACAATCAATTTCTCAAAATTTCCTGAGGAAGGACCTCCAACCCTTCCCCACCCCTCTGGAAATTCCTGGATCTGCCCCTGATCCTAAGTTTATGAATAATCTCCTGATTTATGGTTATGTGACATTGGCGCATGGACTGAATGACCTTTTTACATGTTCATACAATTATTATTATTCTTGAATTGCTAAACTGAGGATGGGCCTGTTTGTTGCGCTGACTGCATCTTCTTCTTATCCTTCTTTTTGCATATCCAGCCATCCATCCATTGGGACCATACTCTGTGCAGAGCGTTGGTGCTGCCTAAGCAGTCTCTTGGGCTGTTGGGCACAATCCTGGACGGGTCGCCACTCCGACGCTGGATTTATTAAGAACGGCTCAATCATCCCAGCAAGCTGGTACTCATTTTGGTTAAGTACTCATAAGCTTAACCACACCTCGAATTAATTCAACATCCAAGCGGGATTTGAACTCAGGACCCTCGGATCCCAAGCCCACCACTCAAGCCATTAAGCCAACACAAGGCATATATTGCATATGGCAGCTATCATTTTGTTGGGGCACAGCTGTGCTGTGCTGCTGATGTTGTGCCCCTATACCAGTACACTGGTACTCATTTCGCCAACCTCAGAAGAATGACAGGCTGAATCAACCACACCTGGTGTTAATTCAGTGGCAAACAGGGCTCAAACTCAGGACCTTAAGATCCCAAGCAATCCACCCGAGCCACTAAGCCAACACGAGGCTTTACCTACTGTGTCTGAGCATGCTGATCATGATTCTCAGATTCCAGGTTTGAATGGCATACTTCTTGCAAGATACTGTACAGTATACGGTATATGGTATACGGTATACGTCAATTTTTTCCATTGTCGACTAATGTCCTAGAGAGCAACTCAAAGGAGTACTGACTGCTCTCTGTCGGCTGATGCCCCACCTTATACTTGTCTCTCCCCAACGTAATCAATTCCAAAACTCTCAACATAATTGGAATCGCCCATCGAAGTAGAATCTGTGCCTGTGTGGTTTTTCATTTTACTTATTCTTTGCATCCTGAGCATTCAGAAGTAATTTAATGACCTGAGCTGCAGCTATATTGGAGAATGAAACAATGCTGGGCAAAGGGGGGGGGGGGGAGAGATCTTATGACAAAGTGGAAGAACAAGAAATATGAACTTGCGTAGAAACATCACACACAGTAGGGGAGGAACAATGTTTGCATATTTTCACCATTAGTTTTTCGCTTCGAACAGAAGCTCAGAAACCAGCCGCGGAGTGAAGAGGCAACTTCAAACTCAACGGAGATCTGGGTAAGTGTTCCAATCGGTGTCATTTGTTTTCAAAACGAAAGTGAAATACACATTTACTGAAAATAAGTTTTAAAATCCAACTTGATATCATCATATTGTTAATGATGAGATCATATATCAATCATCCGTTCGAGTGTTGCACTCAATATAAACGTTGAAAGGCTGAAAAGCGACCTCTTTCCACGATGTGGAGAAGCTTCAATGAATTTGTGTTGTCAATTGTATCATGAGATACTAATGTTGGGGAAACATGGCAATCTTGTTAAAGACCGAAATTACTTGCAAACTTGTATACAGTCAAGGCTCATGGAAGAGCGAGAACACAGAACAGAACAGAACAGGATGAACGAGATCGGCCTGTTTGATGTTCCCACTGGATCTGAGCATGGTGACCATGATTCTGCAATTCCAGATTTGAACGTGATATATTTACTGATGATAAATGTTTTTAACCACATATTTTTACCTACTTTATGGTATTGTGGCACTCGTACCCACTAACCAAAATAAAGGAAAGGAAAACAAGTGAAAAGGAAGGAACATACTACACATAGACATTTGGAAGAAGAATGGTTGAGGGGAAGAATGAGGGAGTAAAGGGAGAGGGGAAGACAGAGACTGAACAAGTGAGATACAAACTTAAGCGCAACAAATTAAGGGGGTTGAAAAAAAAGTAGAAGGGAAAACTGGAGATGAAAGAGCAATGGAACAAATAAAAGGGAAGGTGGTGTGAAGGAAGATGGAAGAAAAGACAATCACAGAGAGAGGAACAGGTGGGCTTGGTGAGGGTTAACGATGCGAGAGATGATGTGAAGATGGATGAGAAGTGACCTGAGGAGGTGAACAGCTATCTTGACTGAGATTGAACAGACTGAAAAAGTTGGTTCTACTGGTGAGAGAAAAGAGGAACTTCTTCATGAATATGACAGCTTGGGTGCTGGGTAGCCATCATTTTGTTTGGACACAACTATGCCACAGCTGCTGTGCCCCTCTACCAATACACTGGTACTCATTTCATCAACATCAAAAGGATGACAGACTGAATTAACCCCACTTGGTGTTAATTCAGTAACCAACAGAGCTTGAACTCAGTTCCCTAAGATCCTAAGCCAACCACCCTAAGCACTAAACCAACACCAACCTTTGGAAAGAGGAACAAATGAGTGGAGGTGAACAATTAGCCTGGATTTTCCAGGAGTTTCACCAAAAGTTTCCAGGAATTTCCACAGGAAAAAAAATATTGCACACACTGAGGTGGATATTAACCTGAAAGATGGTTGAAGATTAATTGTGGGGTTGGACTACCACTGGTGAGAAAAGAAAGCAGGAATGTAGAAGAAAACAATGTCAAGTGGTTCAAACGCACTTAAAATGTACTCGTGCATGTCCATCACAAGTGTTTTTAATATCCCTTTCTTGGCAGAACTTTCTTGCTTGGCCAAGTGAAACTCCGCATCTGCTTCGCTTGGTCAAGAGCACGATGCATAAGGGCTGCCTTGTGTCCTTGTGTGGCCTGGTGTTTCTGGCTTCAGGTTTCAACTGGACACATGCCCAAACATTACAGGTGAGGGTGGCATGCTACTGATATCAATGGGGAAACTAATGTAACAATCGTTGCACACTTGTGGCCATAAATCTCACAGATAACTTCAAACATGGGAAAAAAGTCAGTCCATCATGCTCGTGCCAAAATGTCTCCCTGTGCAACTACCAATAAAAGTTCGTACCTCGTGAACACCCACGATGAAAGGTTTGCAAGAAACATTTCATGAATTTGTTTGCTTGTTTTTAAAACGATAGAAGGGATCTCAATGAAATGGAAGTTATTAGATAATGAATGTGATTAATTGGCAACCACTCTCCCAACACTCTGGACCTGCTTATCATCTCCAGTCCTTTGCGTCATCGGTACACCATTTCACTCCCAATTGGTTCCTCTGACCACATTCTTGTAAATGTCTCTTTACTTACCACTCGACCTCTTCTGACTGCTCTCTGAAAGCCAGTATTGGCACTTTATTATCACTAACTGGACTGGCTTACAGAAATTATATTTTGGCTTTCCTTGGGAGGATTACTGCCTCTTCTCAGATGATACCTCTGTCTGTAGAATGTATGGCTGAAGTTACTGTTGCAGGAATGGAGGATTATATCCCTTCTCTTTGAATACTATCTCTTCTTCTAAATCCTGGTTCAACCATTCCTCTGCTGTGGCCATTCATGCAAAGGACGGAGCATATCGGACTTGGAAAAAGTTTTCTTCCTCTGGCTCACATTCAGCCTTCATCACTACTCGCAATCATTGCAAATATGTTATTCATGAGTTGAAGCATTCCTGTATCCAAAGGCAGTAGTGACGACGTCTCCTCTTCTTTCACATATTAGTCTTTCTGCTCTTTTGCCAAAAGTATCTCCAACTGTCGCATTACCATTCCTTCGCTTTTCCGATCCAACGATACAGTAGCTGTCTCACTGACAAAGCAATTATTTTCTCGTCCAATTCCACATTGCATGACTCTAATATTCCAACACCCCCGATGCACCCATTATCAATCTTACTCCGCTCAATATAATCTCATTTTTTTTTCAAGTCAATAAAGTACTTCGTTCACTGGATGCAAACAAGGTTCATGGACGAGATGGCATTCCTCCTCGTATCTCCGTACCCTTGGATTTGCACTCCGTCCACAATAAAACACTTCATTCCGCAAAACCCACAGAATCTGAAAACCTACTCCGTGGGAGTACCTCCTGTGCTGCTGCCCTCCACAGGGCAGCTCACCGGATGATGGGATTGGGGTGAAGCCTTCGGGACCGACATTCCTTGATAATAGGAGGAAAACCATGGGGTAAACCTCCAGGATCAGATTGCAGTGGTGTGTAGCGAAGTGGTGCTGAGGTGTCATTCACCAGACGGCAGTCTCCTTGGGTTAACCTGAAGCAATCCCTTCATGTTGGTGCCTGGAATGTCCTATCTCTAAGAGAGGATGATCACCTGTCTCTGTTATCATCTGAGCTCAAGCATTTGAGCATAGGTATTGCAGCACTCTCTGAGGTTTGGAGACTGGATAGTGGCGAGATGATGGTGGGTGGTTACACCTACTATTAGTCTGGTTGCTCTGGTGGTTACTATGCCCAAAGAGATGCTGTAGCTGTGTCCAATAAGCTGCTCCCATGATAATTGAGGTAACACCGGTCAACGAGCTTATTATGAGACTAAGAATTTGTCGCTCCTTGGGTGTCGTTTCCCTGGTCTCTGTATATGCTCTGACTGAGGTGAATGATCTCACCGTGAAGGATGCATTCTATGCCACACTCAAATTTGTGGTTGATCAGTGTCACAGATGAGATATTCTTCTAGTCTTGGGGGATTTCAGTGCATCGACGAACTGATAGGGATGGTTATGAGACATGTATTGGTCCCTATGGGTCTGGAACTGTGAAGCAGAATAGCACGAAGTTCCTTGACTTTGCAAGAAGTCATGGACTTAGGGTGGCTGGTTCATGGTTTCAGCACCCACAGGCTCGTCGCTGGACTGGGTATTCCAATGCTGGTGGTGTGGCAAAGGAGATTGACAATGTGCACGTTGATGGTTGCTGGAGGATGATCCAGAACTGCAGGGTCAACCGGAGTGCTCAGTTCCTCAACACCAACCACAGGCTTGTTGTAGCAACTCTGAAGTTGCAGATTAAATCCAGGAGAATGGTGCCATCCCAGCCAAGGCTGGATGTTGGCAAGCTCAAGGATGAGAGGGTAGCTGAGGAGCTTGTGAACAGGTGAGTGGGGATTTGGGGGTCTGTGTGCTTTGGGGAATCCTGAAGAGTTGTGGAGTGCCTTCAAGACCACCATCCTTGAATTTGCTGGTGGATGTCTTGGAACTCACTGTAGGGCGAAGAAGAATTTTGTCTCTCAAGGGAAACTGGATACCTTTGACCAGAGTTGCAGGGCCAAGCTTAATGGCAGAGCTGAACTTGTCAGGGAGCTGAGAAGTAAAACTGTACGTGCACTAAGGGTGGACAAGGAGGCCTATGTGCAAGGAATTTGTGAGGGGGTAGAGCAACACCTGTGGACAAGTTATTCTCGTCCTCCTTACAGGGGAATTCACACATTGCGTTCCTCCAAGCCCATCCCTCGGTGTACTGCAGTTAGAGCGGAGCGTGGTGGTCTCCTGACAGAGGAGTCCGAAGTGAAGGCCCGCTGTGCCGGTTACTATGAGCTATGAGGTTACTATGAGGTTACTATGAGTACCAGACTCATCCACCAGCTGTCGAGTTGGATCTCAAGGGTGTTACTATCCCAATTGCTGACCCTCCAATCAATTGTGATCCACCAGCTGTTGAGTTGGATATCAGGGGTATTACTATCCTGATTGCTGACTTTCCAAACAACTGTGATCCACCTTTGTTTCTGGAAACATGCTGCAGTGAACCGGTTGAAAAGGGGTTCAGCTCCTGCGATCTGTGGCATCCATGCTGAACTTCTCAAGGCTGGTGGAAATGCTATACTCGTGTCATTGCAAGCAGTTCTATGCTCTACCTGGAACACAGGCATCATCGCAACTGACTGGAAGAGGGACCTTGTTGTCCCTGTAGAATAAATTATTTAGTCATCCTGTACATTTGAGTTATTTATTTGACAAACAACATAAACAAATACAAACAAACAAATATATATATATGCACATATGGAGGATCTGCACACAGACTTGCTCCAGATCTCTGAAATACATGATAAAGTTAAGTCCTTTATCTAGAATCCAGTGAGACATCGTAGTTTTTTATTTCCAAACGCTGGCGCCACGGTTTGTCAGGTCTTGATATTCTCAGGTGGAGCTCATCAGCCTTCTTGCAGCCGCCAGCTTGATTTGGTTGAGTGATTGTAGCATATATTTCAAACCCAGATGTGTAGATTCTCTCCCGGCACAGAATGACGCACAAAATGATAGAATGACGTCAAACTGCAACCCTTTTGGGTATTTTGATAGATTTCTATAGTATGTAGGTTAAAAGTCAGTCTGCTTCTAACAGACTGGTGAAATATGCTATCTTGAAGCAATTAGAGCTTAGTGAATACATCTGGACATATCCTTAGACCCACATTCCAGTTATACTGAAATCATATTCCCTCTCCAACTTGTTGATGCCTTTCATAAAAATCCCTTAGAAAGCAAGATAGCTTTTAAATGATAGGCAATTCTCTAATACTGAACTCAAGCTTATTTGAAAGGTCGGCCTGCTTATGATATCTTTACTACACAGGTCGTCATCTTTCAATAGAGGAAAGATATGATTACGTTAATTTAAATTAAAAAATGGATACATGTTCAGGCACATAGAATCATACTATATTTGAGTACGTTTCCATTTCAGATTTAATACATATATATTTTAATATCAAGTTTCATATAACATTTTATTACTGTTTTTATCACCCTCAAACACATTATGCTAATTTCGGAGAAAGTGCATCGACATCCCTCTCTGGAAAGGGAAAGGTGATCCCCAGAACTGCAACAACTACCGAGGCGTGACGCTGCTCTCAGTGCCGGGCAAGGTCTTTGCTCGGATAATTCTTGATAGGGTTCGCCACCATCTGCTTGAGCACCAGCATCCAGAACAGTCAGGCTTTAGACCAAAGAGGTCAACGATTGACCGTATCCTTGCTCTTCGTGTCCTCATTGAACACAGACGATAGTTTCAGTGGGGGCTGCTTGCAGCTGATGTTGATCTCTGCCAAGCCTTTGATTCAGTGAATCAGGACGCCCTCTGAAGGATTCTTTGTCTTTGTGGGGTGCCATCAAAATTGATCAATCTGATGTCTGAACTCTACTCTGATACTGAGAGTGCTGTGAGTGTGGTGATACCATCGCCGACTTATTTCCAGTTGTGACTGGAGTTCATTTGGGGTGTGTACTGACCTCCACACTTTTCAGCACTTGTATGGACTGCATTCTGGGGAGGATGTCGGAGAGATCAAGCTGCGGTGGATAATTTGGGAATGTCAAGATTTCTGACTTTGATTTCGCAGATGATGCAGTCATCTTTGCTAGAGACACTGGATATCCTTTTTGGGGTCCTCGAGCTGCTGAATGAGGAGTCAGAACCACTGGGATTACGGATTTCCTGGATCAAAACTAAGATCCAGGCTTTCATTGACATCGTGGAGGCTGCTATCTTGTCTGTACCTGTTTGTGGTGAGAATGTTGAGGTCATGGAGAGATGTTCTAGCTATACATATTTAGTTGACAGAGTCGAGTCTCAAGCAATCCGACTTCTCAACTCTCCCAATCTGACCTCAAAACCCAACTTCCTTGAATTATGCCGTAATTTTGGCTCCCTTTCCCCTTTCTATAAATACTAGCATATAAGACCTGTCGCTTTGCTGATGGGAATAACAATCTTTGCTGCGATGGCTAACCAATGGGACAAGAACAAAAAAGGATTCCAGAGAGATTCTACTCTCCATGCACGGATAACTAGCATCGCAAGTTGGTGTTTGCAGTTTTGCCACGTGTGCCCATGTAGCTATACACAAACCGTCTTTCGTTTATTTATTTATTTATTTTGCATCACAAACCTTCCTGGGAGTTCCATGAATCCACCATCGTCGTTGGTTTGATTGAAATCCGTTAATCCATTCTCAAGTTACAACACGACAAACAGACAGACAGACAGACATGGCTCCTTTTATAATATAGATTACTTCAGTTTCTGTTCTCAAGAACTGGCTGCTTGTATACCTCCGCCATTAGCTATACCAAACAATACTTGGCAAGGCACGACATCACAATTGACAATTCAAGGGTGGGCCGTTATGATGTTTGTTTGTTTCCCTTCACCTCTAAGCTCTGGAATCCCTTACCTTCTCATGTCTTTCTGAAGTTATAATCTGCATCTATTCAAAAGGCAGGTTTTTGAGTTCCTCAAAAACTCTTGGATTCGTTTTCATTCTTTCCTTCTCTAATTTCTTCAGTCCTTTTTTGTTTCACTTAAGGCCGAGCCCTCGATGAGGACGATACAGTTGGAGACTGGAGCCTTTAACGTATATATGCATATGTATATGTATATGTATATGTGCTTGACGGGGGAGATTGCCAAAAGCCGGCTGAAGTGGTCTGGACACTTGGTGTAAGTGCAGGAAGAGAGAATGGCAAAGAAAGTGGATAGGTTGAGGGAACGAGGTAGGAGGGAAAGAGGTAGGCCGCAGCTGAGATGGGAAGATTGTGTGAGAAGGGATATGAATCAGGGGGTGGTTGGAGAGTGGAGAGAGTTAGTTGAGGACAGAGGGAAGTGGAGGAGTATTGTGGTCAAGGCAGGGCAGAAGCTTGGTACCATTGCACCTCACCTTTATAATAAAAGGAAGAGAGGAAGAAGAATAAAAATGTGATATTCTGGACTACCATAATAACTGATGCCATGAAATCCTGTTGCACATGATAAAGTGACATCACATTTGTCCATGGGAAAACAGGTTTTCCAGGTGAATGCCAACTCTTTGTCACGTGTATTCTTCGACCTTAGTTATTGTCATGGCAAATGCTGATCAATTTTTGGAACTTGCGATGACGCACCTGGAACGTTGTAATTGTAATTTTTGGAAACAGACTGATGACGCAACTGATGACTCATCAAAAGAAACTTACCAAAAAGAAACTCGCCAAATGAATGCACAATGTACGAAAGGTTAAGAGTCATTAATTTTGTTGTTTTTTTTAAATCAGATTATTTCTCAAAAGTTGGTGCAAAGGGAGTGATGTAAAGAACTCTAGTGAAGACAGAATTACAGCAAAACATTCATTTTCTGTATTTGTGTTGTAAATAAATCACATTCTCCTTGGTAAACTGACTCACTTGATGGCAAATAGCCCAGATATTTAAAGTCGGTCGCAATGGTGCACCTAACAAAAAAAAAATCACTTTCATTCTTGAAAGCGATGGTTGGTTCTCTCCAGGGGTCTCTGCCGACTTTCTCAAAGATAAGTTGTTTGTCACGTTTTGACTTTTTATTTTGTTATCTCCATGTTTATTGTGTGTTCCTAGTTCGCTTTTGTTTCAAAATTTGTGCTATTTGGTGAGTTTTCGTCGGTCTTGTCATATTGGGTTTCCCTGAGGCCGACCCATCTTCCCATCTATGTGCATGATCGTGTTTGTCTGTATTTTCTCCTTATTACTATCAGTTTTTATTTTCTCCACTTTTCCCTCCACCCTCGTTGTATCCCTCCCAACTATACCCTCTGTTTTATGTCTTAAAATGTAAAAAAAAAAATACAACAAAAAAACGTTTTCTCTTCTCACCTTCGGCAGGTTGGAGTCAGTGCGATTCCCGACTACAGTACGTACTGTATACAACCCAGAAACCTAGAGTAGTTTTCACCGAAAAAAAAGTTACATTTATATAGACTTTTCAAGGATATGATCACAAACATTCTTTTTAAACAGCTGCTTTAGAAACAAGCGCGAGGACAAAACTGAGTTAGGCTTGTCCATGAATGCGTGCAAGCTTCCAACATGTCGTCACCGAAAAACTCCCGTAAGCCCTCGGCCTGTTTAACATCCTGTGCGTTGACTGGCTCTCCGGAAAGACGCGACTGATTGACCAAGTTCACGTGTTTGAAAAATTAATGAATTATTGAGAGAATTAGTAAGTCACGACAAGAGTAGATCGTGTTTCCAAATCGAGGCATGGTTGAATTGGCCAAACAAAATGGCGGCTAAAGGCTCCAGCAACCACAGAGGGCTGACTGAGATGGTGTGCCGCCATCTTGGTAAGGCTTATTTTGGGGTTTTTTTTTGTGATGAGCACCCCCTAAATTATCTTCAAAAGGGGTGTTTTAATTAACCCAAAGACCCAATTTTCACTCTTGCACTTCCTTGAAGTTTTCTTTGTATGCATGTAAAGTTTCAGGCTACTAGGTTTTATAGTTTTGGAGTTATTGAGGAGACACACACACACACTGACACACTGACACACACTGACACACACGCATTGCCTTTTATTAGTATAGATACAGCAACACTTTGTCTCATCAGACACAGACTCTTCAGTTAAATCTCCAAACAAAACTTCAAACAAAACACTACATGCATAACTCAACTCTTCACTCACATTGACACCGATCTGCCCCAGTACAGGTGTTCAATTTATTGTAATCGTACAAACCAAACAGTTGTGGCAAACCAAAAAGATTTAGAGAACGTCATTCACATGAGAATGTTTACTTATATATGAAAATGAACACAAGAATGATGACTTATCTGACAGGATGGTGCAGAGGTAATGTACTCGCCTGTGTTCCCGACCCAACTAAACTCTGCCATAAAAGAAACCGAACACCTAATTGTTGTTGATGCGATTTATCGATGCGACATCAGTGGACACAGATGTAATGCATGAAAACTGATGCATGTTATCAAATTTTATCTCTGTTAGAAGTCTGAAGAATGTGATGAGTATTCTTAATGTTCTCCCATCGTCATTTCTCACCGCAAGGTCTCGGGTGTACCAAGTTTAGACATCTTGTTAGGCAAAGGTTCGGAAGATAATGCTGTGGAATGTGGGAGGGGGTAATGGGGGTAATTTAACCTAGTTATGCCATTATTACATATTTACTGTAAGAGTACAATATCTGTGTGAAAATGCTTGGACATGTGGTGAACAGTATATTAGGAGATGACAATCCTGTTCACATCCTGCCCTCCGTATGTGTCTAAAACACCACTCTCCTCCTCTCCCCCCCTTTGACTCGTAACATCATTCCTTTGATATCTGTCTCTATGTGTTTTTTATTAAAATAAACTGCCGACAGCCGCTCCACAGCAAGCGAGCAGCTCACACAGCAAGTGAGTGTGAGCAGGACATTCTGCGACCATGTGCTGAAGGTAGAAACTGCCTGACACCACGCCAACGGTGGGCATGTCGCTGCATGAGTTGGTTCGAGGGGAGAGCCAATTGGTGCACGGTAGCGAGATAATTATAGCTAAAGGGCAGAGTCATCGCACGGGGAGTTTGGAGAAGGAGATCAGACCCAGAGTTGGAGTTCGGACAGGGTCCGTAACGGACATGGCACAAGCAGCCCATGCAGCTTGAGAGAGCAGTTGGGGTCTGGGTGAGACAGCACAGTAGCTTGGCCCGGCATCAACTGCTGTGGAGTAAGGGATGTCCTGCGGGGCCCCAGCGGGTCAATCCACACAGAGACTACAAATCCGGGACGAGGTCCACCAGGCCCGTCTGGTTCCTGCTGAAAAGGGAGAGGGGGTTGGGACAGCATCTAACTCTCCTTCAGCAAGGTTCTCCTGTTTTTGTCCTGTTCATCCCTCTGTCTTTACTCTGTCGAGTGAATGAGTAAGGTACACAGAATAAGCTGAATGAGTTATTGTCGGCACAAGGGTTGTTATTATTATATAGTGAAAGTACATTTACTGAAATACGTGCTGTCTCTGTCTCTGTCTCTGTCTCTGTCTCTGTCTCTGTCTCTCTCTCTCATGATCCTTTCATTTTTCGTTAAACCTGTTTGCACCATCTATATGTTGGCTTGGTACACAGTTCGTGAGTTGGGATTATTATAACCATGGTGTGAGTAAATCCGCAGTCGTTGCACGTGAGCAATAAACCACAATAGGAGGACATGTTGCAACCACAGCCATTTCGTCTTGGATGCAATCGCTCAGCCTATCTTATTTTGACAGACGAACCAGCTGTAGCGACAGATTCTCTTTCGAGTTATCTGTATGCTGAAAACTGAAGTAAAGATCTGTTCGGCTTTCCTGGCAGACGGTGTACGGTCTCTTCTGATGGTCCGTCACTAAAATGGGGGTCATGCAGGTCATAGAGTTGACCATGTAACCATACAATGGGCCACTGTAACATTAGTTTGTCAGGATTGGTCCCCCATCCAGTCACCATGACAATATTTTTTGAAGGTTTTTGGAAGGACAAACAAGGCGATTTGGGTTCTAAAGTGTTCAAGTATATAATTCAATGAAATAAAATATGTTTTAAAGGCTGTAAAAAAATATATATATATTCAGAGGTTTGCAGCTGTTGATGCAGCGTCTTTTACACCATCTTATTTAACATGTTATATTAGTTATTCGTGCCTGTTGTCTGTATCCTTTACGATGTCCCCAAAAAAGTACGTTTCCTGTTTCAAATGATTTTCAACTTTGTTTGAGTGCCAGACTGCCAGACAGACTGAGGCAATTGCTTTATTTTGAGTGTGCATGTGCGCTCGAGGCGAGACTCCAAACAATTTGCCAAATACTGCTAAACTGCAGGATCGTGTTCTGATTTGTGTTGTGCACTGTTCAAAATATAAAATTCAAATGAAATTAAGTCGTCCCTCTATCATAGAAATAGACTGATAGACAGACAGACAACCAATTGCTTAACCGCACATTGCGCAACGCATCTTACTATAATTCACCGTCTGTCTGTCTGTCTGTCTGTCTGTCTGTTCCCAGGTACCGCAAAAACGGCTGAACCGATCGCAACCATTTTTTGGGTGTGTAATCCTGGGACCCCTTGGAGTAAAATAGGCATAAATATAATAACATGACCCCCTTGATGGCTCCCGTAGGGAGCGGGTGCTTCTATTACAGGATAATTATGTTATGTGGAAATTTGCAATCAGGTGTTTTGCATGTCCCTCATTCCAAAAGGTCAATTGTAATGAACGTTGTAACATTCCTTCAACAATTACATGATCAATACGGGACTTTTAAAATGACCCCAGAGTAATTGGCGCACATACACAGAAACCCTGAGAAATAGCGGTCATCGGGTGTCTTGATGTGTATCGTGTGTGCGAGATAAGGATTGTTACATAAAACGGCTCACAAAGCGTCTAAAAGAAGTCGATAATACTTGGAAAGGTACCTGAGAGAAAGAGGTGTGCCCCTGCACAACAAAAGAGTTGGAAAACTTACTCAGCTTATCGACAGAGCTGAGATCTTACAACTGCCGTACTGCAGACTCCTGACAATGTGGTCGGGAGTCTGCAGTGAAAGGCCCAAAGAACTGTGGATGGACGCAGGCTACACAAACGTTTGATGATCGTCACCAGCGAATGGACTTTGGACCTTGCGGGAGTGCCTCTTGTGAACATGGCAGGTTGGATGACTTGTTTAATGGACGTCTGCAATCGAAAAGATGATGCCGTGCATCATTACCAACAAAGTGATGACTACCAAATTTTCGATAAAGGACATCTTCACGACTTGAAAATGCACAACACTCGTGTCAGCTATATTTGTATGGGAGACAGACCAGGCAGACTCCCCTGAGAGGCACTGTATCTGGTTTGGGTGCTTCTTAACAGTGATGGGAAAGTCAGAGCAGGGGCTTGTGAATGCACGTAGTTGGGGATGGGATTGGTAAGCCTGAGTGAGCTGTTATAAATATATTTGTTGTTTAGTTCTGTAGCCACAAAATAAATTGTACTCGATTTTTACATCTATTGCTAAGAGGATGTGTGTGTGTGTGTGTGTGTGTGTGTGTGTGTGTGTGTGTGTGTGTGTGTGTGTGTGTGTGTGTGTGTGTGTGTGTGTGTGTGTGGTGCGTGCGTGCGTGCGTGCGTGCGTGCGTGCTTGAGAGAGAAAGAGAGAGAGGGAGAGAGAGCAGGAGACTACCGCCACTCGCTTGTTTTAATAGGATATTGTAGGAACTCGACACCTCGCATCCACAGATACTTCAGGTATTTCCTCTAATTTTTGTGCATCCAGTTTTCATTCAGGAACACAACCATTATGATTCAACATTTTGAAATTGCCATTAATTACTGAAAATTATGTTTTAAAAGACGATTTGACTTGGCAGGTTAAAAGAGCCCTCTCTACTGGAAGTGAATCGCTGAAAATGCACACACAGTGCATGCTCGAAAGGCCTTGTTCGTATTCATATGTCATTTTGAAAGTCCCGTATGCTACATATTTGGGTTTTTTTGTTGTAAACTCCTCAACTCCAATCGAACGTCGGGCTTGGCCAGCTGATTCGTGAAAGATGGGTGAAAATTTTTCCCCAGCAGACTCCACAAGGAAGTCGGAGATTCAAATTAAGATTTGCTTTTCAGCTGAGCCTTGCATTCCCATCTAAGCACTTGCCATACGATGCTGTGACCCCAGGTTCAAATTCCATGCATCTTCTCTTCTATTGTCATGTTAAAAGTGTCATAAAGCTTTTTACCATGAAGCCCCAACCATGAAGGAATGGTCTTGCACCAGAGAATCTCGGCACAGACGTGACTCCTTTTTGACGTCACTTCCAGCCAGTGTTTTCTTTTTTGAAAAGGAAAAAACCGTTTTGACTCTTCCTCTTATGATGTATTTATTGCACAAGGAGAAATGAGATTGCAACATTTAACATTTTTCTCATTTATCCTGCTCGTTATCAGTCAGCTTTAATGGCTGTTTAGATGAGTGGTCAAACACTTGCTTCTTTCTCTGTTGATTGGGTTCTTGTGGCTGCTCACTCTCAAGAAACTGCACTTAGCAAGCATGACAAGTATGCCAAAGAACCCATAACATGAGTTGAATGAGGCCTTCATCCTGCAGTGTACAGCAATAGGCTGGTTTGAAAATACCAGTATTTTATGTTTGTAGAAAATTCTTGACATTTCACAGTAAAGTTGCCTGAGTTCAAAAGATAATGGTAAGTTAGAATACAAATGTTTCAATAAGTTGATCTATACACGAGACATCCCAACAATGGTGTTGCCATAATACACAACATGGAGATTACTTTGCTTTGGCATTCAGAGATTATTTCTTTGGCAATGCCAGGGCTTCAACGTTCCTGTTGGCATACCTCTGGGTGGCGGCTTGTAATGGCCCAAGAGTAGAGTGCCAACTGCTGGCTCGGATAACTGAAAGGGTCGAATGGAGACCTATTCCCTTTCATAACCTCCCACAAATTATTTCATTTAAAGCAGGAATGCACCACTGAAGCAAAAGGGTCACACGAGCTTTATTTTAAACCAAAAATTTATTGTATCCATAAAATAATGGAAACTAAAGAACAAAGGACAATGAATAACGAATGACGTGATACGGCCCAACAGGGGGAACGAAAGAACAAAGACCAGAGTGGTGTCAAAGCCACCCAATGCTCGCCTGTTTATACATTTATCGTTTTTCAGTTTTTAAGAGACTAGTCTAATAATATTTTTTATAAAGCATTGCAGTGAAGTCTGATCCAAATAATTTAAAGCAATATATGTATTTGTTATTGTAATCAGTAAAAAATAGTGTGGTAGATAAAAACATTAGAAAGGAAAAACTTGCACCAAAAACTTTAACATTTTCACGCTCACGCTCACGCTGATGCTGACACTCAAGACTAGTCATATATTTTTTTTATAAAGCATGGCAGTGAAGTCTGATCCAAATAGTTTTAAAGCAATATATGTATTTGTATATTGTAATCAGTAAAAAATAGTGTGGTAGATAAAACATTAGAAAGGAAATAACTTGCACCAAAAACTTTAACATTTTCAGCTCACGCTGACGCTCAAAGACTAGTCCAATAATATTTTTATAAAGCATTGCAGTGAAGTCTGATCCAGATAGTTTTAAAGCAATATATGTATTTGTATATTGTAATCAGTAAAAAATAGTGTGGAAGATAAAAACATTAAAAAGGAAATAACTTGCACAAAAACTTTAACATTTTCACGCTCATGCTGACGCTGACACTCACGCTGACGCTGACGCTCACGCTGATGCTGACGCTCACGCCGGGGTATCGCTATAGCTCTCTGTTCTTCGAACAGGCGAGCTAAAAATGAATTTTTTTTAAACTGAAGGGGAAGGGTTGAAAGGGGTGAGACAACCAAATGGAAGAGGACTGATCAGAGGATGCTGTATGTGGATGCAAGCAGGAGGTGAGAGCTGAAGAAAGTAATGTGAAGAAGAGCTGACTGTTCATAGTCAAGGCTGTTTGATGAACTGTCGTGACAATGACTCATGAAACCAGGCAAGAGACGTGAGGGTGTCCACAGCATGCAGGGTAACCAATGGTGATGCAGACACACACGGAAGCGCACGATCCCAGAGGCCTATCATGGCTATGCTTTCGTTACACCACATTCACTTAATATAGAGACGACAGTTGTTTATTAAGCCTCATCCACTATGGGATAGGGGGGCTTATAGCTGTTGTAGGATTTGTTTCTACAATCAGCACCCCCAATTTTCATGGTACCCCCAGAGTTTGTTAGACCCCGAGGAGTACTAAACCACCATTAAGGGGTTTTTCCCCCTTTTTTTATTCCTGCACTCCCAATTTCTGAGCTGTATCTCAGAGCTGGGTCAGATGTTCGGAATGAAATTTCGCATTAATAATGTGAATAGAAAGTACGTGGGGTTGACATTTTTTCCCCCTTGACCTAATTTTAAGGTCATGACCTTTTATTGTAGAAATTTACCATTTTTTTTTTATTTTTTTTACCATGACTCGACTAAGTTTTACCCGATCAGGAACTAAATTGTCCTCTCTGGATAGCCTTAAGCAAGGTGCATTTACACTTACTCTACATCATACCCCTCCAGGTTAAATGTCAAGCTCTTACACCCCTAGGAGTACTAAACCACCATTTCGGTTTTTCTTCATTTTTTCAGCCAATGTCTGAGCTGTATCTCGGTTTTGGTTGCGACTTTCGGAATGAAATATTTGCATCAATAATGGGAATAAAAAGTACATGAAGTTGACATTTATTTGATCTTGACCGAATTTTAAGGTCATGACCCAATTAGAGACATATAAACATTTTTCACCATTACTCCACTAAGGTTTGTCCAATAAGAGCAAAATTGCCGTAATACATAGCTTAGAGCAAGCGCATTTATGCCTAATTTACATCATACCCCTCCGGGTTAAAGGTCAAGCTCAAATGGCAGTCTGAAAAAAATAACTAATTTTTTATCATCACTCAATTTTGCCAGTGCAGAATCTCAAAGACCGCTTGGCCATCCAAGATATTCTTGCATCATAATAATGGGCTTGCACTGAAGTTGTGCACCTGATTTGTGTCCTTGCCATACTTTTTTTTCGAGGATCCAGCGATATATCGATATACCGGTTATATCGGTATAATTTTTCATATTGATATACCGGTGTTGTAAATTTGAATATACCGATATATCAAAAAAAAATTGGTATTTAAGAAAATAAATAAATCGGTACATCACCAACAAATCAAAGAAAGGTGTTTACAATCCATAAATACCATACCATATTTAAAAAGCTTTGATGCACTCGGCTACACCTGGAGCAGTGGAATGGATGACATCAAGACGTACCAGTAAGTAGGTACAGTAGGTTTAAACTTTTAACAAGCAGCACCCAAGCACCGAATGAAGCAATCATGTTTTTCTTTGCCTTCACGGCTGTTTTTAAAGCAATTGGTTATATTATATA
Source organism: Eptatretus atami (assembly GCA_035128595.1). NCBI lineage: Eukaryota > Metazoa > Chordata > Myxini > Myxiniformes > Myxinidae > Eptatretus > Eptatretus atami. Next base: position 24,358,419 of record CM068966.1, on the reverse strand, counting down.
AATCGGATGTGCATTAGAAAGCATGTGCTGATTATATATTGGTAGCACGGCGATCCACAAAAATGATACCAATATCGACCAATATTACCGACCCCTCCTCCTTTCGCCTTCCAAACCCCCACATCACACCATCCCCTTCAAACTCCATCCCCTTCCCCCCCTTTTCATTTCACAACTCTGAAACCATCCCCCTTTCACCACATCACAAATTACCTATTGGCTTAGTAGTACAATGACCCGAATTACCCCGATAACCATTACGTATAATATACAAAGGATCCCTCAGTACTTGCAAATCACCGTGGAATTAAATAGATTTCTTTCTTTTCTTGCCTGAAAAACTCCTCAATAAAACCCATTATAGGTGATCATTGGTGCTATTATTGTCGTCATACTGTGAGATAAACAACAGCTGCTCACTATTGTGGGGGGGGGGGGGACGTGCCCGATTTACTGATAACTGATTACCGATAACCGATATTGAACATGTCGTCATCACGTTTGCCAGTATCAGACACTGAGCTAGCTTTTTACTGAGCTATTAAATTTATTGAGCTAGCTATCTGAGCACTTGCCTGCTACCTACGATTAATGGTATTGGGCTATTGTGTTTAGAAATTATCCTGCAAGAATAATGTCAGCAAAGGACAAAACTGAACCCCTATTTACTCTTTCAACCAAATTCTCTATCGTATGAAAAAGATTGCCATAATTTGTAAAGATCGAGTGCATGATGTATGCCATGAATTATACCATGCGTCAGTGATGTGCATTTACACTTACATTTACACTTGTATATTGTAATCAGTAAAAAATAGTGTGGGAGATAAAAACATTAGAAAGGAAATAACTTGCACCAAAAACGTTAACATTTTCACGCTCACGCTGACGCTGACGCTCAAAGACCAAGTCTAATAATATTTTTTATAAAGCATTGCAGTGAAGTCTGATCCAAATAATTTTAAAGCATAACATATGCTTCATATATGAATACATAATGGACAATAACATATTTTTGGAACCGAAATAAAAATATTATTATTATTATTTTAATACTGATATACCGATATATATGGTACTGGTATGAGCCCACTGATGCCACTCAGGACAGAATGCTCCAACTCTCCCCTCAGGACCAACTCCTCCAACTCTCCTCAGAAATAACTTGTCTATTTAGTTTACCTTCACCACCGAAGATGGACAGATGTTATGTTTTCACCCATCTTTGTCCGTCTGTCTCTCTGTTTGTGAGAAGGATATCTCAAAAAGTTGTGGACGTTGTGGATTCGGAGGAAGCTAGGTGGACAGGTTGGGTGTGTGACGACAAGGATGAATTGATGAGATTTTGGTGAAGATCCGGATCCGAATATGATAATTTGTTAATTTTTAAGTAATTCTTCACCATTGAGAGATGGGGCTAAAACGATATTACAGTACAACCTTAGAGGTATAGCACGATATCTCAAAATGTAGTAGAACTTTGTGGATGAGTTTGTTAGGTGACAAAAGCAAGCCGATTCGATTTTTGTTGAGGCCCGGATCTAGATCCAGCTGGTCAGTGGAGTAAAATTGGTAAACTGTTCAGCCTGGTGGAGGTATGCGCTTTACAGAGTGCTGTTCTAGTTTCTCTTTTTTACATGTCACAGGTCTACAAGAGCTCCACATTGCTGTTGTTGTTGTTGTTGTTGCTGTTATTGTTGGGTGTCGATTTTTGAAATGTACACCCATTGGTCGGACAGTTGCCGGACCACACCCACATTAGCCACTTGACTCGACCCACCATGGCACCCAGGCAAGGGCACAACCACGTGTGACCTTACGATCCCATCAAGCGTGAACATAGAAAACAAAGCATTGCGACTGGATATAATACTAAGGTACAAAAAAGAAAAGAAGGCATTGCTAAATGAGGTGTCAGTACCCAGCGACTTAGGCCTAAACCACGCAGAAATAGATAGATAGAGATAGAGACATTTTGTCAAGATCTTTTTTTGTGTAACGATTGTAGGATTCCTACAATCATTCCTACATTCCTTTTTCATTCACATGGGGGAATTAGGACAGACACGGCTCTATGTAATCTTATTCATTCACATGGGAATGTGGGACAGACACGGCTCTATGTAATCTTATTCATTCACATGGGAATGTAGGACAGACACGGCTCTATGTAATCTTATTCATTCACATGGGAATGTAGGACAGACACGGCACTATCTAACCTTTATCATTCACATGGGAATGTAGGGCAGACACGGCTCTATGTAATCTTATTCATTCACATGGGAATGTAGGACAGACACGGCACTATCTAACCTTTATCATTCACATGGGAATGTAGGGCAGACACGGCTCTATGTAATCTTATTCATTCACATGGGAATGTAGGACAGACACGGCTCCATGTAATCTTATTCATTCACATGGGAATGTAGGACAGACATGGCCTATCTAACCTTTATCATTCACATGGAATGTAGGACAGACACGGCACTATCTAACCTTTTTCATTCACATGTGGAATGTAGGACAGACATGGCTCTATCTAACCTTTATTCATTCACATGGGAACATAGGACAGACACGGCACTATCTAACCTTTTTCATTCACATGGGAATGTAGGACAGACACGGCTCTATCTAACTTTATCATTCACATGGGAACATAGGACAGAAACGGCTCTATCTAACCTTTATCATTCACATGGGAATGTAGGACAGACACGGCACTATCTAACCTTTATCATTCACATGGGAATGTAGGACAGACACGGGCACTATCTAACCTTTATCATTCACATGGGAACATAGGACAGACACGGCACTATCTAACCTTTATCATTCACATGGGAATGTAGGACAGACACGGCACTATCTAACCTTTATCATTCACATGGGAATGTAGGACAGACACGGCACTATCTAACCTTTATCATTCACATGGGACATAGGACAGACACGGCACTATCTAACCTTTTCATTCACATGGGAATGTAGGACAGACACGGCACTATCTAACCTTTATCATTCACATGGAATGTAGGACAGACACGGCACTATCTAACCTTTTTCATTCACATGGGAATGTAGGACAGACACGGCTCTATGATCTTATTCATTCACATGGGAATGTAGGACAGACACGGCACTATCTAACCTTTATCATTCACATGGGAATGTAGGACAGACACGGCTCCATGTAATCTTATTCATTCACATGGGAATGTAGGACAGACACGGCTCCATGTAATCTTATTCATTCACATGGGAATGTAGGACAGACACGGCTCCATGTAATCTTATTCATTCACATGGGAATGTAGGACAGACAGCTCTATCTAACCTTTATCATTCACATGGAATGTAGGACAGACACGGCACTATCTAACCTTTTTCATTCACATGGGAATGTAGGACAGACACGGCACTATCTAACCTTTTTCATTCACATGGGAATGTAGGACAGACACGGCTCTATGTAATCTTATTCATTCACATGGAATGTAGGACAGACACGGCACTATCTAACCTTTATCATTCACATGGGAATGTAGGACAACACGGCCTCTATTTATCTTATTCATTCAAATGGGAACAGAGGACAGACACGGCACAAGGTTAATGAGACAGATTGGAGAATGTACAGTAAGTCGAGCTGTTCAAAAGCAAGGATGAGGTTGTTGAGTGGACAGAGGAGGCGAAAATCTATATTTTGTGTTGTTGGGTGTGACCGCATTCTTGTTGTTTTTTTCACAGCATGGTGGGAAGATGGGGGTGGATGCAAGAAACTTTACTGATTGTCCTGGTCTCCAATTACTCACATTATAATTTATTTTCTCCTGTACAATGCAATTCATACATCCATCCTGTTTATCGTACCTCGTCCTTCACTCACTAAAGTGGAAACACACAATGGCGTCATGTGTTCCACCATATTTGCATACATATTAAATGCATTTTTGAACAAATTTTTAACATACCTTTGTGTCGAATGAATGGCAACCCCACCTGGAAACTCAGAGACTTGCCTCAAAATGGGCAGTTCCAAACGAGTGATGTGTCGTTACGCAATGGCTTTGAGCACGTCTTTGGTTCGTCCACAAAGTTAAAGTTCAAATTCAGTTAAAGTTTGCACAATTCAAAAAATACCATCATTCTCAAGAATAATAAACAGTCTTCAATAATCACAAAGCAAACGAAGTAGTAGAATGACAAGAATGAAGACATATACCAATACGGTACGAGCAAAAGTAGCCGTCACTTTCCTGACGAATTTAATCAAAAGACAACATGTTGTATTTCACAAACTTTCTGCTCTATTCACTCTATCATTTGCCCGAGGTCCTCTTCCATCTGCTTGGAAATCAACTTGCATCACCTTCATTGATGTGTGTGTGTATATATATATATATATATATATATATATATATATATATATATATATATATATATATATATATATATATACGGAATCAGCAAAAATCACTTCCACTTTGATGCGAAGCTCAGTGATGAATGCTTTAGTTTGAACTTGCACTTAAAATGAATGAAATGAAACCTTTTGAAAATTTCGACTTTTCTCACTCAAGTTTCAACATCACCATAATGCATATTCTCAGGTTTTTTTTTAACTTTCTTTATACAAGATGAATGATCTTACCAGATATCACTGCGTAGTGCTATACGATACACATTTACATTGAGAAACAATGTTTTTGACCTTCTGGAAAATCATCTTTATCTATTTACTGATGACGCCACTCCATGACATTCCTTATTCTTTAGATAAACAGGCAGCAGTCATGTGTGCAGATCTTGACAAAATGTCTCGATCTCTATCTATCTATCTCTCGAATCTCTCGAATTCCCTTGATCTTCTATATCTCTCTCTCTCTCTCTCTGCTCTCTCTCTCTCTCTCTCTCTCTCTCTCTCTCTCTCTCTCTCCAAAAGAATTATATAGAAAACCCTCCAATATACTTCCTTAACAAACCTCTTTAAGAAGTTGAGTCTCCAAAGTTGAGTGAAGTTGGCCTCCAAAGCCAGTCACCGACTGGGCACCCACTGTCATGCAAAGTCCTTCCTGGGCACAACTGAACTTTTGTCTCCCTGCAAGGTGTTCATACACAGCTTGATGGAGTTTTGATTTACACTCTGGGCTGGCACCACTGCCTCAAACATTGCCCTCATAATGCCATGGAAAGCAAGAACCTCAAAATCATTGGGATCCACCACGATGAAGCCGAGTTTCTGGGCCTATCACTTTCACATCACAGACAGGTCAGTGGTCTCCCTGTCTTCTAACGCCTCATTTCTGGTCTTGCACCCTTTCTGTGCTCTGTCGCCCACCCCCATGATTCTGCAGGGTGCACACAGTCTGCCAGTCACCCCTCTCTGGTGAACCTCCCAAAATCCAGACTCTCTTTCTACTATTCTTTTCATTCTGTTAGGTCCTGCTCCATTCTGTATGTTCTACCTCCTCCATAAACCTCAACTCTGTGTACAAAAAAAAAAAGTGTCATTGTGGGAGTGATAAATACAAATGCTTGTATAAAGATTGGGAAAAAGAAATACATCAAAAAGGCAACAGATTGCATCATACTGACTTGGCTATGTTGTGAATTTGCTTCCAGTGTCTTGAAGATCCGAAGTTCCACAGGTTTTTTTGGACTTTTTTTTTCAAGCGTCTGATTTTTGATCTTAACCAACACAGTTTTTATTGTGATTGTTCTTGTTTCGCAGAATGCTGACAACTTATCTACTGAGAGCTTATCACAAACAGGTAAAATAAAAGAGACAAAGTGAGTGATTTACGTGCATTCTTTGTTTTATCGAGTGATGAAATTGAGGGCCACTTTAATATATCGATTGATGACCACGTAAAACACCTTCAATACTCGTAAAACGATTGCAATATTAGTGGGGCAACTTAGCTAAATATAGCATAACAATTGTGCATTTTGTGAGGAAAGCACCAAATTTGGCACACTAGTAGCCTATCATATTATGAACAGATTTGGATATTGGGCCATCTCAAATTCAGCCGCTGATGGCTGTGGCAGCCATTTTCCACTGCCATCAAAAATTTTGAGATGGCCCAATATCCAAATGTGTTCATAATATGATAGGCTACTAGTGTGCCAAATTTGGTGCTTTCCTCACAAAATGCACAATTGTTATGCTAAGTTGCCCCACTATATCTCAAGTGTGGTGCTGGAACTGGCATTGCAGGTTGGCAGGATATCAGGTAACTAAATGATCCATCAGTGAAGCGACATGTAGGCTCTGTTAGCATATAATAAATGTCAGTCAGTCAGTCAGTGTTTGTGTCTCCCCCATAACTCCAAAACTATGAAACCAAGCAACCCCAAACTTTGCATGCATGTGAAGGGAACTCCAAGGGAATGCCAGCATGAAAGCTAGCTGGGTATTTGGGTAAATTTAAACACCCCATTTTGAAGATAATTAATGGCTTACCTTCATGAAAAGCTTATTATTGGTCAGCCTAACTTTGTCTCGCAGAGGCCTTAGTCGCCATTTTGATTCGGCCAGCAAAAAATGCCTTGCCTTGGAAACACGATCTACTCTCATGGACGAATTAAAGTATATAATCGAAATATGATTTTGGATTTAATGATCGGATCCAGTGGACTAATTGTCGAAATCTGGAGTGAAATATGAAAATGTTAAGAAATTACAGATTTTTATAGCTACGTGTACACAAGCGTACTTATTTATGGAAGGCTATGTATGCTTCCATCTTCTCCATATTTACACAAGAACATGTGAAATTGCCAAAGCATTAAACTTAACTTTTTCAACTGTACCGAGGATTATATCGAGTGGAGAAAGGATTAAAGAATATGCAGGAATAGTGTAACTTCATTGAGTGCAATAATAATAATTTTAAAGCAGGCGAAAGCTCCCATGGTGGGGGTGGCAATCGCGGCCCAGTTCTCCGTGGGGGAAATGCTCGGGGTTTGGAAGGCAAAATAAATTAAAGGATTAGGATGAATAAAGTAAACTTCGAGTTCAAGCAAGTATTGAAAAATGTTTTCAGTGACGACATTAAATCCCAAATCCCTGGCTGGATGGCCGAGAGGTACGTACACACACTCGCTCTAAGCTGTCTCGCCTGGGTTTGAATCTCAACCCAGCTAGAGACTGTCATCGCAGTGTTTCACAGACAGGTTGATTAATCATTGTGTGTGCGCCGTCCTTAAGATGGACGATAAACTGTGCGTCACATCTTCCGAATTATCTCCCTCCTCACTCTCCACTCACCCTCCTCACTCTCCCCTCCTCTCTCTCTCTCTCTCTCTCTCTCTCTCTCTCTCTCTCTCTCTCTCTCTCTCTCTCTTCTCATCCTTCTTCTCTCTGACCACCCTCCTCGCTCCCCCTCCCTCACCTTCAGGACGCGTCTGGAGTAAACACTGCCTGGACATGTCCAGAGACTAACTCCTGTCCAGACATAAATACCGCCCGGACACGTCTGGAGTGAAACACTATCTGGATACGTGCAGAGACTGGCAGAGAGAGAGAAAGAGAGAGAGAGAGAGGGAAAGGACGAGGAGAGAGGAGTGGGGTGGGGGTGAGAGGTGTGGGAGGAGGGTGCTGCACTGTATTAGGAGAGGGTGGAGTGAGGATGGGCCAAAGAGAGAGAAGGGGTGAGGGTAGGGGTGTTAGCAGAGAGACTATGTTATGTTTTATGAACAACACACACACACTGACATTTATTACTATAGATGTAGCTTTAACGGATCAAGTAACGTCGAGCTCGATGCGGCGGGAGGTTAAAATCCCGCGATGTTCCTGTGGGGCTTAATCTCCTGTGGGGACATTCTGAATTATGGTGGAAAACACGCGCACGGATCATGAGGAGAAACACGAGAAACTTAGCTCTTTTTAAAACCAACATGTTTATTCCCGATCCACAAGCAAAAAAAAAAACAGTGATCGCGAGGAGCTGATGGCGGGTTAGGATGGGAAGGAAAGAAATGCAATTAATAAATAATTATCTCCAATATGAATAAAACCAATGGCACCACACACCAGATTTAATCACAGACGGGAAAGGGACAAAAAATGGGGGACTCAGTTCTGGTGGTACTGGGGGGAAGGATGGGAGCAGGGCAGCCACGAGCAGGTGATGAGGACTGAGGAGGGACAAGGAGGACAATGGGCAGGACGATGAGGAGACTGGCAGAATGACGAATGGACACAGGGTGAGGAAAACAGGCACAGGCAGGCAGGCGGGACGACGTCCTCTCCTCAGATTCCAATGTCCTCACATTTTGTTCTCCTCAGAACCTTTTTCTCAGACGCCTTCTCCTCTCCTCAGCAGTCTTTTTCTCCTCAGACTTTACGAACTCCCCGTCGTGGTCTCCATTTTCCTCTGATGAACCGCTCTCTTTTACCCCAACCGCCCGATCAGGCTCCTCCCTCTGCTCCTCCAAGGCAATCCATATCTCTGCCTCTCGGGAGGCGTTCGTCGCTCCGCCCCTGTCTTCCTCTCTTGCCGACTCTCCCGGTGCCCACCCGTAGAGGTTTACATAGAGGTTATATGCACAATTTCCTAAACCTTCTGCTTCTTCTTTCGGCTGCTCCCTTTAGGAGTCGCCACAGCGACCTTATGATCCGCATATTTATTTGGCACAGGTTTTATGCCGGATGCCCTTCCTGACGGAACCCTGGTCGCTTCTCACGACACAGGGATATGGTATACCTATTTTAACCGGGGCATACACCGGGCCCAGTACACTGGTACTCACTTCGCCGACCTCGGAAGGATGACAGGCTGAGTCAACCTCCTGGTGTGTATTAATTCAAGCGGCCAACGGGGCTTGAACTCAGGACCTTTTGGATCCCAAGCCGCTACCCTAACCACTACGCCAACACCAGGCTTACAATTTCCTCAACCATCATCCCAAATTAATTATTACCATCCTCCACCCCCTGTATAGAGCACATTCAAATTAGGCTAGTCCTAGTCATACGAAAAAAAATACACAGAAAGACAGCCGACCGACCATAATAAACCATGACCTGTCGCACATCCACTTCCTATTTAGATCGCGCTTTCTGTGAATCGAGTTAATGGCACGAAGAGCTAAATATTCCACTACTTCAATGAGGTAATGAATACATATGTAATGACGATGTAACAATTTACCTTTTTGCTTTGAAAAATGGGAATAAAGGTAGAGGAGGGTGTTATGTGTAGTTGAAGACTTTGGGTGGTGATGTGGTTTGAAGACAGATTTCAATCTTATGGCCACCATGTTGGTGCTCACTGCTATGTGAAGGCAAAGATGCCCTCAGGTATCCACATCCTAAGTTGGTGATGTATGTACAAGTTCTATAACACAAGATGTATGTATCATCAAGATGGATGTATTATTAGTTGGTGATGTATATACAAGACGGGCGACTGTGGCGGGTAGTGAGGTTATTTGAAGGCTTGGAGTGGGGATAGGATTGATGCCTTTGGGTTGAGAGGGGGTAGGTGAAGCTTTGATTTTGGGAGGTGGACGTTGAGGACTTGGGGTTTGTGAGAGAGGTGGGGGGGAGTTGAGGGCACATACAATGGGAAGTACTTTGGCAGTGCGTACTTTAAAATTACATTGAGTAAGAGTAAGATTCAGATAGATAGAGATAGATTCATTGTGAATGCAGAGCCCTGAACAACATTTTAGTGTTGAAATGAAATGAGTGCCATGGTTTAAAATATCCATAGCCATTCCTTCAAAGGTCGCAAAGCTGTCGTGCAAGTGATTACATTTGGTCTTGATGGAACGATCACGTTTACCCGAACGGAGAAGTTCAAAAATGTCGTGCGCCGGATGGAATTCATCTCGGATGATAGCTTTCACTCTTTTGGCTACTCGACTGGAATACATGCTCTCCTCGATTTCTACGTAATGCATAATTCATTGAGATGAATTGTGCATTATGGAGAAATAATTTTTCCAAATGAACCTTTTTATTCATAACTGATAACTGAGGAGATCAAACGAAACACTGTTAAAGTTGAATGAGGTTACACATCAGGAATACCTGTAAAAAACACAAGTACAAAACAAAATTCACTGGTTGCAAAAGTATTCAGCCCATTAGATCAGTACTTGGTGGAAGCAAAGTGCCTAATTTGCAGCAATGACTGCTATGAGTGTTTTAGGGTAGGTCTCTACTAGCTTTACACAGTGAGATGGTGAAATCTTTGGCCATTATTCACGTGAAAATTGCTCTAGTTCTGCCAAGTTTGATGGGGATCGTCAATGGACTGTAATCTTCAAATCTCGCCATAAATGTTCAATTGGGTTCAAGTCAGGACTTTGACTTTTAGCTCTTTACTTTTAGTCCATTCACAAGAACTCAAGAACATTTATTTTCTCCTTATTCAGCCACTCTAGTGTGGCTTTAGCTTTGTGCTTCGGATCATTGTCCTGCTAAAATGTGAATCTCCGACCCAGTTTCAGATTCATGGCCGACTCAAGGGGGTTTTCATCAAGGATTCTCTTGTGCTTTGCACCGTCCATTGTCCCATCTATCCTGACAAGCTTGTCAGTCCCTGCTGAAGAAATGCAGCCCCATAACATGATGCTACCCATTTCATGCTTGACAGTAGGGATGGTGTTGACTGGATGACGTACAGTGTTAGGCTTGCACCACATGGAATGCTTTAAATTTAGACAAAAAAGTTCAATTTTTGTCTCGTATGACCAGAAAAATTTTCTCCACATGCCTGCAGTGTCATTAAGATGCTTTTTTCACAAACTCCATATGAGCTTTTAGATGTGTCTTTTTCAGTAATGGCTTCTTTCTTGCCACCTGTCCATGGAGGCAAACTTTGTGAAGGGAACAGGATATTATTGATTAATGAACACTGACCCCCCCATTTCAGACATAGAGCCCTGCAGATCTTTCAGTCATTGTTGGATTTACAGTGACATCCTGAACCAGTTTCCTACTGAGTTTGGATGGGCGACCTGATCTGGGTGGAGTCTGGGTGGTATGATACATCTTCCTCTTCTTAATGAAAGATTTCACCGTACTCAAAGGGATAATGCGTGATTGAAATCTTCTTATAACCCTCTCCTGAACGGTGCTTCTCCACCACTTTATGTCTGAAATATTTGGAAATCTCCTTGGTCTTCATGTTTGCCTTGTTGGTTGGCCAAGTGAATTGCAACTTAAAACTCCTCAGATAAATGGGTGAGCTTAATTTATAAGTTAAACCACTGATTACATACAGGTGAAACATATTTCACTTATTCTGTAACCTTTCAAACTAATAATTTACTCCTGAAGTGATTTAGGGTTAATTAGGCAAAGGGTTTGAATACTTATGCAACCAAAAATCATCTGATTTTCACCGTTAATCTAACTCTCTGTTCTTCGTTGCATGGTCCCTGGTGGCCGAAACCGTGGCCCCTGCTGTGCAGCTGATAATACACAAATGTGAAAACACCCCCATCATAATCCACCATAAATGCTATCAAAATGACCCAATGGTTTCAAATGAGTGTTCCGATGCGAAGCAGAAAAGTAACATCACAACAAGAGTAAATGGCATCATACAAACAATTATGCTTGCAGCCCAGTAAACCACAACGAAGAAGAGGATGTGGGGGCAGGGCCTAATAGCAGCCATGACGGAGACCTGCAGGCGGTGTGGCGGCCCTCACACTAATTAGGCTAGTGGCCAAATGAGGTTTTGGGTGGCATTCCCCTACCCAAGGTAGAACAAGTCACAACCTATTTTTTTCTTGAAGAGGGATGTTTGGTGAGTTAGAAAATCATGGTTGTGAACCTGAGATCATTGCACAACATTTTGAAAATCACGTTTACATATGTACGTACCACTGCAGATTGCAAAAATGGATTTAATCGCCACAGATTTTGGCTCATATATTTGTTAGTACTGGTGCTACAAACACAAATTTGGTACCAAAATGTGAGGAAGTAGATGACAAGTTATATATAGTATATTATATCTGTAAAAACCATTTAGTGACTGTAGCTCAATAGCTAGCTTCATGTAGTAGATCCGTACAGGCCAATTATTTAGTGGTAATTTTCTCTACTTCACATCGATTTACAGCATACGTGGTGCTCTTACCAATAACAAGTTCAGAGAACAAATTTCTCCAACTGTCTTCACTCAAGTATTGGCGTTTTGTGATTTAAACTTACATTATTACTTCAATATAACCGCTTCTATTCATTGGTCCTATTTTTTAGAAATCATAACTCATAAAGATAAACCAGTTGAATTAATAGAGTTATTACCGAAACCATATGTCACCCCCCCCTAAAAGTAAAAACATTGATTAATTTATAATACAATGTATATGCATTAACCAAACAAGAATGATTTAAATCCAGTTGCAGAAAATCAATTTTGAGCTTGATTGCCTTTTTCTACAATACTTATTTCTTGTATATAATACTTATCTGATTTATTGAACTCTTATTAATCTTCCTTTGACAACTGATCTCATTCGAACATAGCAGCTGAACTGTTGGCGAAATGTGTGTAAATTGCTACAATGACACTGACCAAGCTCATGCTTAAACCCCTCAACCTAAAAAGCAAGAAGTTGTAAAGAACCCAACATTTAATGGTTTGAAGTGCAATCTTCAAAGCTAGCTCAAATCAGAAAATGACGTTTACGAAAGATATCTGGCCTTTTGCAACAAGAACTATTGAGCTCTTGATTTGAAAGTATCATTCCACAATAGCGTGTCGTGCCAAGTATACCAGCAACTCAAAATATCTCCACATCCAACGCTCAGTGAGAGTGACCAGCCAACCATGCACGTCTGCGGCAACAGAACACACAAGAATCCAGAGAAATGAAACAGCTGGGTTTGACATCAGACTAACTGCTTCATTTGTGGAAAATCCAACACTTCCAGAAACAAGCTTACACCGGTATCTACAGGAACTGGACAGTCCACCAAAGAAAAAGTTCTGGCAGCAGCTGACAAAAGACAAGACAATAAAATACACATGCGCATGCTTGCCTTTCCAGATTTGTTCGCCTATGATGCCAAGTACCACAGGTTATGCTATTCACACTATATTTCAGAAAGGAACATCACTGCTGCAATTCGTAAATCAGGAGAGGAAACAATGGGCACATTATATGACGAAGCTTTTGATGAACTGAAATGTTATCTGGAACAAACTGTGTTCTCCAAAACTAAGACAGTGACAACCCTCGTTCATCTGAAAGAGAATACGTTGGATATTTGGTTTCAAGGGTACACGAATGCAGAACAGTATAAGACTTGGAAGTTGAAGGAGCGATTAACTAAATATTATGGTGACCAAATAGTCTGTGTAACATTTGATGACCACACTGACATCATATGCCTCTTCTTCTGTGACCTTATGTGATGCCCTGAGAAAATCCACGATTCTGCAGAGCATGACTGATGAACCAGATATGAAGACATCCCGTCTGATGTACCATCAGCCACAGATAGTGAAATGCATACTTTGCATGCTGCAGCTGGTATCCTGAGGAAGCACATGGCTGATATCGAGCATGTTGGAAATATGTATGCACCTGTCGAGGAAACAGATATTCAGCACTGGTGCAGAATTTGTTCCTAATACACTCTACGACTTTATTCAGTGGTGCACCAGTGAGAAATCACACACGAATGTAACCAGCTGTAGTGATGAAGGTGTTATGAAGAACAACCCGAGGATATCACCATTTGTCACAATATAATATCACAGAGCCGTTGAGTGTACTCCACAATAACGCTTGGTTTAGCCTTGCAGGTGCATCATGAATTGGGAAGCAAGCATCTCATTGACATGCTTCATGAATTAGAACACCGTGTGTCCTATGATGAGGTGAGACGTTTCCTCACGTCTGTGGCTGTTGATCAAACTGCCTCGGAGGATATTTACATCCCCAAAGTTCTTCAAAACCTACGCTGCACCGACGATGACTGTAGGCAGAGCAGAACATGTCATTGTATCTCTGCAGGACTGACCTGCACTGAATTCTGCTCGTGTAGTGCAGACGATTGTCAAAATGTTGATGATTCTGTTGTCTTTGACACAGCACTGATGAAGAGCGTGACTGAACTTTTTAATGTACTACATGTATTACTTCATGTAATAGATGTACATAAGTTACAGTGCATTGTATTGAATTCATTATCGTCATATGTGAAATAGCTTATATCAACATGATGTCTATAAAAGTCACTTTCACAATTGTGTCAGAATCTTAAGTCAATTCTCACGTTGCATATCTGCTTCGGGATTTCTATCGGTCAGCATTAGTGGGCGACATATGATTTCAGTTATAACTATATCATTTCAGTGACAATTATATCATTAGATATATTTTTCAAAGGGTAAAAACTTGGATTATGTTGATGTAACAAGTATGACTGCAAGTCCAATATTTTTGAAGTAATTAATGTTTTTGTTGATATTTATTGGTAAACCCGAAGCCGATTTGTTGAGTAAAATTCCACTATTTTTGCCTGTAGGTCACACAAAAGCCTTTGTTACATCACAAATGGTTTTTACAGATATATATGTCATCATTCCGCAACATTTTGGTACCAAATTGTGTGTTTGTAGCACCAGTATTAACAAATATATGAGCCAATATGAGCCAAAATCTGTGGCGATAAAATCCATTTTTGCAGTCTGCAGTGGTACATATATGTAAACGGGATTTTCAAAATGTTGTGCAATGATCTCAGGTTCACAACCATGATTTCCTAACTCCCCAAACATCCCTCTTCAAGAAAAAATAGGTTGTGACTTGTTCTACCGTGGGTAGGGGTTTCTCACAATTTTAGGCCCCTTTTTAATTTGGCCACGAGCCTAAATGTCTTATCGGCAAAAGTAGCCCCCCTCTAAAAAAAACAGTTTTGATCACTGATCTAACTTATTCACATTTTATCTGCATTTTTATCACATTTTATCTGCTTTATCACTTTGGAGTAGTTTGTGAAGACTCTGTATGTAAGTTTGACTTGAAAGAATCATGAAACAAGCTCAGGTGACATCAAAATGTGAAAACTTTGGAGGGGGTGAATACTTTTGCAGACTATATACATATATATATATATATATATATATATATATATATATATATATATACATACATATATATATACATATATATACTACATATATATATATATACATATCATACATATATATATATATATATATAGTAAATGGGATTGTACATTAGTAAAAACAAGGCGCATCCAACCAAAAAGTAGCGTGAACTACTCTGATAATTTGGTGTGTGTGTGTGTGTGTGTGTGTGTGTGTGTTGTGTGTGTGTGTGTGTGTGTGTGTGTGTGTGTGTGTGTGTGTGAAGCTTGTTTTGTGGAGTTCCACTAGAGCATTCTGATGTGGAGTGTGATGACCAAAATGATCAACATGACCTCCTGAGTTGATTAGGCTAATAATTATCTACAAAAAAAATCCATTGGAATTCCCATGTTTTAAATGCACGCCATGATTTAGGTATATGAAGCAGCTTAATACGTCCTTCTATCATGACATGGCATTCTAATTACAAAATAAATAACAAAACAATGTTAAGATTGCAACAAAGCATATAATAATTAATACTAATACTATTTATAACAATAATAAGAAGAGTTGTATCACGTGGAAAAAAATAATAACGAACATATAATCCCACGATGGCCCCAAGCACATCTGGGCTTGGTGAAAGGTAAGCTAACGTCAAAGCAGTAGAGCAGGTGGGTATGCAACAAAGCTGTGAAGACCAATGAAAATTTGGACCATCAGACCAATGGACCACTAGTTTCTTAAATTAGCAGAGTATATCTCGTTCATATTTTTGGTAGGATGTGAATTCTTCTTTGAACAAAGATATATATATATATATATATATATATATATATATATATATATAATATATATATTATATATATATAATATATACTGTACGTACATACATACATATATACACACTGTGCGTATACACACTCATATTTTTGTAGGATGTGAATTCTTCTTTGAACAAAGATATTAATATATTATATATATATATATATATATATATATATATAATATATATATATATATATATACTGTAGGTACATGCATATATACACACTGTGCGTATACACACTCATATTTTTGGTTGGATGTGAATTCTTCTTTGAACAAAGATATATATATATATATATATATATATATTATATATATATATATATATATATATATATATATGCTGTACGTACATACATATATATACACTGTATGTATACACACACATATTTGTCAAAAACTAAAATACACTCATATTTATTATTCAACAGATGTCAACTCCAGCCACTTGTTGACCTTGCAGATGGATATGACCTTTTTAAAAGGCAATTCCACCACCTTTGCCATGATAGAATCCATACTGCGAAGTATGTTTCCATTCACAACTGGAAACGATACCTTAACCTTCAAGTCAGCAGAACTAATGACAGGTGAGATGCATTTTAAAGATTTTACCCACAGAATGACTGCACTACATATTTATCTGATTATGACCGTTGTTTCGAGGTCATATTTCTTTCGGAAGGATTTTGGTTTTTTTTCAAGATTATGACGTTGGTTGTTTTCCCCTGATGGTCCTCAAACTCGTGTATCTGCCTGATTCACACAGAATGCACGATTTACCCTCAAGAGTTGAACTGTTCGTGCGGTTCGATGTACACATTTCCTCCAAACGTGTGCTCACTGCACGGCTGTGATTCACCTCTGAACAGTCCCTGTACGTGTGCTTCAATTCAGAACCCAAACGTTACTATGCTCAACTGTGAGCCAATGGTCCATACAACAATGGCTCCGACATTGACAACATACCTCTCAACAATGCCAGGTATGAAGTTATAAGTTCAAATCAGTTTGGCTCGGTGAACATGCTCAGTAAAAGAAGAACAGACAAACAAATTTTGAGTAAAATAGTGAAGAATTTGCAGTTGTTTCATTTTGTAGTTCAGGTAATTAGAAACAATTACACTTTTTGTAAGCCATGTGGAGATGAGAAAGAACATTTGGGTGGTGAGTTGTGATCATACCATTTCAAGTAAAACATGATCCATATTTTTATGTGATGGGAGGCATGCAACCCAGCTAAATCATATTAACCATTTCTGATAGTTATAACAACCCCAATAGTTATTACCAGGTCAGGCCAGATCAGATCTGTGACTTGCTACGGGTATCATGTAAAACCCATAGTAACCTGTTCATGGTCGAGTTTTGGCAACTAAACTGGCTCCCCACCAGGTTTCCCTGTTGTGGAGGGTGTATGGACATGGACACCCAGCAGGGTTAAATACAAAACCTGTCAAAGGGTGGAGGAGCTCCTTGTGAGCCAACAGCCATCCACATCTGGTGCCAACTGTGTCTGCGGACATCCTCCTGCAGTTGGTTACCTTCCCTAGGAGGTTGGTGGCAGGATTTGCACTCCGGCCATCACAAAACACTTCACTCCACAAAATACACTAAGTGCTGGGTGTCGGGGTCAGGGTGGTGCTGAGGTGTTGTACACCAGACAGCGGTCTCCTCGGGTTAACCTGAGGCGGTCCCTTTGGGTGGGTGCCTGGAATGTCCTTTCCCTAAGAGATGGGGATGGGCCAAGGCATCTGCATGGGGGATGGCCAAATGGAGGCCCCTGGAGTATCGGCGGAAAATGGACACACAGTCACAAAAAAATAACACACACACACAACCCACAAGGGATTCAAAACTAGGTTTTAATAAAGAAAATCCAAACATTGGACATCGATCGTGTTCAACCTTAAAACTAACATTCCTTTCCTCTTTTAAGTTAATGTTCAAACTGAGATTGTCAGCAATGACAGTCAATAAACTAGAGGGGGAGCACTCGGTAGAGTGCAAAACCTCCTCCGCCGATACTGCTGGGTCACTTAAGTGAACCTGATATCCTAGTCATTGTAGGTCAAAACGGATCAGACTCTACTGAACCACGATTGAATAAACTAAACTAGATCGACGCGCATGTAGAAATGCCAAAAAAATAAAATCGAAATTTTTTTGAAAAAAAAGTTGCAAAATTTCTGGGTTTTTTTCTCTAACAAATTTTTTTGGGGGGTTGGAAATCACTTAAAACATGTAGAAATGCAAAAAAAAATTCAAATATTTTTAAATAAAATCGAAATTTTTTTGAAAAAAAGTTGCAAAATTTTCTAAGTTTTTTCTTTTGGACCAAGTCCAAAATCGAATGGCATGATCCTTGGACCATACCTAATCCCCCCACCAAGTTTCGTCGAAATCCGTCCAGGAGTTTTTCCGTAATACTGTTCACAAACAAACAAACAAACAGGCAGGGGTGAAAACAGTAACCTCCATCCATCTTCGATGGCGGAGGTTAAAGATGGATCCAACTTGGTGGTATTGGATCCAAGGGATCAATATTTGTTTTTTCCACAAAATAGTCTGATCGAAGAGCAAAGTGATGGAGGGTGTAAACTGACAGTATTGCAGCGGGGCAACTTTTGGCCACAATAAGCAAGGGAATTAATGAACAGGAGAGATCAAGCTGCTGCGCATCGTTTGGGAATGTCAAGATCTCTGACCTTGATTTTGCAGATGATGCAGTGATCATTGTTGAGATGCTGGATGTCCTTTTGGGGGCCCTCGAGGTGCTGAATGAGGAGTCAGAGCTGCTGGGATTATGAGTTTCCTGGGTCAAAACTAAGATCCAGACTTTCAATGACATCTTGGATGCTGCTATTCTGTCTGTACTGGTTTGTGGTGAGGATGTTGAAGTCGCGGAGAGATTCACTTGCCTTGGCAGTGATATTCATGTCTCTGCTGGCTGTGAGTCAGAGGCAACAGACGTCTGGGTTGGGCCTGGGGAGTCATGGATTCATGGATCATGGGTGTGGTGCTGCCGATACCTGTGCGGGATGACGAAAGTCGAGTCTTCAGTCTTTGGTGCTTCCAGTCTTGCTCTACGGATGAGACTTGGACTCTGACCAGGGATCTGAGATGGAGACTTAATTCCTTTGGTACCAGGTCTCTTCAGAGAATCCTTAGCTATTGCTGGTTGGACTTTGTGTCCAATGAGCGGTTGCTGAGAGAGACTCAAATGAGATTTGTCACCTGCATAGTCCGTGAGCATCAGCTGCAGCTGTATGGATATGTGGCTCGTTTTCCTGACGCTGATCCTGCTCACCAGATTCTCTCAGTGAGGGAGCCATGTGAGTGGAGGAGGCCAATGGGCCAACCACGTGCCTTGTGGTTGCAGCAGGTTGATCAGCATCTCAAGGAGATGGGGATGGGCCAGGTATCTGCCTGGGGGGTGGCCAGACGGAGGCCCCTGGAGTACCAGTGGAAAGTGGATGCAGCGATGCGCTGCTCTGGCGCATGCTCTCATACCTGACTGACCTGATATAAACCAGTCTGAACTTCTGGAGGATGAGCAAGAGGGCTGGGGTAAACAAATTCAGGAGCAACAACTACCCAAATCAACAAGTGACTGAAAATTTGTCTGTCTGTGAGCAGGATATCTCAAAAAGTTATGCACAGATTCGGTTGAAACTTGGTGGAAAGGTTGTCGTGTGGAACCCATTTCATCAATTCGATTCACGCATCTAATATATAAAGCTGAGTTTGTGTCTGTGGGTTCGGGTTAGGATTAGGGTTAGGCCTTTCCAGCTATGACAAAACTCAAGAATCTCTTCAGTTATGATGGGAATACATCATCCATATTCCCAAGGAGGACCTGAGCAGAGGGTGGCCATTTCAGTTCATCTAACTTTGCAAAGCGTTCAAGAATCACTTGGTGGAGATAGCTTCCACCTTCTTGGATCATGTCTGTGGAACCGAGTTGGTGTCTGGCTAACAGTGCAAGTGCCTGGCTAACATCGATATCAGAGTTATGCACAATATATGTTTGGAATTTTCCTGTGCAATCAGACTTTCAGAAAGGCAGCTTGTCCTTATTTTCCTCATGTTTCTCAAGCTAAATTTTGAGGTTCTCACTCTGATAGTTGGGGTTTGGAAAGCGTGTGAGCTATAATCTGCTGATATCTACTGCATCTTGCATAGATCCATCAGTTTTATCATCTTCTTGTTTTCGAGAATGTCTGTGTTGATTACTTTTGCACACATCAGCAAATGCAACATGATGGGCTTCAACTATCTCAGCTTGTCTCTATCGTTCCTCATCATTCTTGCTCCGCCATTTTGTGGGCTTCTGCTTGTACTTCACCCTGCAAGACCTGTGATATTTCGCTTCACATGCAAATAAATCTTGGCCTCTGATCCGTACTAGCAGTTTCTCATCTCCACTCTGCTCAGCCATCTCCAAGACAGATTTCCAACCATCACATTCAAAGTGACACATTCCTTCAGTTGTCCATGTCCAGTTGTCCAAACCTCTGATAACATTCTCTGTAATATCCATGATGCTATATGATGACATCAGGGATAAGTTTGCATTGTTTCTGTGATCCGGTAGATCGAATCCAGAAGTTGAGAGAGTCTTTGCTTGCATACCTCCTTCAACCTAACACGTTTGCTGTCATCCTTACAAGCAGATAGTAGTTGAAGTGGTCCATAATGTAGTCCTGGGATATGAACGATACATGATGGTTTCTGTTGGGTATCTTGTCTGACACTTCCATCATCCTTACAACGCTGGTTCTCCAGCAGTCTGTGTTGAACTTCTTGCTTCAGATATCTTGTGCTGTATATGAATGTGGATCTGAAAATGGAACACAAGAGAATATCGAAGCAAAGTACGCTGTTCGAGCTGTGATCACATTATACATTAGCATGAGATCTGCTTCATTTTGTTGTCAAATGGAAAATATGAGGCAACATATCATTACCATTGAATATCTGTTTGTTTTCTCTGCAAAAAATAAGGAATACTGAATATTTGGATAAACCGCCTTAGGTTTAGAAGGGAAATAAGGTTGTAGCCACTCTAAGTCCACAAACCGAATCAATGGACATGATATCAACCTACAAAACATAAAGCATGAAACAAAAGAAAATAAGATTTAATTTGATGTACAAGATGTGAGTATTCATTCATGTTGAGATTCCTAAAAATCATGTTTACTCTGGTTCGGATTTCACGTTCGACGCACAACCGCGATTCTCATTTTGATGGTATCCCCCTTAAAAGGGCACAAATACTTTGTGCATCCCTACATTTTCCATACTTAGAACATGTCGAGACCTCAGAAAAATGCACGGTGACCTTATCTGGACCATGGCCGATACTAATATTCACTCTAAGTATGCACAGATGGCACCAAATTGTAAATAATCGTGCCCCCTGTGCATATATAACCCACATACTGTGATAATCCAGTTTTCCACCCTTCAGTCAACCAAAACCTAATTTTTTGGGGGGTTCGACATCTTATAAAATTGCCCATACTTTCCATGAATCAAGTCACATGGGGGAGTTTGATGCATTAAAATTATCCCCACACATTACCCTACATGCCAGAGAACAAGAATCATGGATTATTGATAACCAGCATGCCCAAGGAGGAATCGTCGGTACTATATAAGGAAGATCCAGTCTGCCATGGACCGGTGGATGATTACCTTCAGTGATAGAGCGAGACTGTCCAAAGATGTTCAACAGATGGTTGGAATGACACACAGTGGTTCCAGGTCCCATGGTAGCAGGGGCTCAGAAAGAATGAAGAAAGATGAGGACGATTTCCATAAGCTAGAAGTTAAAATTAAGCGGTTTTACCCATTCAATTGGAAAGGTGATAAACTTGTATGCATTTCCACCAACGATGTAACAAGTGAAAACATCCAACATGACTTACTAACAGCCTCAGAGCATGGTACACAACACTTACCAAGTTTGTAGTAGATCGGTTGCTCCCAGGTGCTCCCAGAAATCTCCGTGACACCGTTTGTAAGAATAAGTCAAAAACGTTCACAATTTTGAACATGGTGAACGTCACTACATCCACCGGCAAAAGCAAAACCATCAAAGCAGACCCTGACCTATTTCAAAGACTGCTCAGTGATGCAAGTGGTGGTCACCAGATAGACATCAAAGGACTACTACAACATGAATTAGCCCCAGTCCCTCTTGCTGTCGCAAAAGTTAATCAGGAGTTACGACCAACAGATAAAGCAAATTTGTCACTTGCTGTGTGACATTTATGTGGAGAAAGACCTGCCAGAAACAGATGAACCAACTTGTGTGATTGTGGAGGGTATGGTGGTGGTTCAAGCTATCAGAAAACCAACTAGTGGTACAACTTTCGGAGACCAAGCAGACAGTTTTCTGTGGTCATGCCCGAAGCTACCTGAGAGACTCTCAAACAAGACTTGACGTTTTCTTTGATGACTATTGAAGGAAGTCCTTAAAATCAGGGACAAGAGTGCATGAAACGACCAAACGACGAAAGCCGGGATGTGTAGTTGATGGGCCGGCAGTGCATCTGCCATCTGTATTGCATACTTTCATATCGCGAGACGAAAACAAAGTGAACCTCATTCATTTATTCTGGGATCAACTCCTATTGAAAGGATAATGCCTATCAAATCAACAGGAAGTCAAAGTATCAGGTAGGGATGAATCCCAAGCTGTATCATCTTCTGAGTGTATTATTGATCATCTCAACTCGACTCACGAGGAGGGTGGCGCAAAAATTGTTCTTCATGCTTATGATGCAAATGAGCAGGATTTCCAAAGAGTAGTAGTGTGTTCTCGAGACATCGACGTACTATTACTGCTGGTACATCATGACACTGCACCAGAAGTGTGGATGAGCAGTGGGACATCTAAAGAGAAGCAGTTCTATCCAGTTAGTATTGTGGATCCCAAAATTGTCAGCAATATCCTCGGCACTCATGCTTAACAGGAACAGACACAACCATTCAGTTCTGTGGGTATGGCAAGCTAACAGCTTGGAAGACATACCTGAAGTATCCCAAGCTACTGAAAGATCTCGGTCGCAATCTTGACATTGGTATGTCTGATTTTGAGAAGTTTATCATCAAAAAGTATAGTCCAACAATGACAGCTACATGTATGAATGGTCTATGTGCAGAACTTTTCCATTGAATCAGTGACCCTGAGAATCCACCACCCACTCAAGACTGTTTGTCTCTGCACATACTACATAGTCACTACTAAGCTATGGTGTGGCTTCAGGCCATATTTGCCAAGCCAGAGCAACCCCTACCAGAGAAAAGTGGGTGGGAGTTTGATGAAACTGAATGCACCTTACGCCCAAAACGAATGACACTGGATCCTGTTCCATCTGGCCGGACGGAACTCTTGATGGGTGTATGCAAAACTACCTGAACATTTCGCTGTACATGCAAAAATCATGGCCTGCCAGGTGACCCCACCTGTGGATACAGAGAACAGTGCCTGAACAACCAATAACAACTATCAGGGCAGGAAGAATCTGATGAGGACTAACAGGTGCTGTCTTGAGGACTAACTCCCTTCGATCAAATATCACCCAGCTTATAGTCCCCATTTGCCAATCATCTAAAAAAAAAAAATTTGTTATATAGTGTCATTGCATATACGATAAATATTCCAAATGATTAATCAGTGATAAATGGGAAATGGTTTATTGGTTTGGGGACAATAAAATGACAAACAGCATTTTCAACCCAGCAGACATGATGCTTGATTTGTTCGGTATTCTGAAAAAAATAGGGAGTTACATTGCATTTGTCTAAGTTAGGATATGTTGGTTATGAATAATCCATGATTCTTGTACTCTGGTATGTAGGGTAATGTGTGGGGATAATTTTGAAGAATCAAACTCCTCCATGGCACTTGATTCTTGGAAGCAATGGGCAATTTTGTAAGATGTCGAAGCCGAAACCGAAACAAAATTTTGGCAAAAAACTTAGTTTTTGGTGAAGGGTGGAAAACTTGATCATCACAATATGTGGGGCTTTATATGCATAGGGGGGCACGATTATCTACAATTTTGTGCCATCTGTGCATATCTAGAGTAAATATTGGTACCTGTATGTAAAATTTATCAAATCTTGAAATATCATGAATCACGTACATGATGGACCACATGAATATGTCATAAGTTGGTTGTGGAAACCTTCAGAGAATGACAACTGGGAATTTTTAGTCCCCAAAGGTTTCCCCCCCTCCCCCAGCCAAATGAATAGCTTTTAGTATATACACTGATGCGTGAACCATCCATCCATCCATCCATCCATCGGACCATACTCTGTGCAGAGCGTTGGTGCTGCCTAAGCAGTCTCCTTGCTATTGGGCACAATCTTAGACGGGTCACCACTCAAACACAGATACCAGCATGCTGCACTCATTTTGCCCGACCTTGGAAGGATGACAGGTCGAGTTAACCCCACCTAGTATTAATTCAACAGCTGAGCGGGATTTGAAGCCCGGATCCCTCGGATCCCAAGCCCGCCGCCCTAAATGCGTGAACGGAATCACAATACAAGCCGCTTTATTGAAGTTGGTTCCAAACACAATTGGGTGTGAATACCCAGATAAGATAATTTTTTTTAATTTCACAAATGATTCTTCACGATTGAGAGATGGGGCAAAAAACGATGATACGGCAGGATGTTTTAAAATTTTGTTGACCAATTATGACAAAACTTGGTGGGTGATTTTCAGAAGGTTACAAGAACAAGCCGTTTATATTTGGTTTCAGGTCCGGATGCAGATCCGGCCTATCAGTGGAATACAAAATGTAAACTGTTCAGCCTGGCAGATGACTGCGCTCGGCCGCATGCCATTCTAGTTTGGTTCTATTTTCATCCTTACAAAACCAGTGAGACGCTTTTGGACATATGCAAAACACCAAGGTGACAGTTTGTAGCTGGTTTGAGATTTGAAGCCCAGTTCGACAGCTCAAAGAGGAGTCAACACTACTAAGCTATGGTGTGGCTCTCCTATGTCATACACATAATGTGGCATATTTACATAATGTGTCAACCTTGACATATGTCAAGGCTCTCCTACCAACCTAATAATTGAGCTATCCTGGCAACCATTGATATTTGTTTCATTCCTTAGATACTCAATCTTCCTCAACCATAATGACAACAATGACAACAATAACAACAATGACAACAACAACAAAAGCTTCTTCAACACCCACAACTATCTCAACAACAAGAGCTTCTTCAACACCCACAACTATCTCAACAACAACAAGAGCTTCTTCAACACCCACAACTATCTCAACAACAACAAAAGCTTCTTCAACGCCTACAACTATCTCAACAACAACAAAAGCTTCTTCAACACCCACAACTATCTCAACAACAACAAAAGCTTCTTCAATGCCCACAACTATAACAACAACAAAAGCTTCTTCAACACCCACAACTATCTCAACAACAACAATAGCTTCTTCAACGCCCACAACTATCTCAACAACAACAAGAGCTTCTTCAACACCCACAACTATCTCAACAACAACAACAAGAGCTTCTTCAACACCCACAACTATCTCAACAACAACAAAAGCTTCTTCAACGCCCACAACTATCTCAACAACAACAACCAATTCAAAAGGTGAATATGAAATTGTTTAAAGACACGAATGTTTAAACGTGATCTTTATCAAGTACGGTATAACATTGCTGGAGATATTTCATGAGGTTTTATCAAACCTCCATTTTTATTCTCACCAATCCAAAGAAGGGTGACAGAACACAACTTTTTGCCATCGGCAAAACTGTTTTTACCTAAAATGATCCGTGAATCATGGAAAATGAATGAAACAAGAAAAGAAAGCCTGTACAGGTTAACAAACAAGATCAAATTCATTAAGTGACCTCACTTGAGTAAAATATTTTACAAAATCAGGAAGATTATTAGCTTGTGCTGTGACCCTGTCGTGGCAAATTGACGAATATAACGACCATGTGACATATGTCGTGCTTGTTTGTTTTGTTCGAATATTTGATGCAAGTACGTTTTGTGACTGATAAGCGAGCATAGTAGTAATGCCAATTGTAACTTACAAACCAGTGATTGCTTGCGATGTAAATTGTGTGGATGTGTCATTCAGAGGACAATGGTACGAGGTTCGTTAATAAGCATTGTCAATTGAATTTTGAGCATTGTCTATTATGTGTATGACCAAATCAAAGGCATTTTCAATGTTGCCAATGATGAACTATCTCCAAGAGGTTTGTACATGCAATACGTGCATGTGAGACATTTATCAACAATTGAGAGATTGGAGCTCATTTATGTAGTTATTGTGAATTATCCATGCCCACACACATGTGAACATTGTGTGTATGAGAATGAGGGCCATTTATGGTAACACGGTCAACTATGGTTATGAGGGACTCAGATATGAGGAACATTAGTCGATGTGGCACACATTTCCATGGCAGATGTTTGAAATTTGTCTTTTATATCATGAGGGATCTTCACCAATGATATACAATTTTGGATGGCTACACGGGTTTCCTTTAACTGCAGTAATTGGAAGAGCACTCGGTAGAGTGCATACCTCCACCAAGCCGATTAGTTTACGTTTTGTATCCCACTGATAGGCTGAATTCGGACCTGAACTAAAATTTAATCAGCTTGTTCTTGTCACCTTACCGACTCGTCACCTGGCAGGTCACCTTACCGACTCGTCACCTGGCAGGTCACCTTACCGACTCGTCACCTGGCAGGTCACCTTACCGACTCGTCCACCAAGTTTCGTCTGAATCCGTCCATAACTTTTTTGAGATATTTTGTTAACAAACAAACAGACAGACAGACAGACAGAGGTGAAAACAACCTCCATCCATCTTCGGTGGTGGAGGTAATAATTGTATTTTGTATACTTACAGTGAAAACTTTCCAACTGCATGAGTTAATATTCATGGTTTAACAATTTATTTTCCACTCAGGTGAACTCGCTTAATTAATTTAATCTTGTTTGTTTACCTGTGCAGGTTTCGTTTTCTCATTTCATTCATTTTGCATGATGTATGAGGCATTTAGAGAATATTTTTGCCTGTGGCATTTCTTGAACTTGTATCTTTGTGTTTTGCATGTCGACAGACATCACCTATATGTGCTTACTTGTATGTACAGTACAACTAGACATAAGTGAAGTTAATTTTAGAATGAAACTAAATAATACATATCCTGTACATGGCTGCATTATCAATGAGCAACTTATACAAATAGAAATATCATTCAATTTAACACATAACCATGTGGAGTATATTTAATTTCAATGTGTTGAATGATCCTTGGAAAAGTAAATACCACTGCTGAGTGACATTGGGTGGAGTGTTAATAATAAACAAAACTACAACCAACTTCAATTATAAGGGACATTTTGATGTATTTTACATCTTTTAAGAGGAAACCACCTACAAGTGACCGTTTTGTATGTTAATGAATGGTCTATCTTAACTGAAGTTGACAGTATATTCATTACATCACTATCAGGTAAATACTGATAGTTGTGCAAATATATTTTCCCTCTTCCTTTCCCCTTTCACCTGCTTTTGACTGCACAACTCTGTCATAGCTCACCAAGTGGCTCATTGATGTTGCTTTCAAATGCCTTTCTCTGTATGCTGAGTGCACTTGCTGTGTACTTCATTTACCTGTGCCTGTGCGCATCGTTCTACATAGTTGAGATCCATTTATATTCAAAGTTCTCTTCGCGTTAAGTAAACATTTTAACACCTACTTCGCCAATGATGCCTTTGACTCAGCCATGTTATTATCCTTATTATTATTGTTCATATTGTTATTTTATTTGGTGTGCAGTTAATATGTTTATATTGTTACTGTTAATACATTTATATTATTATTATTATTATCATCATTATAGTTTAACCATTATTGTTATATCATTATCAAGTGACGGAATTGGCCAATTAATTTGTGGTTGTCATTTTTACTTATGATAAGTGTGTGGACCAGTGACTCTTAGCCTATATACTGCCCACGCGTAGGTATACCTGTATACATCCAATTTTCTCTAAATGTCCCTCAGGTGAGTATTAAGCAATACTAGCAGCCATTACGAATGGGGTTATGCATCAAATAAAGGTCACAATTGGGCCTTGAGGGTGTCAGCGGCAGTATCACATGTCACACTTGAAGCCATGCTCAGGAGAAATCACATATGATGCCCCAAGATATAAGTTATAAAAATCCATGTGCAATGCAAATACAATTTGATGGCGATTAAAAAAAAATCGGACAGGCAATGAGATACATCATTCATGCATAAAGGCTCATTTAAGAATCTTTATTAACTAAATATGATTGCGGCCTAACTAGCGGTCTCGCTACTTGTGGTGGGGTCTGTCAGAAGCGAGTTCAACATCGATGAATTTACAACCATCACGCCACGGAAAGGCACAGAAAACACGAGAGGGAAGAACATCTTTGGTTTCAGCTTTTGATTGTAAAATCCAATAACCAACACTCTCTTTTCCTTTGTGATGAAAGTTTAAAAAAAATCTTTAAACGTAATTGATGTTGGCCTTGTTATGCCTTACATTATATTATTATTGCACTTTTAGATCCCAATTAGTGATAATACATTTTTCTAAATAAAGAGAGAAGAGTAATGTAAAACGAAAACAGCTAAAACTGTTTGGATATACACCCCAGTATTACCTCGGCACACAAGGACCTGCCAACATAATGGGCATGCTGAACTACTATTTTATTTATATAATGAAAGCAATCGGTTCAGTCGAAGTTGAGATTGAGATTTTGCCTGTAATGATTACTCCTTTAACCTTTTGTTGATATTTTATGATCTCAGGCTGTGAGTACCGTAGATAAATTACTAGGCCGAGCACATAAGAAAACACAAGTGTCCTTGCGAACTAATTTCAAAAACCTCATTTTATTCAAAAACCATTCAAAAAACCACAAAAACCTCAAACTGCATTTTATTATTTCCAAAGGACCAAATAAATGTTATGGTTTCCATTCACGTATACCGTAATATTCTTCAAAAACTATTGAAAGCCAAACCGCTGAGTATAAAGCAGCCGGAATGACGATGGTGGAAGATAGGAGTGCCAGAAGGATGGCGTGACAAAGAGGGGGAGAAATAAAGTGTTGTGATAGTTGCTCAATACTGTTATTGCAACTTCACTTCAGAAAAGCAAATGGGGTCGCAAGTAGTCCGAAATCACATGATCTGAAGGACTGAGTGCTAACTAATAAACGGATGTATCATGAGAAATGAATTTTTGAAGAAGCGAAGCAAAGGATGGAAGGGGTGAAGGTTAGGCATCATTTATAGTGTCGAAGTTGTGTACAAACTTTATTTCTGATCGGTTCTGGACAGTCCAGATATTTTAGGTGATTTGTACCTTCATTTACATTCGCTGTATTTCAGGTTGCCGAGTCTGAAGTTCCTTAAATAACTTATAAGAGTTCAAGTGGGTTTTTTGCCTGTATAGTGATCTCACCTCTGAAGCCATAGCTCATGATGCTGGAAATGTAGCTTCAAATCCCTGAGACCAGAAGAAAGACTTGGGCCAGAAACCGTTTCAGCTAGGCGATCCCACAAGGTGAGAATAATTGAGCCAGAAAAAATGAGGGAGAGGGGAAGAGAGAGAAGAGACAAATGTCCTCGTCATTCAGGCTCGAGAATGAATGTCCATGATGTCTACGATTGTCTTTGACCTGCATTCGATTTATGTGTACCCCTCCACAAATCTTAGAACAATGTACAGTAAATAAATTAATTTTCCTAAATTAAAAATTAAATGTGATACTTGACTGACAAACCCAAATATTTTTTTCAATCAAAGAAGAAAACAGAAATATTATTAGATCCCTGGTTTGGTTTTTATGAGATGCTTGTGCACAATGGAGACGGAGATGAAGCCTAGTGTTGGCTTAGCGTTTAGGGTGGCTGGCTTGGGATCTTAGGGTCCTGAATTTGAGCCCCTGTCACTGTTGAATTAACAGCAGGTGGGGTTGACTCAGCATGTCATCCTTCTGAGGTTGGTAAAATGAGTACCAATGTACTGGTAATAGGAGCATTGCATCAGCAGCACCCTCAGCCAATGATGCTTCCTGCAGCCTTGTGCTGCATATGAAGGAAGAGAGGGTGAGGGAGAGAGAGGGAGAGGGAGGAGAGAGGGAGAGGGATGCGAAGAGGGGAGGGAGGGAGAGCGAAGAGGGAGGGAGGGGAGAGGGAGAGCGGAGAGGAGGCGAGAGGGAGAGGGAGAGGGGGACGGAGAAGGAGAGGGGGAGGAAGGGGGAGATGAGAGGGAGAAGGAGGGAGAGCAGATGGCAATGTATGAAACCATTTTCAATGTGTTTCATAAAACACATAAATCAATAAAAATGTTTTTGTTTACACCTTGTCTTTTTCCTTATATTTGTGCAGTGGCTGCTCGTATACATCTTGATCTCGACTTGAACTTCACTCGTCAGTACAAAAATCACTCGTCACCACAATACAAAGACCTGTCCACTCGGTTGGAGAAAATTGTGAGTAATGCAACCAGCCTAAGCTGAAAATAAAATTATTCCAGATCAGCATTTATAATTGTTTAGTGATTTGCTGAATGGATATTTAATTGTTTGATATCACAATGTATAATTATTGAGTGGTATGCTGAATAGATAATTAACTGTTTCATATCAACATTTATAATTGTTTAGTGATGTGCTGAATAGATGATTAATTGTTTCATATCAACATTTGTCAATAAGAATAAGAAAGCCATGTATGAGGAACAAGTGTAAGGGAAGAGGAGGGCATGTGCACAAACCAGCTACACACCACACGTCCCTCCAAGATGGATTTCTGATGTTTATTAAATAACGAGCAATACACCTGTCGCTTTGCTGATGGGGATACTAAAGGGGATGGGGGGGGGGAGAAAAATTGGAGAGAAGAGAGAGAGAGGGGTGGGGAGAGAGAGAAGGAGGAGGGAGGGGAGCGAGGAGGGTGTGGGGGAAAGAAGGGGTGGGGAAGGGAAGACAGATGTGTGGTGGAGCATTAATTACAATTCACTCTGTCTCATCAAAATTATTCTGCATGGAATAACAGTGAAGATGGAAACAAAATAATGTCTGAAATCCATTTTCTACTGGTTATATGATGAATACAGCCTGGAGACAAATACTGCCCCAACGCATCTGGAGACAAACACCGCCCCAATGAGTCCGAGACAAACACCGCCCTGATGCATCTAGAGACAAACACCACCCCGATGCATCCGGAGATTATAAACACCCCCCTGACGCATCCGGAGACATATACCTCCCTGACGCATCTGGAGACAAACACTCCCTGACGCGTCCAGAGACAAACACCTCCCTGATGGATCTGGAGACAAACACCGCCCTGACGTGTCTGGATGAAAACACCGCCCCGACGCATCCGGAGACAAACACCGCCCGACCGTCTGGAGACAAACACTGCCCCGATGCATCTGGAGACAAACACCACCCTGACGCCTCCCGAGACAAACACCACACCGATGCGTCTGGATCCAAACACCGCCCTGACGCATCCGGAGACAAAGACTGCCCCAACGCATCTGGAGACAAACACTGCCCCAACGCGTCCGGAGACAAACACCGCCCTGACACATCCAGAGAAAAACACCGCCCTGACGCGTCCGGAGATAAACACTGCCCCAACACGTCTGTGGACAAAAACCGCCCTGACGCATCCATGGACAAACACTGCCCCGACACATCCATGGACAAACACCATCCTGACACATCCATTTACAAACACCGTCCGACGTGTCCCAAGACAAACACCACACTGATGTGTCCAGATTCAAACACCACCCTGATGCGTCTGGGATACAAAGACTGCCCCAACGCGTCTGGAGACAAACACTGCCCCAATGCGTCCGGAGACAAACACCGCCCTGACACATCTGGAGACAAACACTGCTCCAATGGGTCCGGAGACAAACACTGCCCCGATGCGTCTGGAGACAAACACTGCCCCGACGCATCTGGAGACAAACACTGCCCCAATGAGTCCGGAGACAAACACCACCCTGACACGTCCGGAGACAAACACCGACCCGACTAATCTGGAGACAAACAACGCCCAGATACGTCCAGAGACAAACACCACCCCGACATATCTGGATATAAACACCACCTCTATGCATCCGGAGATAAACACCACCCCGACAATAACACCACCCTGACACGTCCAGAAACAAACACTGTCCCGACATGTCCAGAGATAAACACTGCCGGGTCATGTTTGGAGACAAACTCCCGTCTGGACATAAACACCACCTAGACGCGTCTGGAGACAAACACCACCTGGACGTGTCTGGAGACGAGCTCTCGTCCGGACATAAACACCGCCCCCCGGACACGTCCCAAGACAAACTCTCATCTGAACACTTCCGGAGATAAATACCATCTGGACACGTCCGGGGACAAACCCCACCCGGACACATCTGGAGACAAACATTGTCCAGACATAACAACCATAGAGATATGTCCAGAGACAGAGACAGGGAGAGACAGAGACCGAGAGGGGAGGGGAGAGTGAGAGAGGTAGGTGTAGGAAGAGGGTGCTGCACTGTATTGCAAGGGGGTTGGGCAAGGATAAGAAAAAGAGAGAGAGAAAGGGGGATGGTGTTGGAGAGTTAGCAGAGAGAATAATTTATGCTTTATGAACAACACACACACACACACACACACACACACACACACACACACACACACTAGTGCTTGGCTGATATCGGCAATTTTTCGGGAATCGGCAGGTTGGAGTCAGTGTGATTACCGACTACAGTATGTACTGCATACAACCCAAAAACCTTGAGCAGGTTTCACCGAAAAACAACGTTGCATTTATATAGATGTTTAAGGGATATGTTTACAAACATTAATCTTTATAAACAGCTGCATGTGACAGGTGGAAAAAAATTTTACTCACAACTTTAGAAAACACATTGATATGGGGAACGGCTCGGACATCGGGTGTTATTTTACAACAACTCAATGAGAATGACGGAGCACGAACCACTCGCCTCAGGGTGACGGAGCATGACCCCTCGCTCAGGGTGACAGAGCAAGCATCACCACCGCTCAGGGTGACAGAGCACGAACCACACGCTCAGGTGACGGAGCATGAACCCCTCGCTCAGGGTGACGGACCATGAACCCCTCGCTCAGGGTGACGGAGCATGATCCCCTTGCTCAGGGTGACAGAGCAAGCACCACACACGCTCAGGTGACAGAGCACGAACCACACGCTCAGGGTGGCGAGCATGACCCCTCGCTCAGGGTGACGAGGCAAGCACCACACGCTCAGGTGACAGAGCACGAACCACACGCTCAGGGTGATGGAGCATGAACCCCTTCTCAGGGTACGAGCATGATCCCCTTGCTCAGGGTGACAGAGCAAGCACCACACGCTCAGGGTGACAGAGCACGAACCACACGCTCAGGGTGGCGGAGCATGAACCCCTCGCTCAGGGTGACGGAGCAAGCACCACACGCTCAGGGTGACAGAGCACGAACCACACGCTCAGGGTGACGGAGCATGAACCCCTTGCTCAGGGTGACAGAGCAAGCACCACACGCTCAGGGTGACGGAACACGAACAACTCGCTCTGAAATGACGTGGTTTGCAAAAGCATCCTCAGTGAGTGAACGATTCACTCAGAAGGAAGTGGTGCAGTACCGGCATCGAATGTAAGGCATTCAGAAAGTGGCTTAAGCACTCATGCAAGCACTCCAATTAAATTGTTGATAAGGAACGGTTGGCCAGGGTGTTGATGCATATCATGTAGGATCCCTTTAACTTTAAAGCTGGTCTTCAACGCACACGCAGCAGTTAATGCAAAAAATGAATTTGTTTAAAGAATGAGTTTATCCACAAAAGTGTTGCAGCTTAATGCAGAACAACCCTGGAGACATCGCAAAGTTCAATCGCCCGTGAAATAAACATTGCAGATAATCTGCCATCTTGCCTGCTCGTCTGTGCATGCGTCACGTGGTACATCGGTCCGTTCAAACATTATAACTGTTTTTTTTTTAAACGGCTGTTTTTTTTACCAGATTTACTTTGATTCCCTGCAGAGCACCTTGCGAAACCTCCGAATATATAGACACAGATCTGGCAGACACTGTGGATAGGCAGTCCCTCTGGGGGACATGGCACGAGGTCCAGCAGTGAATGCATTAAATCATATAGCTGGTTAATTTTGTCACATTCCTAAATTTTTTGTTCACTCAATATAATTCTCCAAACAGGAGAAAAAGATAAGTTTAATGCTTTGGAAATTTCACATTTTCTTGTGTATCTATGGAGAAGGAGGGAACATAACCTTGCCGCCCGTTATATAAAATTGCAGATAAACCGCCATCTTGCCTGCTCGTCTGTGCATGTGTCATATGGTACATCGGTTCGTGGTCCACGCAAACATTATAACTTTTTTTAAAAACATCCGTTTTTCACCAGATTTTCTTTGTTTCCCTTTCGAGCACCTCGTGAAACCTCCAAAAACATAGCCACAGATCTAACAGACGCTATTGATAAGCAGTCCCTCTGGAGGACAAGGTGCGAGGTCTCGCAGTGAATGCGTTAAATCATATAGCTCAATGAAGCTGGTTAATTTTGGCACATTCCTAAATTTTTGGTTCACTCAATATCATTCTCCAAACAGTAGAAAAAGGTAAGTTTAATGCTTTGGAAAATTCAAATTTTCTCATGCATCTATGGAGGAGGAACATAGCCTTGCTTGCTTAAAGTAAATCGGTACATAGGCTTATTTATAAGACTCGTTATTTCTTTAAATTATCAGATTTCATGACATATTTCGACACTTATTTAGTCCGGACGATATCCGATCCTCAAAACCAATGTAACATTTCGATGATATATATACTTTACTTAGTCGGTGAGAGTAGATCGTGGAAAATCGTATCATATAATGCATGAAATCGCTCCAAGCTACTAATTTGAAAATTATAGTACTTACAAAAGTGATGTATACAGCGATTTGAAGCTATGATGAACAGGCATTTTTTTCGATAATATGACTGAGTAAAGTGAAAAAAACTTTACCATTAAGAAATTGTTGCGGCCTGTTCCAAGTCAAGGCATGGTTGAGCAGGCCAAAAAACATGGCAGCTTCAGACCCCAGTGTGGTTAACCAGGAGATTCCTTAAGACCCCAGAGAACAAGGTGGCCAAGGATAACCTGATGAAAGATTTCATTAAATAAGGCCGTTAATTATCTTCAAAAGGGGTGTTTTAATTAACCCAAACACCCAATTTTCACTCTTGCATTCCCTTGGTGTTTTCTAAGTTTGCGTGCAAAGTTTCAGGCTGATAGGTTTCATGGTTTTTGAAGTTATAGAGGAGACACGCTGACACACACACACACACACACACACACACACACACACTTATTCGTATAGATGTTCAATTTTGTTTGCTTGTATTTTCTTTTTACAGCTAAGGAAGACGTACGAGAAGTTGCCGGGATTTCAACGAGTAAATATTACAGGATACAGGTGTGGATGAAAAAGTGCTTTTTTGTTTCATACCAATGATTAGTTTTGATCATAATTGAATAATTTTCCTCAATTATGCTCCTTTCCTTAACCTTCCTCTTCCTCATAACTGCACTGGGCTGGCAAGATGGCCTAGAGGTACGCACACTCATCTCTAATGTGTCGAGCCTGGGTTTGAATCCTGACCCAGCTGTAAAGTGTCATCCATGTGTTTCATAGGCAGGGTGATTTGTAAATGTGTGTGCCGTCCCTCGGATGGATGTTAAACAGGCATCCCCTCTGATGGCATTCGTTAGTGGATGTTAAAGATCCCATGGTGTCCTTCGTGAAGACTAGGCAAGCATTCTCCGGTACCATGAACAAATTACAAATTCCTGCCCGAACAAGCAGGGGCATTTCATCAGCGGCACAGCCATGCCCTGCAGTTACCCTGCAGCCTTGTGCTGCATATGAACAAAGAATAACTGCTGTCTATTTTTTGTCCATTGTAACAACATTCCTGTCCCAACCAAATTTATGCATAACTTGCAGTTAGGCGTCCAATTTCTTCGTGGATCAGTCACAACTTGATATTGTTATGGTTGTGGGGGTAGATGGAGGAATTTCATCGCAAGGTTAATAAATAGTATAGAATTGTTTGGTCCGTGGATGTGTAGGAGACATCGCGATGTAAATTAAGAAGGGAAACTGTGAGCTTAAGTGTTACTTGTCACCACACGGGGGGTCGTGCTGTGTTAATTAGATAGGGATTAAGACCAATGTTTTGCAGTATGTAATTGCCCCCTGTGACCTTTTCCCCAATGTTTTTGTATTTCAAGACTGGCGATAAAGGCGGCTCACATCCTTAATACAATGACAACCGAGCTGCATGACTAAGCAGGCAAGAAGCCCCGTCTCCAAGGGTGACGGCGGGCGAAACCATGCCCCATCCCGGGGTGGACGATTGATGGGTGTGATGTCAGAAGCGAAGAAGAGCAGTTGGTTTTGTTTGGTTGAGTTCGGTGTGAAGGACGCGGTCGAGAGATGACAGAGCTAGGAGATGGCATGTAAGATCAGGGCATTACAGCTGGCTTTCCTTCGATGCATGAAGAAGATGGGACGATTCTCGTATTCATGGTGAGGCGAATTGGCTTGCGTGGCAGAGCAAGACGCTGGCCATTGACTCTTGGCTGGGTCATTAGAGACCAACCTCGAAGCCTCGTGTATGTCACCGAAGGGAGCGGTGCCATTCTGTAGAGGGCAGCGGCGTCGGCAAGTGCGATAGACAAATAAGCCGCGTGGCGGTTGGTGAGCCCTGGTGTTGAATAACCGCCTCACGAATTATCACACGCACGTTTCACGCCAAGAGAGCAGCTCTGTGCCATTTTGGGCGCGTCTTCCCACACAGGACGAAGCGCCTCGATCCCAAAGTTCAATAGAAGCCACCTCTGGACAAACATAAATGCCAGAATAAAGGGGGGATTTTCTTTTGTTTCGTTTTCCCCTTGTCTGTATTAAAGTCCGTGTGTGGAGGAGCCTCGACTTTAGACTTTAATTGACCTCACGTTTTATTATTACATTTTGAATTATTACCTTTGTAAATATTTGATCAATTGTCATTAAATACTCGTGTTTATTTTTAGTTGCTGATGTGGGTGTATCTGTCGTGGGTTTGAGTACAAAGCCCTTGTGCTGTGCATCCATCTGCTCCGTCCGTGCCGCCCTTCCCTTCCTCGCGTGCCATAATCTCTGAGGATCACGTGGTCGCCTCGAAGGAAAATCGCTCAGCGATCTGGCCTGGTTGGTGTTAACCGCCCGTCCACCACAATTGGGTCGGGGTGATTAAACTTAACCGGCCAGACCCATGACAATATTTTCTCTTCCGAAAAATAAAAAAAGACCTTTTTTTTAACAAAACAAATTTATTTTGTATCAATTTGTATGATTTTTCTCCCGATGCTGACCCTATAACCTCTACCCTCACCCTTCTCTCCCCTGTTTCATTATCAGCCCCAAATTCAGAATTCACTAATGATGGTCTGTGAGATTAATAATTATCTGGTCACCAGTTCCGGTTAATAGGGAAGAATAGCTAGCTTCAAGAGCATCATAAGGTAAACAATGCCTGCTGAACCTGTTGTTTGCTTCAAATGAAATTCAACCTCCAAGTCACAAGAGCTGTGTGTGTGTGTGACAATGGGATCATCCACCGACCCAGGTGACATACTGTAGAGTAACCAAACTGGTTCTTCAGTCGTCAGACAGACGTGGGTGATGAAAGGAATGAGGGCGATCACTTGTGTTCGGTGGGAAGATGTTTCATTCGCTGTCTTAAGTCGCATTCTTTGATGACAATCATGGTCGCCACGTATTTCAAACACGTAGATGTTTCTATGATGGTCACGAAAAGCGACTGTTCAAACCACCTTTTATTGAAAAAGCAGCATTTGTTTCATTTTTTCCTTTTTACATGCAAGTTGTTGTCATAAAAATCCCAGGCTGTCATGTGATAACAAAAAAAACCCCCAAAAACCCACAAACTGGCATAAGGAGGTGCCAAATCTGATATCTTGCCTCTTTACAAACCATGTCACACGAAGCGAAGTTCTTAATCAGGAGAGATTATTTTGGAGTCACTGAAAACTATTCTCAGATGTTCGGATCCATCTTTTTCGATACAAGGTTGGTACCCGGATGTCATATCAAAGAAATGCACTCAATTTTGCATCTTCACTGAAATCGATTTTACAATTCTCCACTTGATGAGACATTAATTAAATTAATCATGACCCTCGCCAGAGGTGAGGAAACTGCATTTGGGTCTGTTTGTTTGTTTGTCTGTGTGTCTGTGTGTTGCTTTTTGGCTGCTCTTAGAGCACCCTTATTCTGGACATTTCCATCTGTCTGTCTGTCCGGAAACTTTGGTCAAGCCTAGGGGCTAAACCACTCAACCGATTCCAATGAAATTTGGTAGGTAGGACCAATATTTCTGGAATCTGTGCTTTCGAATATGTACCCCGGGCCCTAGCAACGGCATAGCAACGCCCTTTAAAGTGGTCAAAAATCGAAAAAAATAAAAAAAAAAAAAAAACGAAAAATCCAAGCTTAGAGTTCTATGCGCAATCTATCTAGCTCCCTTCATGCCAATTTGCAGCCCTAACAAAAAATATTTGTAGGAGGATAGGTTTTGGGCGAGTGAGTACATGTCGAACATTTCAGAAACGGTTAATTGCGAATATTCTAAGAGAAAGAGTCTGATTTTGATGAAACTTGGGTGAAATGTGTACAATGTGGCTTGCATGTACACAAAAATGAATGGTTGCTATGCACACCTCCGTTGCTTAGCAACAGCTAAAATACTTTATCGTACATCGTACACTTATTGTGGACTGTACAAAAAAATCAATACCTCCAAAACTGGACCTCCGAGGGACATGTTTTTTTTTGTGCCCAAGGAGAATGTCTACAGCATCATATAAAAAAATAAAATCTTTAGCGAATAGATAAATGGAATTACCAGGGCTGCCATTTGTTGGAGTCTCTTTGGAAACATGCCTGAAATTTCACAAGGCGGGTTTCTGGGCACAAACTAAGAGGGCTGTGATAATCATATTTATTGTGCTAAATTGATTGATAGCATGTACATGAATATCGGCTAGTCGCGTCGGCCAGCTTTCCATCTAGAGCGAGCGGACCATGGTCACACTAAGTCTTGTTTGTCTGTTTGTCCACACAGAGCTTTCGTGTTTTTCTCTGCAACTGCTTGTCAGATTGAAACGAAATTTTCACCATTGGTGCGACTCCTGATATAGAACGTTTTAATTAAAATTATGACGTCATAGCTCACGTGGTGTGGCAGCCATATTGGAAAAAAAAGAGAGAGATAAGGCCGTTAATTATCTTCAAAAGGGTGTTTTAATTAACCCAAACACCCAATTTTCACTCTTGCATTCCCTTGGTGTTTTCTAAGTTTGCGTGCAAAGTTTCAGGCTGATAGGTTTCATGTTTTTGAAGTTATAGAGGAGACACGCTGACACACACACACACAACACACACCACACACACACACCACAACACACACACACACACTTATTCGTATAGATGTTCAATTTTGTTTGCTTGTATTTCTTTTTTACAGCTAAGGAGACGTACGAGAAGTTGCCGGGATTTCAACGAGTAAATATTACAGGATACAGGTGTGGATGAAAAAGTGCTTTTTTGTTTCATACAATGATTAGTTTTGATCATAATTGAATAATTTTCCTCAATTATGCTCCTTTCCTTAACCCTTCCTCTTCCTCATAACTGCACTGGGCTGGCAAGATGGCTTAGAGGTACGCACACTCATCTCTAATGTGTCGAGCCTGGGTTTGAATCCTGACCCAGCTGTAAGTGTCATCCATGTGTTTCATAGGCAGGGTGATTTGTAAATGTGTGTGCCGTCCCTCGATGGATGTTAAACAGGCATCCCCTCGATGGCATTCGTTAGTGGATGTTAAAGATCCATGGTGTCCTTCGTGAAGACTAGGCAAGCAATTCTCCGTACCATGAACAATTACAAATTCCCTGCCCGAACAAGCAGGGGCATTTCATCAGCGGCACAGCCATGCCCTGCAGTTACCCTGCAGCCTTGTGCTGCATATGAACAAAGAATAACTGCTGTCTATTTTTTTGTCCATTGTAACAACATTCCTGTCCCAACCAAATTTATGCATAACTTGCAGTTAGGCGTCCAATTTCTTCGTGGATAGTCACAACTTGATATTGTTATGGTTGTGGGGGTAGATGGAGGAATTTCATCGCAAGGTTAATATAGTATAGAATTGTTTGGTCCGTGGATGTGTAGGAGACATCGCGATGTAAATTAGAAGGGAAACTGTGAGCTTAAGTGTTACTTGTCACCACACGGGGGGTCGTGCTGTGTTAATTAGATAGGGATTAAGACCAATGTTTTGCAGTATGTAATTGCCCCTGTGACCTTTCCCAATGTTTTTGTATTTCAAGACTGGCGATAAAGGCGGCTCACATCCTTAATACAATGACAACCGAGCTGCGACTAAGCAGGCAAGAGCCCCGTCTCCAAGGGTGACGGCGGGCGAAACCATGCCCATCCCGGGTGGACGATTGATGGGTGTGATGTCAGAAGCGAAGAAGAGCAGTTGGTTTTGTTTGGTTGAGTTCGGTGTGAAGGACGCGGTCGAGAGATGACAGAGCTAGGAGATGGCATGTAAGATCAGGGCATTACAGCTGGCTTTCCTTCGATGCATGAAGAAGATGGGACGATTCTCGTATTCATGGTGAGGCGAATTGGCTTGCGTGGCAGAGCAAGACGCTGGCCATTGACTCTTGGCTGGGTCATTAGAGACCAACCTCGAAGCCTCGTGTATGTCACCGAAGGGAGCGGTGCCATTCTGTAGAGGGCAGCGGCGTCGGCAAGTGCGATAGACAAATAGCCGCGTGGCGGTTGGTGAGCCCTGGTGTTGAATAACCGCTCACGAATTATCAACGCACGTTTCACGCCAAGAGAGCAGCTCTGTGCCATTTTGGGCGCGTCTTCCCACACAGGACGAAGCGCCTCGATCCCAAAGTTCAATAGAAGCCACCTCTGGACAAACATAAATGCCAGAATAAAGGGGGATTTTTCTTTTGTTTCGTTTCCCCTTGTCTGTATTAAAGTCGTGGTGGAGGAGCCTCGACTTTAGACTTTAATTGACCTCACGTTTTATTATTACATTTTGAATTATTACCTTTGTAAAATATTTGATCAATTGTCATTAAATATCGTGTTTTATTTTTAGTTGCTGATGTGGGTGTATCTGTCGTGGGTTGAGTACAAAGCCCTTGTGCTGTGCATCATCTGCTCCGTCCGTGCCCCTTCCCTTCCTCGCGTGCCATAATCTCTGAGGATCACGTGGTCGCCTCGAAGAAAAATCGCTCAGCGATCTGGCCTGGTTGGTGTTAACGCCCGTCCACCACAATTGGGTCGGTGATTAAACTTAACCTCCAGACCCATGACAATATTTTCACTCCGAAAAAAAAAAGACCTTTTTTTAACAAAACAAATTATTTTGTATCAATTTGTATGATTTTTCTCCCGATGCTGACCCTATAACCTCTACCCTCACCCTTCTCTCCCCTGTTTCATTATCGCCCCAAATCAGAATTCACTAATGATGGTCTGTGAGATTAATAATTATCTGGTCACCAGTTCGGTTAATAGGGAAGAATAGCTAGCTTCAAGAGCATCATAAGGTAAACAATGCCTGCTGAACCTTTTGTTTGCTTCAAATGAAATTCAACCTCCAAGTCACAAGAGCTGTGTGTGTGTGTGTGACAATGGGATCATCCACGACCCAGGTGACATACTGTAGAGTAACCAAACTGGTTCTTCAGTCGTCAGACAGACGTGGGTGATGAAAGGAATGAGGGCGATCACTTGTGTTCGTGGGAAGATGTTTCATTCGCTGTCTTAAGTCGCATTCTTTGATGACAATCATGGTCGCCACGTATTTCAAACACGTAGATTGTTTCTATGATGGTCACGAAAAGCGACTGTTCAAACCACCTTTTATTGAAAAGCAGCATTTGTTTCATTTTTCCTTTTTACATGCAAGTTGTTGTCATAAAAAATCCCAGGCTGTCATGTGATAACAAAAAAACCCCAAAAACCCACAAACTGGCATAAGGAGGTGCCAAATCTGATATCTTGCCTCTTACAAACCATGTCACACGAAGCAAAGTTTAATCAGGAGAGATTATTTTGGAGTCACTGAAAACTATCCTCAGATGTTCGGATCCATCTTTTTCGATACAAGGTTGGTACCCGGATGTCATATCAAAGAAATGCACTCAATTTTGCATCTTCACTGAAATCGATTTTACAATTCTCCACTTGATGAGACATTAATTAATTAATCATGACCTCGCCGCAGAGGTGAGGAAACTGCATTTGGGTCTGTTTGTTTGTTTTGTCTGTGTGTCTGTGTGTTTGTTTGTTGGCTGCTCTTAGAGCACCCTTATTCTGGACATTTCCATCTGTCTGTCTGTCGTGAAACTTTGGTCAAGCTAGGGGCTAAACCACTCAACCGATTCCAATGAAATTTGGTAGGTAGGACCAATATTTCTGGAATCTGTGCTTTCGAATATGACCCCAGGCCCTAGCAACGGCCCTTTAAAGTGGTCAAAAATCGAAAAAAAAATCAAAAAAAAAAAACGAAAAATCCAAGCTTAGAGTTCTTGCGCAATCTATCTAGCTCCCTTCATGCCAATTTGCAGCCCTAACAAAAAATATTTGTAGGAGGAGATAGGTTTGGGCGAGTACATGTCGAACATTTCAGAAACGGTTAATTGCGAATATCTAAGAGAAAGAGTCTGATTTTGATGAAACTTGGGTGAAATGTGTACAATGTGGCTAGCATGTACACAAAAATGAATGGTTGCTATGCCACCTCCGTTGCTAAACAGCTAAAATACTTTATCGTACATCGTACACTTATTGTGGACTGTACAAAAAAATCAATACCTCCGAAACTGCACCTCCGAGGGACATGTTTTTTTTTGTGCCCAAGAGAATGTCTTACAGCATCATATAAAAAAATAAAATCTTTAGCGAACAGATAAATGGAATTACCAGGGCTGCCATTGTTGAGTCTCTTTGGAAACATGCCTGAAATTTCACAAGGCGGGTTTCTGGGCCAAACTAAGAGGGCTGTGATAATCATATTTATTGTGCTAAATTGATTGATAGCATGTACATGAATATCGGCTAGTCGGCTGTCGGCCAGCTTTCCATCTAGAGCGAGCAGCCATGTCACCTACCGTCTTGTTTGTCTGTTTGTCCACACAGAGCTTTCGTGTTTTTCTCTGCAACTGCTTGTCGATTGAAACGAAATTTTCACCATTGGTGCGACTCCTGATATAGAACGTTTTAATTAAAATTATGACGTCATAGCTCACGTGGTGTGGCAGCCATATTGGAAAAACAGAAAAAACTTTGGACCTCTGTATCTCTGAAACCACACCAAGGAAAAAATTGAAACTTGGCACGTAGCAAGTATCTCTGGGAATGAGTGATTTGTTAAGATGTCATGTGTCCCTTGTTATGACGTCATAATTGCATATGTTGAACGACACTTGCGATCAGTATGAAAATAATTTTGAGGGTCACCGAAAGATAAAATGGTGCACAAAAAAATCATGACGTCATCAGTCACGTGATTCGGCAGCCATATTGTTTTTTTTATCAAAAAAACCTTCAAAAATCTTCTTTTCTGAAATGGCTGAACAAATCGAGGCAAAACTTTACACGTATGACGCCTGTCCATGAGGAACAAAGGTTCACACATATGATATATATAGGTCACATGGTTTTCG
>CM068966.1:24303387-24314520 GCA_035128595.1 Eptatretus atami | reverse complement strand
CAGCCATATTGGATTTACTCTAAAACCTATAAAATTCACCACTCAAAAGAAGTCCTGGCGAGGGTCTGCAATCTCTGATTGCTCTTTTTCTTGTTATCATGGTGAAAGGTTTAATACCGACAAAGCGTGTTTTTCTTCATTGAAGAATGCAATCATTCCACTTACCATCTTTAGGAATGTCACCAATGCAATGACAGAATGCTTTTAAGAACGCAATATACGTACTTCAATGCTGGATGGCATTCATTTCTTACATACCAGACAATATTACCTGTTGAACTGTTTCAAGCTGGTGGGCCATAAGGTGTTCTACCAAGCTCTGCAATCTCAGAGAGAAGTTTGCTTCTAGATTACAGCAAAACAGGACAAAACATCATTCTCACCTCAGGGTCCAACATACCAAACATAATTTCTCCAAAACAATAAATATAGCATCTACTCTTCATTCTCTCAAGTGTACCATTTACTCCACTCAACCTCTTCCTTCTCCCCCATCATGGAGAGTAATGGGTGTTGAACTCTTTCATACCTTCCTCTTTACACCCTGCTCTCAAGGAGAGTGAAGAATTTCAAGCTGATCTCAGAACCTCCTTCAGAAAAAGGATTTAATCTCAAAACATTTACTTCTGCTCTGCAGATTCAACTCCCTCCAACAATTCTGCCCGAAAGAGTGCCGAACGCACACAGGAACGGGGCAAACATCAATCCAATTAGAAATAAAAAGTAAACTAGAATGGCCCTCAGTAGAGCGCATACCTCGGCCAGGCTGAACAGTTAATGTTT
The DNA here is from genome assembly GCA_035128595.1 of Eptatretus atami. Taxonomy (NCBI): domain Eukaryota; kingdom Metazoa; phylum Chordata; class Myxini; order Myxiniformes; family Myxinidae; genus Eptatretus; species Eptatretus atami. The sequence continues at coordinate 24,313,737 of CM068966.1, read as the reverse complement.
TGTATCCCACTGATGGGACGGATCTGTATCCAGACCTGAACCAAAATCGAATGGCCTTGTTCTTGTCAACAACCCAACTCATCCACCAAGTTTTGTCATAATCTGTGCACATCTGTTTTGAGATATCGTGCTATATATCATTCTTGGCCTTTGTAAAAAAAAATTAAAATGGAAAAAATAGAAAGGATTCCTGGGAGATCCTGCCCTCCGTGCAGGGATAACCAGCGTCTCAAGTTGTCATTTGTTTGTTTCGCCACATGTGCCCATGATGTACCCACACACAAACCTTCCTTGTTTTTTTTGTGTCACAAACCTTCCTCGGAGTTCCCTGAATCTACCGTTATTGGTTTCATTGAAATGCATTAATCCGTTCTCAAGTTATAACACGACAAAGAAACAAATAAACAACCAGACAGACAGACAGACAGACAGACACGACTTCTTTTATAATATAGACTAGTGGGACACCCGTGGGAAACCCACGGGCATAGACATATATGAGGGAGGAGAGGTAGGGGGAGCTAGGGAGGAGAGGGAAAGGAGGTTGGAAGGGGAGGGAGGAAAGTGAGAGCGTTTGATTCTGGCAGATGTGGTGTACAGTTAAATGGTACACACATTGATGGGGGAGGAGATGGGGGCAGGGGGGAGGGTAAGGGGGAGGTTGGGGATGGGGAGAAGAGGGGAGGGAGAGGAGAGGAGGGACGTTGGGGATGGCAAGGAGAGGGGGGAGGTTGGGGAGGGCGAGGAGAGGGGGGAGGTTGGGATGGGGAGGAGAGGGGGGGAGGAGAGTGAGAAGGGCAGGGTGAAGGGGAAGAGAGGGTGAAGGGGAAAAGAGGGTGAAAGGGGGGAGAGAGGTGAAGGGGGAGGAGAGGGTGTAGGGGGTGGGAAAGGGGGGAGGTTGAGGATGGGGAGGTGAGGGGGAGGAGAGTGGTGATGGGGAGGAGAGGATGTAAGGGGGGAGAGGAGGGAGGTTGGGGAGGGAGCGAGGGGAAGGTTGGTCAGGGGAGGAGAAGAATGAGGAGGAGAGGGGGGAGCTTGGCGATGGGAGGAGGTTGGCGATGGGGAGGAGAGGGGAGGTTGGGGTTGGGGGGAATGGGGAGAGAGATTATGGAGGTAGGAAAGGAGAGGGGGCTGAGGGGAGGGGGAGGAGAAAGAAGGGGAAGAGGAGGAGGAGCTGGAAGAGAGAGGGGATGAGAGGAGGAGGGGAATGGGAGGAGAAAAAGGTAAGCGGGTGAGGGGTGAGAGGGTGTGGAGTAACGTAATTCTAACCTTGACTTGATTGTTGATTGGGGGAGAGAACCTACCTTGATTGACTTACATCGAACACACTTCACGTTAACACAAATTTAAAATTCTTTAAAACGAAACGTTATTAATAAATATTGGATTCCATCGTTTGTCCACAGATTCAATTTATGACGTACAAAGTTTTTCGAAGTATTGTTTCATTAAAGAGTTGGATAAGAGTTATCACTCACCTGAAATAAACTCTTTATATATATATATATACCCCGGGAACATGAAAAAATATAATTACATTACACTTCAAACCCCAACTTCATTTGTCCCTCAAAGAGAACCCTTCCCTCACTCTTCTACCTCCTCTCCTCAGAACGTGAGAGTTAAGATGTAGTAGCCATGAGGGACTCTGAATGGATTCTATATTTCAGGCCTTAATTTCACTTAAAATGCATTTTTGTCTAAAAACGAAAATTTTCTTCCTGTTTTTTTTTGCATCCAAAACTTACACCATCTTACCGACAACAAAAATTGAAATCACATATCGAATTAGAGTTAAGATAAAACCATGAGAGTGCAAGAAAGTGCGAGCCTTAAAAAAGGGGCGAAACGAAGCAAACAAAATGGCGGCGATTTGATTTTGTAGCCATTTCCTGAATATGGGAACCCCTGCCCTGAACTGAGAAGCCCCTCCCCAAATGGACGGACAGACAAACTGGCACAGATTATATACAATATATTTTGAGCTTTCAATACAATCTGGCATCCTGCCTTGCTCTCCAAACTCGCTGTCTATGGCATCAAGGCCAACTCCACACATAGCTTACTGACTTCCTCTACTCTTGTCGCCAACGTATGGCTCTCAATGGGATCCTTTTATCTACTCTCCCTGTCAAGGCTGGAGTGCCCCAAGGCAGTGTTCTGGTCCCAGTCCTTTACCTAATCTTCCTCAACAATCTGATTTGATGATCTGGAAAATCTTCTTTATCTCTTTGCTGATGATTCCACCCTCTGTCGTGACATCCCTCATCATTCCGATAGACAGGCAGCAGCCTCTTCCCTCTCTGCAGATCTTAGAAATACAAAGCTGAGTCCAAAAGCAGTTGGAATAAGGTCTTTCAATCCTGACAAATAAATCTATATCTCTATCTCCTCTATCTCTCTCTCCTCTCTCTCTCTCTCTCTCCTCATCTCTCCTCTCTCTCTCTCTCTCTCCTCTCTCTCTCTCTCTCTCTCTCTCTCTCTCTCTCCTCTCTCTCTCTCTCTCTCCTCTCTCTCTCCTCTCTCAAAAACCCTCCCTCTAGTTTTTTTAAATATACACTTGAAGAAGTTCAGTCACTCAAAACCTTTGGGTCTCACTACCAGCTATGATCTTTCTTGGGCAAACCACATTTCTAATTTGACCTCGAAAGCCAGTTGCCAATTGGGAATCCTCCATTGTGCAACATCCTTCCTTGGCACACCTGAGCTGTCCACTTACAAAGCCTTCATCTGCAGCTTGATGGAGAACCACTCTCTCTTGTGGGCTGGTGCCCCTGGCTCACACCTTGTTCAGCTTGATACACGAGAAACCAAGGCCTTAAAAAATCATTTGAATCTCCTGTGTTCACGCCGAGCCCATGGGCGTATCACTTTCACATCACAGAAAGATTGGCTGGACTCTGTCTTCCACCGACTCCTTTCTGGTCTTACAACCTCTGCTCTTCCCGTACTTTGCCTCCTCCACCCCCCATGTTTCTGCCGGGTGTACGTAGCCCACCAGCAACCCCCTTCTGGTGAAATTCCTCAAATCCAGAATCACTGCTCACCTCCACTCAGTCATTCTCCTTCCTGCTTGTGGAACCAACTTCCACATTCTCTTTCTACTGTGTATCATTCAGCGATCCAGGTGTTCAAGACAACTATTCACAGCAATCGCCTATCCCAAGCCATTATATTTTGACCCTGGTTACCCCCCCCCCCATCTTCCTCTCCCGTAAATCCATGTTTTCCAAATTCCCAGAAAAGACAGCTGTTCGTCACTATCTCAGATCATCCCAATCCAAGACCATGATATTTTCTGTCCTTGTTAACTCCCCCACCCCGCCCCACCCCTCTACCCCCACCATCACTTCTCTTTCCAAATTTCCAGTTTTCCCCACTTTAGTTTCCTTCTGCATACATCTTGTCCACCTTGTGAGTCCTCCCCACATCCCTTATTTGTCCAAGTCTCCTTCTAATTTGTCCCTCAACCCTGCCATTGGTGTGTTTTCCCCCTCTCTTCCCACTGTTCCTTTTGTTCCATTACATCCCAATCCATTCGATATTCTCGCTCCTCCACAAACCTCCACCTTGCATACAAAAAGATTCTCATTTTTGTCCGCCTTTGAAAGTAAATCACTCCAATGATGAAGCGATGCTGCAGCACAGCAGTTCATAGGATGTTCATCATCCCACAATAATGGTTCTTCAATCCTGTCGTGTCGAGCACATCGCGGTGGGATGTTAATATCCCACGATGTCCCGAATGGCTTAACTCATGAGGAGACGTTCTGAATTAATGGCAGACAACGTGCTCACGGGTTGTGAGGAGACACGAAAACCTTCAAGCTTTTAAAACCAATGGGTTTGTTTCTCGAAACCACAATAAAAAGAACCAGGGATGATGTAATTGTTAACCTGGTGTTGGCTTAGCGGTTAGGGTGGTGGCTTGGGATTCTAGGGTCCTGAGTTCACCCCCGTTGGATGCTGAATTAACACCAGGGGGTTGTGACTCAGCCTGTCATCCTTCTGAGGTCGGCAAAATGAATACGAGTGCAGCAGCCAAAAGGCTGCACACGAAGGGAAAGGGTATTGACGGATTGATTCATCTGGTATTGGTGTAGCGCAGGCATGATGGGCCGAATGGCCTCCTCCTGCACCTTAATTCCTTGTGATGGAGGAGATGATGGTGGGTTGGGATAGGGAAGAAAAGGGGATACGAAATCGATAATAAATAATGATGTACAATGTGAATAACCCCTATGGCACCACACACACAGATTTAGTCATTGACGGGAAGGGGACAAAACCCAGGGGACACAGCTCTGGTGATAGCGGGGACGAGCAGGCAATGAGGGGACGACGGCGACGATGGCAGGACGATGAGGAGACAAAGACACACGGGCAGGTCGACGAACACAGCCGCAGGCAGGCAAGCAGGGTGACCTCCATAACCAGCTCTCCTCAGATACCAACTCTTTCTTCTCAGTCACTTTGTTCTCCTCCAACTGCCCAATCAGGCTCCTCCCTCTCCTTCTCTCTTGGGAGGCGTCTATAGTGCCACCACTGAAGGTGTTCATAGGTTCTCCCCTTGGGAGGCGATGAACGCTCCTCCCCTCACTCCCATGCTGAGCCTTCTGGCGCCCCCAGTGGAGGTTTACATAGAGGTTATATACACAATTTCCTTTACATAATCCCGAACTAACTATTACCACACACCACCCTCTATATGGTGCACATTTAAACAAGACATTTCTCTACTGATTGCATCAAGATTGGTGAACAACCCTTACATGAATCATGCTACTCTATACATTACTATCTGTTCTACTGTATGGTAATATCTACAGTCTACACTCCTTCCCCCCACGCCCCACCCCCCACCCCTACCCCGCCTCCACAATTGTAACAATGCTTTCAGCCTTTAACACCTGGCATGTTTGTATGCCGCATGTCTATGTGATCCTTGCCAAAACCACAATGTACAAACTTTAGTTGTTTAGCTTTTTGGAAGCATATCACAGTCTGTACATTAAAAACTGATCCATATCATTATCGATTACGTTGGTGATGTGTTTAAGTCAATAGTGGTTCGGACTTGCACTGTTCTCACAAACTTATCAATGACTGTTTTTTTACAGCGAAGGAAGCGTGATTGCTTATTATGATGTAATTAGCACCACCAGGATCAGCTCTGAAGATATTGTCAACAGCACTTCTGAAGTGGCAACGAACTTAGCTAATGCTAACTTCAGGGTTAAGAATATCCGACTGGAGAAACATGGTGAGATCATTCTGACGCTCACATTTATAATTTGATACACCATTGTTCATCACCAACATTACTTGGGCAGCAGTTTGAGGAGCGATTCAGCAAAGACACTAAAAGTTGTAACACTTGTTACATAACCCACTCTGCCCACCAGGAATTGTAAAGAGCCCATCATCAGAGAAGGTGTATGAAGTTGGCAATACATTGACCTTCAGTTGCTTCGACAAAACGGTGTTATTGAGAACGTGAGTTGGTTCAAAGAAAACACGAGTGTGTCCATGAAAGGAAACTGGAACATAGAAATGAAGCTTCTCAGACAGCGGTAATTTGCCACTCCGTTAATTCTTCTTATATTTGCATTCACTTTCGTTATTCATACATTCATTCATTATTTCCTTTTTGAGGTTTCTGTTGCAAGAAAGTTCTGGAAGGAAATTGAATTTTGTTTTCTTCTATCAATATTTGGTAAACCACTTTATGAAGGTTCAATCGCTCTAAGTTACACTGCTGTAAAATAATTTTGGGAAATGTGGGTACAAGATTCACAAGATGAGATCAGACTGGATGCAGGTGAGATAGACGGTGATGAACCTCCTAAAACTAAAGGAAGGAGAAAAAAAAAAACAGATTATTCAAGTTGTTTTGGTGAGAAAACAACGTTCCTCGATCTCAGACGCGTAAGTATGGAGAAATCAATCATGCTGCATCTGGTTGAGGGAAGAATAGGAAGAAGCAGACATTGCATGTGCTGGATGGATGGGGGTAAAGGCTGCAACCAAGCTGTCTTTGCCAGAGCTTCGAGAATCAGTGCAGCATCGGGATGTTTGGAGAAATCTGATCATTAATGTCACTAGAAGTTGGACATGACATTTGGTGAGAAAACAATGTTCCTGGATCTCAGGCTCATAATTAAATGGCCATTGCCTGGGTGGAGGCTTTCTTTTTCTCTCCCACTAGAAGTTGGAGTTCCCAAAGGCAGTGTGTTGGGATCAGTCTTGTACCTCATCAACATATACAGTTGCTTCTCTACTTCGGCAACCCTCTATGCAGGTGACTCCACGTTATATTGGAGAGTACTCTATCCGATTGACAGGCAGACAGCAGGTGCATCAACATCTCCTGATTTGGAATTGATTTGATAAAAGTTTGATTATTGGCAAGTCATTCAATCCTGAACAAAAATCTCACAATGTTGCAACAGAATGAACATCAAATTAACGCTCCTATCTATTTCCATGGTGCAGCCATCAACCGATTTAACTTTCACATTCAATGTCAAACATGACCTCACAGAGGAAGGACATTCCTCATAGAGGAATGCCCACAGCATTGGTGTGGACATTTTCAGGTAACTTCCGTGTTTGTAAGTTGACAGGATTTCATCAATAAAAATAAATGACAAACAGCACTGCTTAAAAATGTATTCTGTACAAATGAGTATACTGTAGTTCTTTTTGATAAAATAATTGAAATGAAAACTTTAACTGTTGTTTGGTTGGGTTTTGTTGATGAATTCTGAATTATTTATTTAAACTTATTTCTGTCATCTGATCCATCCTTCTCTAGGTTCTTACAGATGCGAGATAAATTCTCGTTTCATGACATTCTTCGAGAGTGTGAAAATTGTGATATTAGAAAGACATATTACAACCAAAAACCTTCCAAACTCTCTGACACATGGAAGCAGTGGAAATATTTCCTGCTGTTTGTCTGACGAGCACGACCCAACTCTAACCTTTCATGTGACTTGGCACAACAGTGATGATACCATAATAAAGCAAGGTGGGTGAACACGAGTCAATCATGCATGGTGAATAATACTGCTAAATTTCATTTTAACTAGTACACCCACTCCCTACAGGAATGGCAGGAAGGGTCATGTTATTATCCGCTCTGTGGTATATAGATTACAGTAGATATCGGCTCGGGTCCATTAGTCTGTGGGGGACGCAATAAGCATACAATGCCTCAAGAACATCGGGTTTCTTCCCTTCCAGTTTAGTGTTAAACAGCAGTAGCGACTGTTTAAAAAGGTACTCATACATGTTTGTGGTTTATAATATTTTTTACTTTTGATAGGCTTGCCCACAAAACATCATGATAAGCTATTTCTACATGTTAATACGGTGTTTGTCCAAGGAGGAAAAAGGCTCCTTCGGGAGGAGGTGGGGGGGGGGGTGTATCATTAGGGTACCAAGACTTTCAAGCTCAGTAACCTATTGTCTTTCTTCTGTTTATTTTTCTGCATCATTATTCCACCGGCATTTTTCAGGTTTATTCCCTTTCAAATTCATCCTCTCTGCAACCGCTTGGCCGATTGACACGAAATTTTCACCATAGGTGCGAGTACTCATGTAGAATTTTCTAATGATAATCATGACATCACATAGTGTGGCAGCCATGTTGGAAAAATGAAAAACTTTGGACCTCTGTACCTCCAAAACCACTACATGGAAAAAATTGAAACCTAGCACGTCAAGTACTCCCCATCGGCGAATGTGTGATTTTTTTTTTAATGCTAACGGTGCTTTCGTCATGACGACATAATTGCATACTTAGAACGCTATATCCGATCAGCATGAAAATATTTGAAGGTCATCTAGGGATAAATTGGTCTACAGAAAATAATTTATGACATCATCGGTCATGTGGTTTGGCAGCCATTAAAAAAAATAAAAAAAATAAACCTCAAAAAATAATCTTCTTTTCTGAAACACTTGAACAGATCAAGGCAAAACTTTACAGGTATGACCGCCTATCCATGAGGAACAAAATGTTCCTTCCCTTTGATGACGTCGGTCACATGGTTTGGCAGCCATATTGAATTTACTCTCAAACCTTCAAAAATCTTCTCCAGGTCAGCTTGAAAGATCGAAGGGAAACTTCACACGCGTTCCCAAAGCCTTCGGGATACCAGGGTGTTCATGAATAATTGATAGGTCGCATGGTTTGGTCGCCATATTGGATTGAAGGAAAATATTGAAAAAATTATTTCTCTTGAACAGCTTCATCGATCACCATGAAACCACAAATATCTCACATCATTGCTGCATATAGTGTGAAAATGATGACTTCATAAGTCACGTGGTTTAGCAGCCATCTTGGATGGAAAAGCGCACCTTGTCCGATTAACATGAAACTTCACAAGCATGATCCCCGATACAATGAGAGGTGGAATGTAAACTTATGATGTCATAAGTCTCGTGGTTCAGCAACTATATTGGATTGAAAATAAAAACCTTTAAAAACCTGCTTTTCCAGAATGGCTTACTAGATTGATAAGAAACCACACACACATGATCCACTGGCTTTGGGGAATATAGTGTGTAAATGTTAACATCAAGGTCACATGGTCTGGCAGCTAAGATTTTTTTGAAGAATTTTTTTTAAACAATCTTCTTCTCTATAACCGCTTGACAGATCGAGGGGAAACTTCACGCACATGTTCCCCAAGCCTTGGGGATACAAGGGTGTTCACAAATAATTGATAGGTCATATGGTCTGGCAGCCGTATTGGATTGAACAGAAATCTTTAAAAACGTATTTCTCTTGAACTTCTTCATCCATCGATGTGACATTTCAAGCTTATGATCCAGTAGTCATGGAGAATATATGTTTTAAATTTCAACCTGATTGGATGCATGGGCTGGCAGCCAGAATTATTTAATTCTTTTAATCTGTGTTCTTTTTTTGCTTTCTTTTTTTTTAAACAAGGCTCACTTAGCTATGCCTGGATGGGTTTGAGGGTTGAGAAGTAGCAGCTCAAACCTAAATCCTATCCAGGTTCCTCCTGATGAATCCATCTTTGCTTTTTGCTTGTTCGGGTTCCTTCTTATTACCCCAATGCAGGACTGTACCTATTTGGTCTTGCATTTGATTTGAATTTAATTTATTTTAATCCCATTCTGAATTCAATTGAATAATAATAAAGAAGTCGTCATGGGTCAGGTGTCCAATTGAAGTGGCGTTGTATCAAAGCAGGACATCTTGGTACCCGGTCATCATTGCCAGAAGTTATAAAGTGGCAGTTCTAGTTTGTATTAATATTGTTTTGTAATAATAGTCATATGATGCCATTATCAATAATGTTATTGCTTTTGTGATTAGAAGCAGACTTGGAAAAATGCCAAACTATTTATATATACCTTAATACTAATTCTGTCCAAGGTGAAAAACCCCCTTGGGGAAGGGGGGGGTGTGAAATGAAGTCACTGCAACCCCCGTTGTGTAATCCTTAGTCTTCCTGTCAATTTTGGTTGAGATTGGATAAGTAACGGCCAAATGTATCACGTTCAGACAGACAGCAGACACCAAATTGGATACTTTAGTATGATTGTGGTATGGTACTCGTTAATCCTGTTGATCATCTGAAAATATGACATGGACCTTTAATTATTTCGTATTATATTCTTCTGTTCATGAGCAATTTATTGTCTTGGAGTTTCCAATTGCCTAGTCAAACATGTATGGCATGGAGTCAAAACCTGCACAAAACATTTTCACTTCTGTTGAAGACCAACTCTACTCTGGTTTTCCTCACTATAGTTCTAAGTGGAGGTTGTGCTGTGACAAAGTGCTTGCCGAACCTGAAGCAAGCAGAGATCAAAGTAGTTAACGTAGAGGAAATTTCTTATTCCTTGTTAAAGCAATTAAATACTTGTGCAATATCCACATACCAGCACTTCACAACTACAGATATTGCAAATCATAAAACTAATTCCAAACATACAATTTGAGAATGGTACCAAAAGGCAATAATCTTCTCTCAAATGCACAATTCTATTTTTCACATGCACCATCAAAATACAAACAGAATAGTGCACTTTCGGTCCCCGTCCAAAGGTTGTGTCACAATATTGATTTACTTTACTCCCTGCTAGTATTTCACCAGAATGGACGTTTTTAGTTTGGCCCAACTCCATGATGAATTCAACTCTGGAGAAGAGATTGAGACATCATCATGAAAGAAGACATTAATTGTCCACACGAGGTATCCTCAATAGGGTGTTCTACTCAAGCTGGATATCAAGAAGAACAAAATGATTTTGTGACAGCAATCTGCAGGTGTTGTTCAAAGTGTTCTTGAAATAAGAAAAAAA
>CM068966.1:24290887-24300887 GCA_035128595.1 Eptatretus atami | reverse complement strand
CTGTGGTTTTGGGTGAGGGCCGTACATGCGACAATACTTTTCATTGCACCGTGGAAATTAATTTAAAATGATAATCATCTGATTGCATGAGTTGACACCTTTTGTCACAAAATAACGATTTGACTTGAGATGTATAAATATTATTTTTGTTTGTTTAAATGGACAATCAATCTCAAAGAAAACTGACTGGTGAACATGTGGTGGTTTAGAATTTCATCCGAACAGCACAAACCAAACCACCTTTAAAGAAAGCCTAAGGTATTGATAAATAAGAGAACATTGAGTTTGTATGTGTGGTACATGTGTCTAACATTCACATTCAATTCCACATATTTTGTAACAGGCATTGTCTCCAAATGTACGAGCTTGCTTGTTAATCACACGGGAAGTCATCCCAAATCCATGCCAGAAAACTACAAGTGCACCTTTTTCTATCGTGACTTCAATGTGAGCGACACCATAAAGGTCGGATTCTACGTGAAAGGTCAGTGTATGGTTAAGTAGATCACAAGGTAATCACTGTAAAAATGCTTTGAGGATTTCAGAAATGTTTTATGTGAGGTGTAAATTTGTGATGTTCATACTTCCCAAGAAACTTGCCTGTGCAAAGGGGAAGAAACTGCAAGTTGGCCGATAATAATGTTGGAATGTGTTTTCCCAGTAAACATGAGCATCGCTCCAGAGAGAACAATCAAAGAGTCAGATACTGTAATTCTGACCTGTCTATTGCCAACGACCATTGCCAACCCCACAATGAAATGGATGAAAGATGATGAAATAATTACAAATGGAGAAATATTCTCTTTACTTGATGATGAAGGTCTTCCCCGGCTGAAAATTAAAGGCATTAAATCAACACATGAAGGTGAGTCATAGAGGAAAACTTACCTTTATCAGGTAATCCTGATGCATCTTCGATTTTTTTTTGTTTTCTTAAATTAAATTTCAAATTTCAAAAATCTAACAACCGCTCCAAGATCATGAAGAATTTTTTACTTCACTTACTTGACCGCAGCATGATCGGATGTATCAAGTCTATATTAATTAGTCCCACCCCAAAGGGGTTGTGTCTATTATTTCAGTGCGTGCGTGCGTGCGTGCGTGCGTGCGTGTGTGTGTGTGTGTTTTTTCAAGTCTATATATTTTCACTTTAAAAATATTTTTCTCTTCTTCTCCAAAACTGCTCAATGAAAAAAATTGAAACTTGTCATATATCAGCAACTCCCTATGGAGTATATAGGATGATTCCGATGGCATCATCGGTGAAGTGGTACACCAGCCATAATTGGTTGAATCAAAATCCTTTTCTGAAAAATCTGAAACATCATATATCTGAGCCACGGCCCGACGTGAGTGAAGAATTAAATTTATGACGTCATCGGTCACTTGGTCTGGTGGCCATATTGGATTGAAAATAAAAATGTAAAATAAATCTTCTTCTCCAGAACCGCTTAACGGATAGATGCGAAACTTCATACATATGATCGACTTGCCATGGGGAATACAATTTGAATTTTTTTTTCATATTCACCTTCATTGATGAAATTTAGCCTGAATGTGTACAAAAATGGTCATTAACTATCCTAATAATCAATCACTAATCAATAAAACTATGGATAATGGCAATGTATTTGACATAATACAGCGAATGAATGATACGGGTATGTGGGCCATAATAGCGGTGGACCATAATAGTGGCGTGTTCAGTTAACAATGGTATTTTTGTTCAGAATGAGCACGCGAGGTGAGACGATGTGCTCCACAGAGTGCCGTTCTCGTTCAGGTTTGATTTTTATTTCACTATAATGTTCTGTTAGCAAAACCCTCATTATAGCAATGTGACAGAAATCATCTAATCCAACCAAAATAAAGGTTGATATCTATTTTACAGCCTCGGTTATAATTAATATCTGCAGAAAATGAAATAATAACTTGCCTTTACGGGACTGTAATGGTCAGATGTTAATGTTAAAGCAGGAAGTACTTCAGAGAGGATCTTCATCCAGCTGTTATACTTTCCTGCATTTTCGATCATGCATTTTCCTAATGGGGCAGGCCAATGTGTGCCCACACCAATGACTAGTAATCTGATTTCCTCTGTGGCTTTGAGTATAGGATTCACCACTGCACATTCCATACAGCACATATACCCTCATGATCATGGGAAGTCCCTTGACAGATGAAACAGATGCATTTTTGTCCAGCTTCAGGTGTAGTTCCTATGACATCTCCACAAGAAGGCTCACATTTGCTCTCATTGTATATCTATATAGGAAATTACAGCTGCATTGCCAAGCAAGAACCAATGACGTACCAAGGCTATCATGCCGTAAGAGGAATCATTACCATGCCAAGAATCATAAAGTCTACTTCATCATTCACATTGCATTGTAATGATGAATCACGTGAACTTCAATGCTGTGTAGAGTCATCTCAAAACATGAATGTCACCTGGAAAAAGGGTAAGTATTTCAATATTTTGTTTCAAGACTTTACAAATAAAGTTTTATTGCAATTCCTTTTACATTCTCTTTCATGTTATTCACATATATGTGAGAATTATGATCTTCTTTCAATCAAAAAAGTCAGCAATTATGGTCCCTTGGGCATCTTTGCAGTATGACTGCAGTACATTGATGAAAATCTCAAAAGTGATATTTGTATTCTTGTTTCAGACACTGTTGCTGTCGTTGTTGAAGCTAAAATTAAAAACAACTGCTCTTCCTACAAACCCACAAAACCTAAACCTTGCCCTCCAAATGAGACAATCAGTTGTTTATTCCGCAACGTTGCAGGAAATGATGAGGAAACCACAACAATCTACTTCTTGAAATCTGGTTTGTTGTTCTCTTCTTCAAACTATGACTGATTGTGAGAACATTATTGTATTTTTGCTGTACTGTAATTGCTCAGAATGCCTGTTAAAAAAGACATCACAGCACTAATTGTAATATACTACTGTACAGTACAATGCCTTCAACATGTATTCACACCCCTTGACTTTTTGTCACATTTTGTTGTGTTCCAGCCTGAATTTAAAATGGATTAAATTTAAATTTTTATCACCGATCTACACAAAATACCCCATAATGACAAAGTGAAACATGTTTTTAGAAATTTTCACAAATTGATTGCAAATGAAAAGCTGAAATATCTTGCGTCAATAAGTATTTAACCTCCTGAGTCAATACGTTGGAGAAGCGCCTTTCGCATTGATTACAGATTCAATTCTTCTTGGGTCCTTATCAGCTTTGAACATCTGGATTTGGGGATTTTCTCCCATTCTTCCTTGCAGATTTGCTCAAGCTCTGTGAACTTGGATGGGGAGTGTTGGTGAACAGCAATCATTGTCTTTCCACAGATTCTCAATGTGATTCAAGTCTGGGCTTTGGCTGGGCCACTCAAGGACTTTCAAGTTCTTGTTCTGAAGCCATTCCAGTGTTGCTTTGGCTTTATGCTTGTGGTCATTGTCCTGTTGGAACATAAATCTTCACCGCAGTCAAAGGTCTTTTGCACTCTGAAGCTTCAAGGATTTGCCTGCATTTGGCTCCATTCATTGTTCCCTCTGTCCTTGCAAGTCTTCCAGTCCCTGCCACTGAAAAGCATCCCTATATCATGATGCAGCTACCACCATCCTTCACGGTAGAGATGGTGTTAGATGGGTTATGAGCTGTACTCGGTTTCCACCAGACGAAGCACTTTGCATTCAGGCCAAAGAGTTAAATTTTCATCTCATCAGACCACATAATCTTTTACCTCATGCTCTCAGCATCTTTCACGTGCCTTTTAGCAAACTTCAGGCATGCTGTCATGTGCCTTTTTCTCAGGAGTGTCTTCCGTTTGGCCACTCTCCCATAAAGCCTAGATCTGTGAAGTGCTGCAGCGATTGTTACCCTTCTGGCAGGTTCTCCCATCTAAGCAAAGGAACTCTGTAGTCCTGTCATAGTGGTCATTGGGTTCTTGGTCACCTCCCTGACCACGGACATTCTTGCCCGGTTGCTCAGTTTGGTCAGACGGACACCTCTAGGAAGAGTCTGGGTAGTTCCATATTCGTTCCATTTCCTAATTATGGAACTCACGGTGCTCTTGGGAACTTTCAACACTCTAGAAATTGTTTTATACCCTTCCCCAGAGCTACACCTCTTCAAAATTTTATCCTGGAGATCTACGGACAATTCCTTGGACTTCATTGTAGAGTTTCTGCTCTGACATGCACTGTCAACTCTGGGACCTTATATAGAAAGGTGTGTTTCTTTCTAAATCATGTCCAATCAATTGAATTGGCCACAGATGGACTCCAATGGAGTTGTAGAGATATCTCACGGATGATCAAAGGAAATTTGGAGTGTCATCGCAAAGGGGTTGAGTACTTCTTGACACAAATCATTTCAGCTTTTCATTTTTAATTTATTTATAAAAATTTCTGACTACATGTTTTAACTTTGTCATCTGTGGGAATTTTGTGTGAATCAGTGATAAAACAAATCCTTTTTTAATTAAACACATTTTAAATTCCAGCTGCAACACAACAAAATGTGACAAAGGTCGAGGGGTGTGAAGACTTTTTGAAGGGACTGTACAATGGTTAAACAGCAGCCACACAATCCAACGATGGTTGTTGCACAGTCAGTATTTAACCATTTATTCAAAAAATACAAGAAAGTTGCCTTATCTTTTAATATTAATGAATATTAAGCATGGGACCACATCACCCTTTTATAAGTACACAAAGCATTTTGAAGTGCAAAAGGATGTTGTGATGACAATAGCAAAAAGTATGCAAACGAGGTAGGGATGTCACATGGAAATATGCAAGGTCCATTCTGACATCCCCTTTTTCACTTTTCTTGTTTTATTCTGTTAAATGTACTTTTCTGTACATAGGTGTGTCCAAAGCATTTCTGACATCCTCATAGTTCACCTCTCTTGATGCCTTCATATTGTGCTTTGGAATGTAGTTGGAGGCGTTACATTAGTCAGGGTTATACAAGAACACAGACAGGTGAAACCTTTATTACACCGCACATGCGAAGCAAAAAACGGGGTTAAGCAACTGGTTAATGTCTGTTTGTTTGTTTGTTTGTCTGTCCTATCAGTTTATGATCGTCAGTTTATGATTGAGGAACAACTTATTTCAGTTGAATATTATATTTTGAACATGAATTGGAACATGAATTTGGATGACAAGTCTTTCATTTAACCTTGGCTCAGAATTCGTCGAGATACTCGCACATGCGCAGAGACAAGAGATAATATTGTATTTTGTCTGCCTGCCTGGCAATCAGACAAAATTGAAAATCATTCCAAACAGGAAACTTACTGTTTTTGATGACATCATAATGGACACATACGACAGGCATGAATGACTAATGTAATGTGTTCGCCAGGGTGATGTGACAGATACTGTGGAAAATGGTGGTAAAACCAGAATTTATTTATATAACTTCTACAATCTTTATTTTATATTACTTGAATTGTATACTTGAAGACTGCAGTGCACAAGTCACCTATCATAATACTTTAAAAAAACATCCAGTTTTGCAGTACTTCAATTTCAATAAAGGTTCAATGAGGGTGGTGTATAAGGGTGGTGTTTGGGACTGCTTCTGGACTACTTCAATAGCACTAAACTTTTAGAATGTTTTTTAAAGATCGTTAAAATCATTACTTTCATAAAATTCGAGTCACACTGCTTGGGATGTCATGTTATATGAACTATCTTGTTACATATGTACTGTGGATAGCTATATTGATTTTTCAGTTCATTAAACTAGTTTCGTGAAAAGATTGTATGAATGGACCGTGGAAATTTTCATGTTCTTACCCTTTACATTCTGTTCATATAAGTATGTGCACTAGGACCAACCCACAAAAATCCTCATGTCTGACCACCTCATTGATCAACATCGTGAGATGGGGAGATTGCATTAGCTCAGGTCCATAATACAGATGATAAATTCTGACAAATTACTTTAACCCTTATAAAAACAGAGGAGAGCAAACTATATTCCTTTGAAATGTACTTGTTTGAGAGATATGCTAATATAAAATGTGATGATTATATGATAAATTAACATGTTAGTGAATGACTTCAAAAAATTCCAAGGAATGTGACAATACGTAAATCTCAATCAAAATGGTATGGCCATATTGAAACAACGAAGGATGAAAAACAAGTTAAAAGAGTATATCAAAGCCGGATGAAGATGTGAAGGCTGGTAGAAGAAGCTGGAATTACGATGGAAAAAGCACATCACGTCCAAGATAGGAAAGGATGGAGTGCTGTGGTTCAGGCTTTATGCTGCGCTCACATTGGGTAGATAGTAAAGAAGTAATACTGTTGTGGATTTACCCTTTTATTAGCAAAAAAAATCATGCATTTTAACTCCCTCTGACATATATACGTATATATAGACAGATATATACATATACAAGCCGGTAGGCGACATGGGTGGTCGCTACATAATTGCATACTAGTCATAGTTTTTGATGGATCGGACTGAAATTTTTTGACAAAGAGGTTGATTATATAGTGCGCATAAAAGCCTGGAAGCCGATTTTTTATTTTCGAAAAAATTAATTTTTTAGGATTTTTTCAAAAATTTCAAAGTCCCTTTGCTAGGCAACGGTGCATCCATAGCAACGGTGCTCAAAAGCATACAACTAGATCCTGGTATGAACCTACCTGTCAAGTTTCATCAAAATTGGTTGACTCCTCTGGCCTCCAGAGCTGTCCATTACATACAAACAAACATACAAACATACATACAGACGGAAAAACTGAGAATAAGAGTAGTCTACCAGCGACCACCCAATATATATAGATAGATATAGATATATAGAGAGAGAGAGAGAGAGAGAGAGAGAGAGAGAGAGAGAGAGAATAGATACATATATATGTATAAATAAATATATATGTATATATATATATATAGAGAGAGAGAGAGAGAGAGAGAGAAGGAGAGAGAGAGAGAGAGAGAGAGAGAGAGAGAGAGAAGAGAGAGAGAGAGAAGATATTTATTTATATATATATATATATATATATATATATATATATATATATATATATATACATATGTAGAAATATAGATGTGTATAAATATATATAACAGTATATATGTATACATATATTTATATATATATATATATATATATATATATATATATATATATATATATAAATATAATGAAGACCACAAGGGGAAAACCAGAGATGTCACTTTTTATAAATTTCAGGGTTATTGCACCTGCCAATAGTTGGCAATAGTTGGCAACATAAGGTTTCCTCTCACAATATTACTTTAACAAATAACCAGGGGTGTCACATAAATTATATGGTATAAAGTTTAGCCCGTGCAATGAAAAAAACAAGTGTTGTCAAAGCTGAACAAGTAGAAACCCAGAGTTGTCAGTACTTTACTCCTGGTTATCTCCCTTCATTCATGTTAACTGTTCCACCATAATATTCAGAGTTGAGAAACTAAAAAATGAAAGGTTGTAAAACTTTCACAGCATAAACTCTGAGCACTACAATAGCCTATTTGGTTATATCATGGGCTCCGTAGTTGGTGCATATCGTGGTTCAAGCCTGGTCAAACCTTTATTGTGACTTTTATGGGACCCACGCCGTGGCTTAATGGTTAGCGCGTCTGAGTACCCATCCTCATTCGATGTACCCACCGCCCAATCAACCTGCTTAGGTATATGAGGGAGTCACATGAGGTGACTTCGGCTATCGCGGGGGTGGTTTATCCTTGGTTCCTCCCAGTTTTCCATCATATTAAGTAGTACGGAGTAAGAAATGGAGAATCCGTCGTCATATAAGCGAAATACCCTTGAGTATGGCGTTGAACACCATTCAAACAAAAAAACAATGACCGTTTAATGTTGAAAAAAATAATCTGTGATCACCAAAGTCATGTAATGTATGCTAATAACCAAAAGCATGAATTTGCTACACATCCTGGGTTAAAATTGCATGGCAATTATTAAACAAGGGAATAACCAGTGATGTCAGTTTGCAACATTGATTCGTTCTTTGCTCTTAAATTAAATAACACAGAAGCTTGGCAAATGCTACATGCTTAATTTGATCGGCCAATGATCACTCTTCCTTTTACTGGAAAAGAAATCTATATGACAGTTATTAAACAGTCCACCAAAGTCTTGAAACTTTGTTTTTCATTGCATTTCCAAAATTGACTTATCCTGACATCTCTGGTTTTCCCCTTGTGGTCTTCATATATATGTATGTATACTCAAATACCCCTCAGATCCCTGACTATCAGAGCATACTATATTGTGTTTTATCATACATCAAAGTACGTATGCTTTATTTGTCTGCAAATGATACTATCCTCACTCCTGTGCATTTTTGCAGACGAGAAGAATTGTGCAAATGCATCAATGAGTGGATACACATGGCCATTATCCAAGGCTAACAGCATAGCCTACCAACAGTGTCCCACTGGCATGAGAGGGGATGTCTCTCGGCAGTGTGACAAGGATGGAAAATGGTCAATAGAAATAATTGAAAACTGTACCAGAAAAGAGTTTCTCAAGTTACTGGAGAACCTGAATGTGAGAACTTTGTTTCGATTTTTGCTTTTTCTCCAAATCTTACTCTATTATACTGGAGGGTTCATTGAACATGCATGATACCACACGCAGTTTGCAAGTATTTACTTCAATTTTAATTTTTATAATGACTTTAAAGATCGTTTTAAAAATAAATCCAGAAGGTTAGTGCTGCTGAAGTAGTCTTATACATCACACTTATGCACTGTTATAAGATGACATCGAGTCACATTTTAGCAAATGCAGCAGTGTGACCACTCCTCATTTTCATAAATGCCAAGGTGAACCAATGAAAAAAGCCAAGAATTCACAAGGTTTCGGAAAAGCGATGATGATAGAAAACCTATACGCCAAGAAAACCTATAGAAAACCAAGATGCCAAAGGTGAACAACGAATAGCCAAGATCTTGTGAAAAAAAGCCAAGGAGTGGTCACACTGAATGGAGGCTTTATTTATCACCATATCACCATAGAATGCAGCATCAACCGGCATTATACATAGCCATATCAGCGGCCTTTTTCTTCACCCCGAAACGCATGCCACGCCCACAGATGCTATATATCAATATACAGCAAGGTTCTTCAAAGTATATTATGATGGCAATTTTTTTTTCTGCTTGGTTGAAGTATATAATTGAATATAAATAATGTTTTAAAGAGGTTTAAAGGCGTATAAATAAACCAGGTTTTACCGCCATTTTACTCAGCATCTATTACATCACCCGATCAAACACATACATTAGCTACACGTGCATGTTGTACGTGTCCTTTATAACGTCCTTTAAAACAGGACGTTTCCTGTTTGGAATGATTTTTAATTTTGTTTGGCTGCCAGGTAGGCAGACCGAGTAAAAAATATTATCTCACTCCTCTCTGCGTGTGCTCGGTCGGGACGAATTCAGAGCCAAATTACGGCAAAATAGAAAATGTGTCTTCCTATTCCTGTTCAGATTCATGTTCAAAATATAACATTCAATTTAAACAAGTTGTTCCTTGATCATAAACTGAAGATCATAAACTGTTAAGAAAGACAGACAGAAGGGCCATTCCGTGTCAAATCAGCCAAAAAAAGGAAATTCTGCGGTGACCCCCTCAGATTTTCCTGAAAAAATTCTCAAAGCTACCTTAACCTATATGAGGAAGGTTTACCAAGTTATAGCTCAAAATTCCAAGTAGTGTCCGAGATATGGCCCTACAACACCCTAGGTGTTTCATTCTGCAGTCTGGCGAGTTGCCAGTTTTATTGAAGCATTTTTGCTAAATTCCAGTTTTACAAACAGAGTTCTGAAAATTCACACAAATGGTGTCTATTAGTGAGGCTTTCGGAATCTGACATCAAAAATGTTCTACTTAAAATACTTTTTAAGATAAGTACTCTCAAAATTAGTGATTTGTAACATGCAGTCAAAAAAATTTGAGTTTT
>CM068966.1:24275008-24290877 GCA_035128595.1 Eptatretus atami | reverse complement strand
CCAACAGTCAGTTTATTCATCATGAACAATTTTGTTGCCCGATTTACATAACCTAGTGACTGGATCATTTACACAAGAAAACTGAAATCTTTTGGAGCAAAATCTTGGGTGCAATAGGTGTCTGAACTTTGCTCCAGACTCAACGACATTGAAATTTACCCCGGTTTTACCCCAAGTGCTCACTGTCACCATGTTGACAGTATACAACACTCTTTTAATTTTTGTCACTTAAAGACACATACATAGGCAAACTGTGGTGAAAATTCAAGGAGTTGTCTCAATCCTCTATTTTTTAACCGATTTTCATAAGCCCACGATTTAAAAAAAAACATGTTCGATGAAGATGTAGAAATAAAAGCAATAGGTGGGCTTTTGAAGTGGAAGCCATGTCAGAATTCCTAGCTCGACACCACAATCGAGCATGCAGCTAGTTTTCATGGTCGAATAAACTTTGTGGTTAATTTACTTGGCTCAAATGTATTTTTTCAAATTAAAAATGGAGATGCGTAACATTATCTCAATCATGAACAAATGGCACAATGGTAGTCGTGAGCTTAAGACAAAAATTCAGTATGCAAATTTGGGGCAAAGGGAGACCTTACTTTTTGGTGAGAAATAACTATATTACGAAAAATGTTTGCTCGGCCCATCATACATGTTCGTTTTTAGGCGTATCCGCTAGGGGAGCGCTCTTTTGAGGGTCAAACTAAGCGATTTTTTTTTCTTTGCAGGTTTGGCGAAGTAAAATGTCATACTATTATCTACTGTCAAGATCAATTTGTGTTTTGATGACAATAATCAGTATTAAATTATATATCGTAATTTATTTAATGATAATGAATACTTTTTCAATCTTCAAATGGTTTTTCTCCAAATATCCTTTAAAAATCAACAAGACTCTAGACTTTGCAGAAGTTCGACTGGGCCCATACAGTCGGCAATTTTCTCGATTTGCAAACTGAATGGGAAGGCAAAGTCTGTGCCAAATAAAGTAGCCGTTGATTGCAGTAGCAACGAAAATGTCACGCTACATCACAATACTGTTAAAGCATACATGCGCTGTCAATATTATATTATTATTTATTGACCACCCACACATCAGAGGGTAAGCATGAAAGGTATATCACATCTTAGATCTATAGTAGTATCCATTAATATAAACTGAATTTAGGTAGTGTTCATGGAACGGCATGCTATAAGTCTAAGATGGAAATGTTACTTTTGTTAAGAAATCAATAGTTCGTAAATCTGTTTTAAGAACTTTGTGGCAAATTTCTTAACCGGAAGACGGATGCGTGTTCAATTATAGTTGTACGGAAGAGCTATCATGGACTGTGCACCGATTAGTCGGGAAGATTTTTCGTCTCGAATAACTTCAAATGATTTTATTAACGGAAGATGCTTTCTGTAGAGCACAAGGTTTTTTTTTTTTTTCCCCCAAAGTCCTAATTGCAGATCCATCATCTACGTGTCGAAATGTCATCCCGCCGTCAGCAGTGAAGATTGTTTATTATTCAAGCTGGCTTTAAGGCTGAACGTCACTCTTTGCACAAATCGATAAATAATTTGACGCGTGGTTGGTTGATCTCGTGTCTGGGTTTCTTTGTAATAACCTTTTGCGAGTTAAAAACGTTTCGAGGTTTGGTATTCGTGCTTAAGGTCGCCCATAAAAATAACCTTTTCTTCGTTAATGCATTTTCATGTATGCTAGCAAAAACTCGAGTTGAAACAGTATGGGGAATCCGACGGGGGGATGTAACAAGGCGGCCCCCAAAATTGATGAATCGGACGCACGCAGACTAAACCAGACTTTGATCTTTCTCTTTTTGACACTGTAGACTTTGTGGCCATAAGTAAATTAGCCACAAGTACCGGCGAAAATACAATGTTCACTACTATGTTCATTGGTAATTACATACAACAGTAGTGGGAGGCACTGATAACAGTGTCGATTCTGAACTTTGCCTTATTCTCCACTGTCAGATATCTCCTCTGAATATAGCCATTGTAAAGTTGTCCCTAAATGCTCGTCTGTCATATTGTAATCTTTCAGCTACATCCGTCTGTGCACTTCAAAGCATATGACATACATTCGCCGGTTGGGAGTTCACAACACGGCGGGCATTTGCATGACAATGAATCTTAGTACTACTTGTGGTGCAGTGGACGCACTCATCCACACAACATCCAGATCCGTCGCTACAACGATGCCAGCCATACCCAGCTCAGGAGCCTGGCACTCAGGATTGGCCTCCAAGCCCCGTCGCCAGACTGACACTGATAGTTTGCTCTGATGTGCATGTTGTTTTCAGGCAGTCCTTGCATGGAGGTAGTCTTCCAGACTCGACTCCCGCCTTCTTTCGCTCGCCTAACACTGCTGAACCTCAGGGCATTCACGCCGTCTCGGGAATCCTGGCTGCATATAGGCGACAGGTGAATTGAACTTCCAGGTGCCGACAACATTGTCAATTGCTGAGGACCAGGTTTGCTAAGCCTGCGAAACGTATACAGAACACCTTTTCTTGCACATCAAGCTTGAAGCCTTTGATTTTCGCCTACAACCAGAAAAAGGCACCTGGACCGTATCGCCATCCAGTATATGCATGGTAGACCAGGCAAGGCAGACAAACTTCATCCCCACATTTCTTCCATTTTTGTCAATGCTAAGTATCCTGTTTCCTGCCTTTGCAGCGACGCGGGGCATGGTCTAGCTGCATGTATCCTCCTGCAGAATGCCGGACACAAGATAAGACATCATGTTTTGACAACTATGACGACTGACTTGAATTTGGATTTCCCGGCATGAGCTGCATGCAACAATAACGCCGCATATCAGACTTATTCCTGTATTTTTTTTTGAAGCAAGTTGCTGAACATACCAATGTGACTCCATCCTCTGTATATCTGAAGCACTTCTACCATATGTCCGAACAGGCTCTTCCCCCAAGTTTGTTCTGTTATTCTCCAGTCCTGAAGCGAAGAAAAGTGGGTCAAAGGTTTTTCCTGCCTCGCAGAACCATGCCAACAAACGCCTCCGTTCTTTATTCTATGTGTTGGGATGAATAACCCGAAAAACCAAGGAAAAAACCCTCCTTCCTTGAGATAACCTACGCTTTACTCGTTCTGCATTCTTGATGGAGAAATCCCGATAGAAATCGAGACTACGTCTATGCGTTTGCCTTGCCTGGGTAGGTCTGGGCAAGACAGTTTGAACAGCTCTCGGAAAACTTTGCAAATGTCGTGTTGTCACCATTCATCTTTATGGACCAGGGGCCATGCGTCAATGGATAGAAGCACTTGGTAACGCAACGTCATTTTGCAGGAGAGATATCCTTATATACTATCAATATCACTCACTCTCCCAGATTCCAATTTCCGACAATATTTCCTACTTACAAACTAGCAAGAATATAGAAAGTGTATAATATTTTGTGTAAACAACCTTGACAAAAAGGATTTAGCTGCGTGCATGCAATAGAGAAATCGCATTTACAACGTTTGAAATTCAATTTCATTTGCAGTTAATTTCCACCTCTAAGTTTACGGATTTAATGCTTTATAATAGGAAATAACCTACGAGCATCTGGAATAAGATGCAGGGATATGAATGAGTAAATACCGAAAAAAGGAATTGTTATTTTAGCACACTACTAGCGCCCTAGCGATATCGCTTAAAAAACGAACCTGCATGAAGGGCCAGCAAGCAATTTCCGACAACTAAATCATTATGATAGCCAAAAAAATGACATGCCGCTTTGCCCTCGTTTTGATACCGAATCTCTGAAAATTTGGGGTCCATCAGCTCACGAACAATGTACAATGGTGCATTTTGTATGATAATAAAGTATAAATATTTATGACATTATTATCTCATATCATAGAATTAATTTTGCACATAAACATACAAATTTATAACTGCCAGTAAATCTTGTTGTAAACTTATATTCATGCAAATATCATAATGTGGGGTTTTGAAGTTTTGAAGTAATTTACCAAAAAAATCATTCAATTCTTAATGATTCGTGCAGACCAAAGCGACTTTAAAAATAAATTTTTACTCACAAACATATAGAAAAAAATACAAGATATTGTAAGGAAGTAGACTTAAGGGAATCTAACAATATGTATATCAGTTAGTAAAGCTTAAAGAAGTGTACAAAATCATTTCCAAGTTAGGCATGAATCACAACCTTATTGTTTAGCTTTAACTAATACACAGCCTGTAGTAATGCCATTGCTCATTGTTTGTGTTGTTGTTGTTCTTCTTTCGGACTGCTCCCGTTAGGGTCACCACAGCGGAATCATCCGTATGATCCGCATACTGATTTGCGCACGTTTTCACCGCGCCGGATGCCCTTCCTGACGCAACCCTGTCGCCTCTTACGACACGGGATTGCCAATGCTCATTGTTCACATTTTATTATTCCTGGCAATTATAAAACTAATCACTGTTTTCACTTTGACACATGGATCCAGGTTACATTATGTCCCAAACAATTTGATTATGAAATATAACAAAAGTTGAATCAGATATTGGTACCTACATTTACAAATGGATGATTAGACTTTCGTACAATGTACACTAAGTATATAACATGTAGATATGCAAATAATATTTTCTATAATGGTCATTAATTATGATCAACTTAGTGTCTTACATTTGTTTGAGATTGGCGGCAGCCTTCAACTAAACAATATCCTTTTAAAAAATGTGAGCCAAATCAGTAACCACATTACTTGTTCTACAAAAACGACAACAATTTGATCATTGTGGTGCCAACTTATGACTGTTTGACATGGCTTCCACTTCAAAAGCCCACCTATTTGCTACTTATCTACATCTTTCATCGAAACATGTTTTTTTAAATAGTGGGCCTTATAAAAATCGTTTAAAAATACAGGGATTGAGAACAACTCTTGAATTTTTCTACACAGTTTGCCTATGTAACTGTGTCTTAAGTGACAAAAATTTAAAAGAGCTGTGTTACTGTCAGCATGGTGAACACTTGGGGTAAACGGGTAAATTTTCAGTGTCGTTGAGTCTGGAGCAAGTTCAGACACTATAGCACCCAAAGATGTTTGCCTTCCCAAAAAACAAGGTTTTTTTCCCTTTTTCAGTTTTCTTGTGTAAATGATCCAGTCACTAATATATCAGGCATCAAAATTCTTCATGATAATAACTGACTGTTGGCAGCAATTTGAAAACCTCAAATTATTTTTGACTGCATGTTACAATGCACGTATTCTGAGAGTCTCTATCTTAAAAAAGTTATTTTAAGTAACATTTTAATGTCAGATTCTGAAAGCTCACTAATAGAAAACCATTTGTGTGCCCTTTTGCAGAACTCTGTTTGTAAAACTTGGAATTTCGATTCACCTCCAAAAATGCTTCAAGATATCAAAATCTCAACTCACGACTGGCCAGACAATTGAAACAAGCCTAAGGGGTGTGTTGTAGGCGCCATGATCTCGGACATTACTTGGAGTTTTCAGAGGCTATAACTTGGCAAACTTCCTCATATATGTTAAGGTAGTTTGAGAATCTTTTTTCAGCAAAATCTGAGGGTCACCGCAACCCAGGCTGAAATGACATGGAATGACTGCGGTGACCAAATTTTCTTCACTGGCAACACATCCCCACCTTTATAAGTGCCCCACGTATACTGGGAAAATATATGATGTACAGTTTCGTATAACGTGAGTTTTTAGGATGCACCCAGAAGTAAATCGGTACTTGCTCACACACATCTAATATCATTTTAGTATCAGCTGATTAATAACGTATTCAACAACGACACAAAACTGAAGGTCAGTTCCAAACTTCGTTCCAAGCGAATTATCCCGATAACGCATATTGAGGCTTGGGTCATGCTTTCTGATCACACACAAACATACTTCCCTCACCCAGGCAGTTTCCTGTGGAAAGAGAGATTGGTTTTTGTAATCATCTTCAGATTACTTTGGTCCAAGTTGAACAGAAAGATTTACGGGGAAAAAAATTTTTTTTGACCTAATGAATGTAGGACAGCTTCGCTACAGATATGGCAAGATACGTGTTAGTTGAATGGGAGACAAGAGAATCGAGGTACTGGAACAAAACCGCGACCCCAGCAAGGATGGGGTGAGGTGTTTTTGAGGGGGTGAGGTGTTGAAGGGTGAGGTGTTGAGCGGTAGGTGGGAATTGTGTTGGTAAGCTGTGATCAGCCATACAATGCAAGCTGCTTGGAATTGAAACTGCTTGGTTAGGGTTCGGAGTGTAGTTGGACTGCTGGCGAACATTGCCGCAACTCACTCCGATCTCAAAGGGTTTGAACGGAACTATGAAACCAAATGGTTTAAATGGAATGTAACAGAGGCAGCAAGATGGTGGACTCTGAAGGTTGGAAGGTTATGGTGCTCAAGCTAACATATTCACAGTGCTCAGAAAGTATTCACGACAACTCGACTTGTCACATTTTTGTTGTTACACCACACAGCTGAATTTAAAATGGATTAAATATTTATTTTTTGTCACCCGATCCACACAAAAGTGGATCGATCCCACAATGACGAAAGTGAAAACTGTTTTTAAATTTTTTTTACAATCAATTAAACAATGAAAAGCTGAATATCCGTGTGTCGATAAGTTGTTCAGCCCTGAGCTTATATACTTTGTAGAAGAGCTTTTGGCAGCGAATACGCGCTTTTTCGATCTTCTTGGTTCTGTCTGTACAGCTTTAACACATCTGGATTTGGGATTCTTCTCCCATTCTTCCTTGCTGATTTGCTGAAGATCTGTCTTGTTGGGATGGGGGAGCGTTGGAGAACAGCAAGTCTTCCAGTCACTTTCTACAGATTCTCAATGGAAATTCCAAGTCTGAGCTTTGGCTGGGCCATCATGGACTTTTCACAGTCCTTCTTCTGAAAGTCATTCAGTATTGCTTTGTTGTATTGGGGTCATATCGTCCTGTTGGAACATAAATCGTCGCCGCGTCTGAGGTCTTTTGGCATGCTGAGGCAGGTTCTCCTCAAGATTTTCTGCATTTAGCTCCATTCTTGAGATAGCCTCCCAGTGCCCGCCGCTGAATAAGCTCCCAAGCATGATGGTGCACACATGCTTCACACTAGAGGGGACACTCGGTAGAGTGCAAAACTCCGCCGCCAATACTTTGTGGTCACTAAGCTGAACCTGATACCTATCATTGTGGTCAACCTTTGACGGATCAGACATCTACTGAACCACGATTGAAATTAACTAAACTAGATCGACGCGGCATGTAGAATGCAAAAAAAAAAAATCGAAAATTCTTTTTGAAAAAAAATGGTGCAAATTTGTTTTTTTTCTCTAACAAATTTTCTTTTTTTGTTGGAAATCACTTACATGTAAAGCCAAAACAAAATTCTAAATATTTTTTCAAATGGCCGCATAGCGGCCATATTGGACCTTTGGACCAAGTTCCAAAATCCTAATGGCTGAATCTTGGACCATACCTAATGCCCAGCCAAGTTTCGTCGAAATTCCGTCCGAGGAAGTTTTTCGTAATACTGTTCACAACACAAAAAAAACAAACAGAAAAGGGGTGAAAACAGTCACCTCCGTCATTTCAGATGGCGGAGGTTAATAATTTATACAAGATCAAAGTGTGTGATTATAGGCTGATGCAAATAAGCAGGAATTACCTGTGAACGTCACAATTGCCTGGAACCAGAACCACACAAGGCGTTGAGCGTATAAGGTGGCACGGAACAGGGGATCCCAGCACGCAGGCCGCACAGTGCCGAAGCGTATGTAAGCTGCATCGAAAGAGTCTGCAAGATTTCACGAAGAAGAAGAGACAAATGAAAGCCAAACTAGGTCGAGCAACATAATCCGTAAGAA
Source organism: Eptatretus atami (assembly GCA_035128595.1). Classification (NCBI taxonomy): domain Eukaryota; kingdom Metazoa; phylum Chordata; class Myxini; order Myxiniformes; family Myxinidae; genus Eptatretus; species Eptatretus atami. The sequence continues at coordinate 24,283,019 of CM068966.1, read as the reverse complement.
TGTGGGCCGTGTTACCAGCTACAGGTGAACGTTGTTACACGCAAGTAGTCACCACAGTACAGACGCTGCTTACCCCCAAACCTGCAGCTCGAAAACAACTGCTTGTACCCAAGACCTGCTTCACCACACCCAGCCTACACCCCAGACCTGCTTACCCCCAAGCCCACCAGACCTGCCTACACCACAGCCTGCCTACACTTCATCAGACCTGCCTACATCCACAGACCGCTGCTAACCCACAAGCCACCGACCTGCCTACACCCAAGACCCTGCCTACATCCACAGACCTGCTACATCACTAGACGTGCCTACACCCCAGACCTGCCTCACCACGCCACAGACCTGCTTACCCCACAGCCACAGACTGCGCTACACCACACAGACGCTGCTACACCCACGACCTGCCCACAGTACAGACCGGCCTACACCCACAGACCTGCTTACCCCATCATGCCCACAGACCTGGCTACCCCAGAACCTGCCTCACCCAGACCTGCTACACCCACAGACCGGCCTACACACACAGACCTGCCAACCTTCCACATTTTGTCAAGTCAGATTCTCATTGGTTAAATGACGACCATCAACAGCCACAGATTCTGGTTATTCATACATACAATTCGTAGGACTGCAAACTATCCCCGTCCTCAAAAGGATCGGGCTGCCATCGCTCACTACATAGATATTTGTGCCATTAAATTGAGATACTTTTCATATGCAACCTCTCTCACGTACCGGTTTCCATCCCGTCGCAGGCTATCCGATCCATCCTCGTCAACCTGGTACAGGGACTCCTGCACTGAGGCCAGTGTAGACAAGTCTGGCTTACTCCAACACGACTTTCAAATAACGACGTACGACTGCTCAAATGAGCGTGTGTGTGTGTGTGTGTGTGTGTGGTGTGCTGTGTGGTGTGTGTGGTGTGTGTGTGTGTGTGTGGTGTGTTACGAATGATTGTTTTCAGCTGCCAAGCATTTTAACCTGTGCTACTATTATGGATCTGTTCATCCAATAATCTTTTCAAACTATCATTTTCCAGCATTTAGACGAAAGAGTGGAAAATTTCAAAATGGCTAACCTTCACTTGTTCTGTTCCTCCATGCAAATCGGAATCACGAGATACACGAACACGAGAAATATCCGGGACGAGAGGAGTCGGGTTCGTAAATCATTTCCTGTTAGTACAAGCGAGCAGCGCAGCACATATATTAACACACCACACACACACACACAACACCACACACACCACACACACCCACACACACAACACACACACAGTTCTACTTTACCAATGGATGCAAATAGAGCTTTGTTGCCGCTTAAAAAAAAATTTATTTGATTTATTTACATGGCCTTCTATCCGACAGATCCACACCACCCTCGTCCTTACTTGAGCTTTTCAAAGGGAAGTTGAAGCAACAACGCCTCAAGGAAATCTTCGCTCTCCCTCTGGATTCGGTTGCACACCTGAACTCTTTAAAATCTTTGAAGATTTTTTGTTTTTAAACAATCTTCCACAATGAAGCAAACCATAAATCTTGTTAACGCTCACATCACAACAGGTTGCGTGACCTCTTTGCATTTCTAGTTAAACCGCTCTCCTCTGGTCTTGCTCCTATCTCTTCAACCCTTTCAGCTCCTCCAGGACACACCCATTTTCCGTAACCCTTCCTGGCTAAAACTACAAACCCAGGCTCACTGCCCACTCCACCAATCTTGTTCCTCTTTTCTCCCATTTGTGAAACCCCTCCTCGTCTTTCAACCTCGCTCTCTCCCGGGGATTCAACTTGGAGGTACAGCCACCAACTCACGTCATCTCCCATCCTACCTGCAATCTTTCCACCCTGCTTAATCCCCACCCACCGGACCCAAGTCTCTCACCTGTAGGTTTCCTTCATTCTTCATTCCGCAGTTTTTGTTTACTTCACCTGCTGCCCCACTTGTAACTACGCTGCTTTTAACCTAATGTTCGCCTCACTCTTCATGAGCCCTGAGAATTGTGTGAAAAATTAAGATAAAATTGTGAACGTACCAACTGGCACAAGCGGTTATCGCTTCGGTAATTTTCCGACATGTCTCACTGAAAACCCACAAAGTGTGGCGACAAGGCCACATCGTGATGGCCCCGATCTCCCCTGAAAAGTACAATCAGACAGCATTTTAAACTCTGCAGCCGCACAGTGATACTTCAACGCATTGCATTTTTTTATTATGCCTGGAGGGTTACCTGCATTTGTGGTTGATCAAACCGACACCAAACCCACCATGAAACTCATGCTAATGTACGTGTGAATCACGTCATACTCACACAATTGTCTTGAACTCAAACATACTCTAGCGATGAAAAATTCCAAACGTACATGTTGCCGGATAATACAAAGACGGTTGCTATGGGTTAATCTTCTAGAGGAAAAAACAACAACAACAACTTTCCTTGATGAGTTTCTGCTCAGCTTGGATTAATCAACCAACGTCTTGTATCCTTCGGCCAAAAGGCAGGCAGATATGATATACGACATTATATTACCGTCCACCACCGAAGGTGGAAAGGAGGTTCATGGTTTCCCCGTTTGTTCCTGTCTTGTCTGTCTGTTCGTTGTTACTGCTCGGAATCCCTTCGGATGTCCGGCAATTTGTTGGTCGGTCCTTGTGTGTGTCTTCTGTGTGTCTGTCTGTCTGTATGTTTGTTTTTGGTGTTTGTTTACACCTGTAGCAGCCACACCGTTTCAGCGATCATGACCAGAACTGGATTAGCAGACGTGGCCATGGTCAACTTAGACACTTGTTCTTTTTTGGTGAATCTAGGTCAAGGTCAGGTCACCGAAAAACCGAAATTCTTCATTTTCCGCAATAACCATCCGCTAAAATGGTCGTATCGACTTCAACAAATAAAATGTGCATCTTCCAATTCTGCATCCACCATTAATGTCGTCATTGGGGTGTCACACCAAAACCGTCTTAGGTCGGGGGTCGAAATGTCCATTGGGGTCGTGTTAAAACTTTCAACTTGCGATAAAAACGCCATTTCAAGTCCGATTGCTCAAGTTATGATCATGACCAACTAGTGCTATACTCATTAAACAGAGCACTATCGACTTATAAGAACCCAATTGATTTCCAGGTTATTTGTTTTTTCAGAGATGCATGGAGATAATGACAAAGTTATTCCGGCCAAATCCTTGCTCAAGCGAGCAATTTCATTTTGTTTGTTTGTGTGCAGGATATCTTCAAAAAGTTTTGGATGGAATTTCGATGAAATTGGTGGACAGGTTGGTCGTGTGCAAGGACGATTTGATCTCGATTTTGGTTGAAGATTCGAATACCAAGATTTTCGACCGACTACTCGAATTGGTTGGTTCAGAAAAAATAAGTGCACTATAATTCGTTATTGGTGTTGTGTCTTCTGTCGTCTGTCTGTCTGTCTGTCTGTCCTGTCTCGAGCATAGCTCGTGGGGTTTTGATCGATCCTGATAAATTTTGGTGGGAGTTTTATCATGATCTCGCGTTGTGTTTCCTGAGAATGGGCGTGGTGGCGTCATTATGGGCAGAGCCAGCCCAATAAAACGTGTTTTTAGGGGGTACCAATTCATTTGCATTTCCCTAGGGGTTTGTCGAATCTTGCAGGGGTTTGGTATTTGGTTATGCCCAATGGTACCTGCATAGCCCCAACGGAGCTCCGATTTTTCATTTTGTCGCGGCAAGGTCAAGGTCAAAGGTCCGAACTTAGAAAATTGCGAATTTTGACATAAAATCATCACGACGCAACTTGAGAGCTAAGGTGACAATAATTTTTTATGCGTAATCTTGAGGTCATTCCTAAATCCATCTAAAGTCTTTGAAACCCATTTGCTCTATGCTCGAACACCTTGCCCGTGGCGCCCCTTCAAGTTTGCTTTACGCTGATTTCATCAACGTTGGATATCCGAGGAGTACGAATGCCATTAGCCTATATGCAGTTATAATGTTCTGGATGTTCATGGCATTCGGTCAAATTAACAAATTTCCATTAATAAAACATGGTTACGAAGAATACAACTCTACGGGAAAACGTCCGGCTCAAACACTGTAAATTGTATCCATAAGGTGTGGTAATGAACTCGGACGACCCCATTGAACTTTGGGTCCAATTAGGTCAAGGTCAAGGTCAAGGTCCGAAAAGATCAAAATCTTTTTCGCTCATAACTTCGTCAAACAATGGTTTAATTGACTCAAACTAGAGACTAAAATATTCCTTATTCGATCTTATAATCAATATTCAGGTAAGGAATGTATCAAATCTTAAATTTGATCAAAAATAACTTTTAATGCTTAAATGGCGGGATTTGTTGTGCCTGGCACCATTGTTATTATTAGTTTGTGCTTTTTTCACACTGCCATCACATTTCCTACGAACAAAGAGTCCACAATCTCCGATTTGATTCCACCAGCTTGAAGAGCAGCACAAGAAGCGTGACGCGCAAGATCTTTAAGCAGTGAGATCTTTTAACATCCAACAAATGCACCAAATGGAGTCCGCTGCCCAGCAACAACAACACTCCTGTGTGGGCAAAAACAGTTTCAGTTTACAAACCTCGGTACGGCAGGAATGAACATCGTCTCGGCATTAGTTACCGAGGGCATGCATCACAAAGTTCCTCATCACCAAGACAAACAAATAACTCGCTAAGAGATCTGCAAACCAAACCAAATCATCTTAAGGACCAATACAAATGGTGCCTAGGCAACAATATCCAAATGATCCACGAACGATTACAGCGTAATTAAAACATAGATACATGAAAAAGCTGTAGATCGAACAAATTAATGTTTTAAAGAAAAGAAGAGAGATAATCATTTGGCTTTATAGTAAGCTATGGGACGCACTCATTGATGATGACCAAACAGACAGTTAATGATGTAACACATCTTACCTGTGAGCTGTCCTAGTCGGCGGTTTAAAGCGACTGACTATAACTGCCGGTTGATGCTTCACACGCACAACATTGCCCCCAAGTCCACCGTCCCTCGATTGAACGTCGACTCTGCTACTTCACGGAGTTAAAGTACAATGTTCATTTCAACGAAGAAGAGGTGATTTATTTGAGGCACCCTGGTCAAATGAAAATTCTGACTCCCTTCAATCGAAACACAGGCCTAGTCAGCCAGTTCGTGAAGACTTTAGTTAAAACCATTCGGCGGATGAGACCTCCGTGTGTCGTATAAAGAGATGGGTTGTAAAGTTTTGTGAATGACAGATAACATAAGTTGGTTGTTTGTTGTTTTTAAGGAAATTTGCATTACACAAGAGTGGGAGAAGTACATATATGAAATGATAAGGTTATAAACACAGTCCTGTTACCAGACACAAGACTCGGGCAGTTGCCCGTATCCGATGCATGAAGAACCGGTCAAAGTGGTCACGCCAGCCAACTGATTTTGGCACTTCGGAGTAGTGTCTCGGCTAATTTACATGTACTTCCGTGCACACAGTGGAATGCTGAACCAGTCGGGTGACGTGCTGGAATAAATATGGGTCCTGTCAATAGGTTAGCCCGAGCAGTGGTCACCCGGACGGCAGTACGTTTCGGTGCTGGGCGCTAACTGCTGATTGAGGTATCAAGGTTATTGTTGAGGTTACAGAGACATGAAGAAGTAATCGATACTTATTTATTCATTCAAATTCTGTATAAAGCAAGTTTTACTTCAGTGATTTGGTACCAACATCAAGCTATTTTTTGCGAACGAGTTCTGGGTCGTGTATTGAAATTAACTATGCGTCGACCCAGGGAGCACGACCTTTGACGATTTTCAAAGAGGACAGAATTGTTGGCCAACTCGGAGGGTGGAGTCAGCCAGCATCAGATAGCTGCAGACCCTTGAAATTACCGCTTTCTATGAACAATCGGGGATTGTTGCAAATTCATAAGTGAAAGCAAGGAATCCACAGCTTCCCATCAAGTCGACATGGGCCCTCAGAAGGCGTCTTCCGAGCTGTCAAGCGTCCATTGAGAAACTCCCTGTTGTCAAGGGAGATATGTAGCAGAGGAGTCCCCAGTGGCTCAAGAAATGCGTGCGTACCTTCATCCAACGTGGCTCTATGGGAAAGCAGTGAGGAGAAAAACCTCTTCTAGACCAGCCAACATTCAGGAGAAAGAAGTGGCTGACGAGATGGCACCAGACCTTGAAGTTTTTGGCAACATGTAATTTCTCTTCAGGATGAGTCCTTTTGGCTCAAAATTTCTGACATAGTGACACGTACTGGTCGGGGACTTCCCGTCAAGAGTTCTCTTGAACGCGGATTGCAGCCAAACTGTCAAACTACGGTGATTTTTAAGTGATGGTGTGGGGAGCAATCTGGAGTGTGTTGGCAACATCACTCCACGATATACATTTCTATCTAAAAGATGAAGATAGTACTCTCTCGTCTCTTCCACGGTCAGACGTCAAAACACACTCTGTTCATGGAAGATGGCTCCATGCCACAGAAATGGGATCAAGCGAATTTCCAGGCCAATCAGTCTCATCCTGACATGATCGCCATTGAACACCTCTGGCCCATTGGATTGCGAGCTGTCTAAAAAAGTCAGGAAACCAACATCATGGGCAGAATTGACAAACTTTTTGTGTGAGCCTGGGTTAGAAATTCCACAAGGGAACATTTTCGGAACTCGTTTAGTTCTCTGTCTGAAAGACGTAAAAGGATTCGAAATCTGCAATGGCAATCTACAAAATACTGTGGTTCTGTATTAATTGGATCAATGTTTAAAATTTAAATTATAGTAATTCTTTTTAAAAATCATGGGTGTCCATTTAACTTCTGTATGTCTCTGATGCAATCACTTGTTCAGTGTTTAAGCTGGGTTACTTGTTCAGGTTACGTAGTTAATTGTTCGGTCATCCGGTTACTTTTTCAGGTTCTCAACATTAATTGTTCGGTTACGTGGTTACCTGTTCAGGTACGTAGTTACTTGTTCAGGCATCCGTTACTTGTTCAGGTTTTATACAGTTGTACTTGTTCAGCGTTATCCCGGTTATTGTTCCAGGTTTATCCAGTGACTTGTTCAAGTTCCGGTTTACCTTTTTTTGTTCAGGTTATGTAGTTACTTGTTAAGGTTATCCGGTTACTGTTCAGGTTATGTAAGTTATTGTTAAGGTTATCTGTTACTTTTCAGGTTACCGGTCTTGTTCAGGTTACGTGGTTACTTATTCAGGTTAATCCAGTGACTTGTTCAAGTTACACGGTTACTTAATTCAGGTTATCAGTGACTTTTCAGTTATCCGTTACTGTGTTCAGTGTTATGTAGTTTACTTGTTCAAGTTAATCCAGTTATTGTTCAACGTTAATCCGTTACTTTTCGGTTATCCAGTGACTTGTTCAGTTATCCGGTTACCTGTTTTAGGTTATGTGTTCTTGTTTCAAGTTATCCGGATTACTTATTCGTTATCCAGTGCTTGTTCAAGTTATCTGTTAACTTTATTCAGGTTATGTAGTTACTTGATCAAGTTATCCAGTTACTCTGTTCAGGTTATCCAGTGACTTGTTCAATTATGTAGTTACTGTGTTTCAAGTATCCAGTTACTGTTCAGGTTGTGGTACTGTTCAAGTTATCCGTTACTCTGTTCAGGTTCAGTGACTTGTTCAAGTTATCCGGTTACTTATTACAGGTTATGCAGTGACTTATTCGGTTTATCCGGTTAACTTGTTCAGGTTAATGTGGTTTCTTGTTCAGTTATCCAGCTTACTTGTCAGGTTAATCGCTGGTTACTTGTTCAAGTTATCGCTGGTTACTTGATTCAAGTTATCCGGTTACTTATTCAGGTTATTCCCAGTGGAAACTTTTCAGGTTATCTCTGTTACTTGTTCAGGTTATCCGCTTCTTATTCAGGTTACGTGGTTACATTGTTCAAGTACCGGTTCTTGTTCGGTTCTATCCCAAGTGACTTGTTTCAGCTTATCCGGTTACTGTATTCTCAGGTTTATCCAGTACTTATCAGGTTTCTCTGTTACTTGTTCAGGTTATCCGGTTATGTT
>CM068966.1:24250907-24271065 GCA_035128595.1 Eptatretus atami | reverse complement strand
CCCCCGGCTGAAATGACATGGAATGACCCAGATGGACAAACAGGAACCAATTGTTTCACCCCACTTTCCGCTTCACGTTCACAGGGTAATAAGACAAATGTATGTGTGTTTGTATGTATGTATGTCCGGACATAAACACTGTGTGTATGCATGTATGTGCCTACATCTGAAAATCAACAAAAAAACAGGGCTGGTCTGATCTCCACCAAATTTTGCTTACAAGCTGGTAGTACGCCAGGGTCAGGTCAGTGGGCCACAAAGAAAAAAAAGAGGGCATTTCTACTCTTAATAAATCTGTGAAAGAAGACACCAACATCATTTTTGTCCCTCTCAAAAGATTGGTGAAATATCGATCAAATTTTACAGATCATTTCGAAAACTAGCATATGGACCTTAAGAAACCAACAATCGCTCGTAAGGTTCAAGCCCCCCCCCCCAAAGATCCCGACTCAGCACATGCACACATTATGTTGAGCAAAAAATAAAAATCTGCCATGGAAAAATGATTTAATTTTCGGAAAGCAAGAGACACCCTCTTTCAACCAAGATAATGAACCATCAAAACTCACAATGCGTTCATTGTGCTGTGCTGTCAGAAATGTAATGTATGTGTCTACAAAAGTAATGTACGTGATGTACAAAATATAATGTACGTCGTGTACAAAAGATGTCAGAAATCAGGATGTTTGGCTTCCAAATTTGGACGAGCAGTTACATCATCAAGAGAATGGATTGTCACTATCTGTCAAGTTAAAAGTTCCAGCAAACAACCTGACAAGCTACGGAAACCAAATGAAGTCAAAATTGCAATCCCCTTTTCAACAAAGGTATAGATCGCTTCAACAAAACGTTGCTGTAAACTACATACTCTGTGATTAGTTGGGGCCAGTTTAACCTGCCTCCAACTCATCGACAGATTGATAAAAGTTAAAAAAAAAAATAATAATAACACAAGGACACTCTTCAACATTGCAACATCACCAGATATGCCTCCACCCACATTATTACATCACTAGCAACTACCACCCATTGCTTCGCTGATGGGAATACTAAGGAGGGGGAGAAAAAGAGGGGGGAGAGAGAGAGAGGTGTGGGGAGAGTGAGGAGGGTGGGGGAAGGGAAGGCAGTGTGAGGTGAGGGGAAGGAAGGCAGATGTGCAGTGGAGTGTTAATTACGATTCATACTGTCTCATCAAAAATGATTCTGCATAGAATAACAGTAAAGATGGAAACAAAGTAATGTCTGAAATCCATTTTCTATAAATACCACCCAGAGTCAAACTGCAGAGTTTCTACAGTTCTTGGAGAACCTGAATGTGAGAACTATATTTTGATTGTTTGCATTTTCAACACATCTATATCTCAATCGCTGAATTGTGTTTGGATGAATGGACAGACTACGTATTAGTAAATTGATGGGCAGACCATCAAAGGACTGCCTTACACCCATTGGCTGGACAGCTGGCCTGACTCCACCTCACTCCTGAAAAAAGAAATCATACCTCTGACATTTTGCTGCTCTGTTGGGCCCAATATATATTTAGAGGTGTTATATTCACAATCACCAGGTTTTCCCTATGGGTTTTCTCATCAGTGTGAAAAAGACCAAGAGCAACAATTAAAAGCATCATCGGTTTCAGCCCATCGGTGTCACAGGCGTTTTGAGGCACACCGTTTGTGTCGGCCCTCGGCTTCAAGCCTTCCGGCCGATAGGATCATTCCTTCATGGCCCATTGGATTGGAATCTATCAGATGATATATATATATATATCAAACACATTGTTTTATGTATTCACATTTAAGCAACAGCCATGTTTTCACTTCATTACATAACCCAAGTTGTTTTTTTCTGAGGCATCGAGCAATTAAGCCAGCATTCTGTGCTTATACATCGCCCACATTACAGGGTATTCCAAAAAGACTGGGACAACTCTGGTTAATATATTTAGAACCACAAATGATAAAATGACACCATTTAGTTTATATGAAACAGAAACTCATAACGATTTGTGTACACCATCAATTCACTTCAAAGTGAGCTCCGTTTGTCTCGTGCAGGACATCAAAGCAGTACACGAGTTCTTGCCACGTTCAGCTCAGCATGTTTGCATCCACCAGTGCACCTGCAGCTGTGATCTGAGAACAAGGATCCTGCAGGTTTGCCACCTTGGTGTTGTAGACAACATCTCTGATAAATCCCCACAGGAAAAAAAAATGCAAAAAAGCAAAAGGTTGATTGATATGTCTGGTGATCGTGGGGGCCAGGCGGTTCATCCATCTCAGCCAATCCAGCGTCCTGGAAATTTTTCATTCAGGACAGTCCTAAAGACTAAGGCCCAACGAGGGGGAGCGCTGCCTGTTAAAAATGTTATCGGGTTGCAGGTCTTCAATCTGTGGGAAGGCAAATCCTTCCAACATGTTCATGTAAATTGTTGAGGTCACTGTAGCCTCTACAAAGAAAAACGCAAACATGCTGAGCCGAACATGGCAAGAACTCGTGTACTGCTTTGATATCCTGCGTGCGACAAACGGAGCTCACATTGAAGTGTATTGAAGATGTGCACAAAAACAGAGTTTCTGTATCATATAAACCAAAAGGTGTCATTGTGTCATTTGTGGTTCTAAATATATTAACAGCCAAAGTTGTCTCGGTCTTTTTTGGAACGCCCTGTATTCTTTAAATTTATTTTGGGAGCAATCGAGGCTGTGCTTATACACTCTGTGAATGCCTGAAGCACATCAAATAAATCCCACTTAACGTTTTTACCTGTTCACGTTTAGAATCCCGTTCCAACCCATTCCCGTTTTGATTGTGATAACAGTAAGTATCTGGCTCGGCTCACTTTCCACCGATCAACATCATTTACAGAGCTACTGATTGAATCCCATAAAGCATGGCGTGCGAATATAGAAATGTGGTTTTTTTGCCATTTGAAGTTCCATTATTACTCTGAAAATAACTATATTTCTAAAATAATTAATTATACTTTTCATTATGAAACAAAAGTAAATCCACAAGCCTGTGAGTTATGTTGCTTAACAACTGTGCTGTGATGGTAGTGATTGGGGTGGGGTGGGGGGTTGGTTGCTACGATTCTATTTATCCCACGGAACTGTGTATTCTCTTGAAAAGGAGATTCCCCACCTCTAAGCCTCCTCGTCTGTTGTGCAGAAGTTCCACGGGCTGAACCAGTTTTAATAAATATGTGAAAGAAAACACGAAACTATTTTTGTCCATCAAAAGATTGGTGGAAGGGACATCAAATTTGGCAAGTCATTTTTAAAGGATGACGCATTGCACCTTTTAAACTAGCAACTGCTAGTTCTGCCCCATCAAAATGATTTATCTTCAGCAAAGCAAGATAAAGCTCTGCTTCAAACAAGATACTGAACCATTAACATTCACAATGCTTTCATTGTGCTGTGTGGTGGTCAGAAATGTTTATGTACGTGATGCACCAAAGAGGTCAGAAATCGAAATGTTTTGCCTTCCAAATTTCGACAAGCCGTTACGTCAACAAGAGAATGGATTGTCGCTATCTGTCAAGTTAAAAGTTCCAGCAAACAACCTGACAAGCTACGGAAACCAAATGAACAGTCAAAGTTGCAATCACCTTTTCAACAAAGGTATAGATCGCTTCAACAAAACGTTGCTGTAAACTACGTACTCTGTGATTAGTTTGGGACAGTTTAACCTGCCTCCAACTCATGTACAGACTGATAAAAGTTTTAAAAAAAATAAAGTATTGTGGAAATTATCCATAATCAGCTTGTCAAGGTAAACATGTTTAGGATGTTGCCCCAGCATGTCACATCAGACCCAGTCTATCATGCGCACTCTGCACGATTCATTCTGACATTTTATGGACTACATTGTACCATTGTTATGATATATCAGATATAAAGTTCAAATATTTTTTCCAGTAAAAAGTGTTTTGTGTTTACATTCAGTGAACAAAATGCATGTTTACAAAAAAGACAAACCCAAACCAGCCTTTTCCATAAACGATACAATAGCCTGTTAAACTCTTTCGGATGTTAGGTGTATGCACCCATACATTCAGAAATAAATAATAGGATCCCAGGCTTGAAGACTTCAGTGTGTAAACATGCTAGGAGTGTCGTTAAGGTACAAGTAAGTATCACCGAATTCAATCTATGGGAATTTTGATAATTAATCAGTCGTCCCAGATTTGTAAATACCTGTACAGCTAAAAATGCAGGTCCTCAAATTTATCAACTTCTTTTGCAGGGAGCGTTTGTACGTACCATTTGTGGTCGTCAGTTTGATGAGATTGTACACACTTACTCAACTGCCACATTTATGAGGGCAAATATCATAGAACGTTCAAGCGTAAATCTAGTAACGTGCAAACCGTTTTGCCCAATATTATCTGAACATGAACCGAATTTTAACTTCTGTTAATAGGTTTTGAGATGTCAGTGAATAGGTGTACGACATGCGAGAGTATAAACATGGATTGATTCATTTTCTGTCTGTCTGTCTATCCGTCTGTGTACCTACAGGCATCAGTCCGTGATCGAGGAACAACCTAATTTTAATTGAATGAAATATTTTCAACAGGAGTACATGAATCATAAAACGAGCCTGCAATTTAGCAGTACTTTGGCTCCAAATTTGGCAAATTGTACAGGAACTTATCATAATCGTGCATGCACAGAGAAGTAAGAAGTACGGTAATTGTTTTAGTATGCCTGTCTGTCTGGCAGACAAACAGAATTGAAAATCATTCCAAACAGGTAACACTGTTTTTCGGGATGACATCAATGACACAAACAACAGGCACAAATAACTAATTTCACATGGTAAGGTGGTGTAAAAGGCAGTGCATCAACAGCGGTAAATTTCCATTAAAAAGCTTGTTCCCCCCACAGCCTTCAAAACCTTTATCTTAAAAAAAAATTGAATTATTTATTTGAACAATGTAATACACAAATCGCCTTCTTGGCACTTCGAAAAACCTCAAGTTTAGCTGTATTTGGACAAAATATTACACTACGCCTTCTCAACCAATCAAATTTGCTGCTTGCGATCTCAGCATTGGGGAATATCGAAATTGACACAAAAATTCAATAGGAAATGTAGATTGTGATCAGAAATGCAAAGTAAAAGTAAAAAAACAAAAACCCTTCCCATGTCCTTTTTCTCAAGACTGCGTGGCGTAAGGTGTTCTATGAACTCTCTAGTTTTACTTGTCTTTTCAAGTAATTACCACAAATGGCTTTTTGATCAAGCAAATCATTAACCACCAAACTTTTATCTGCAAGAAGCAACATCAAAACTCCAGTGAAAAAAAACGCACTTAATCGACACGTCGTGTAAATTAAAGGCAAGTCGTGCACCTGAAATTCTTTTTCTTTTGTGCATGGAGGTGTGATTACATCTACGTTTCTTTTCCTGAAATTGTATGTTTGTGCACTTTTGTGTTCAGTCGCTGAAGGAAGGCATTGGAGATGTCGAGGAGAAGGTTCCTGAATTATTTTCAGAAATGCCAAACATAACAGCCGGCGAGCTATTCATTGGGGACCTCGAAGCATCCAGTGAAGCATTGACCATCATAACTGACATTTCCAAGCAAAAAGACGTCACGATTTCCAATGAGACAATGGAGGTGATAATAATTACAAATGGAGTTTCTGCTCAGTGAAAACGTTTTTGTGTCTAAATACGTGCTACTTATTTCATGGCCATTGGGACTTTGTCTTTTCCTCCAGCTATGTGTAATTGTATTATCTTGAACATTATAATTATAAAATCATATTTACTATTTGTGAACATGAAGACACATTTACTTTTTCTTACAGCTGGTCTTGCATGCTGGGTTTAAAAAAAGAAAAATCTTTCGCTGAAATTGCATTTACTATTCATGGTAATGTGAAGATCAAAACCTTCTAAATTTATCATAAGACAACTTTTAGAAAATATATTTTTTTAATCATCCAAAGCTGTTTGAGTTTTTGTTCATATTAAGTTTCACAAATACATGTGCTTGATCAGTTCCTATGCATCATAAGAAGCATATAATTACATATGAAACTTGCATCCTCTTCAGAAAAGGGATTATTGGTAACATAAATGAGAATATCTTTGGTTTTATGTTTTTTGAAGTTTCTATGCCTTCCTTTCAAAAGTGTATTGTTAAATTTAACCTTCACAATCAAAACTAGGTTTCCATTCTAAAACATAAATCCTGGCTGGCTTCAATGATGTGTGATCAGGATGCACCCTCTCACCCAATGTATCTCATCACATCCCTGTCATTTACCATCCTTTGTGTGATCTTCAAAAGCATATCCAGAGAGGAAGCTCGGACAATTGCGCATTTCAAAAGCATTTCCGGGTTTGAGCAGGTTGTCTCAAAACGTTGAGAATGCAATGTAATGCTGCAGTACAACCTGCAGTACAACCTGCAGGAGGCTGTAGTGTGGCCAATGATCTGCTTTACCAGCCTGCGCAAAGCCAGAAGAGTTTATGCTTCTTAAACATGTAAAAATTACAGTTTGTGGAATATTTGATATTTGATACTTATTTATTTATTTATTTTCCATAGACATCATTACATGAATACAAACATTTTGAAACTATTTCATCAATATCAGCAAAGTCTGACTCTATACAGCAAAGAAGGAACATCATAAGCAAATCTGAAGAGTGATTTCCTTAAATAAATTGCATTTCATGCAATATGTGTTGATGCGATATCTGAATGGAAAGAAAGAGAAAAAGTGAAAGAGAGAGAGAAAATAAGAAATTCAAGAAAAGAGAGGAATATCAAGGAAAAGAGAGAGAGAAAAAAAAAGCAAGAAAGATGTGCAGAGTACGATACTTGCGAAATTAATTAAACAAATTTGACCTCAAAAATAATTGGTGGTTGAATTCAATAACTAAATGTGCAAATCCACTTCAAATTTTAAGTCAATCAGATGACAACTGACAATTTTAGAAATTCGGCCTATGTTGACCTTTTGGCTTATGTTGACCTCAAAAATAAATGGTGGCTCAGTGACCTGATATGCAAATCCTCGTCAAGTTTCAAGTCAATCAGATGAAAATTTTTAGAAATTCGACAAAGTTGTTAACCTTTTGATCCCAAAAACAATAGGATTCTTGCTTATGACCAACTCTCCCAATCCAATCAACAAAACAATAGGCTTGGTGAAGGTTCGTGAAGATCGGTTTAAAATTGTGACCTGTTGGCGATTGACAAACAAGCAGACAGACAGACAGAATAACACACAAGACCAACCAATGCACTTGAAAAATCTTTGATTTTCACAAGCAATAAATTTAACATCTTGTATGTATCAGTCACGAGTCATCAGTCGTTATTACAAATGTGTTACATTGCTTAGACTAAGGTGCACAGACAATCCATGTTAAATATATGTAAAAGTAAAGGTTACATCATTAACAGGAAGATTTTGCCGATCAGTTTTAGACATAATTCAATGATTCATCGAAATAAAGTTAACAGCACAATGGAGTTGTACATTGCAATGAAATCAGATTATTGTGTTAGTATAAAAAATGTAGACTTTACGATGGTCACACACATGGGTAAGATTTTGCAATTATGGATAGTAATTAAGAGGTAACAGTGTGCGAAAGCCAAATCACAATCTATTCAAATGAAGTCAAGGTGTGTATTTTGACAAGATAATCTGTTATAAATGCTTCTTAAAAGAGTCCTTGGTCAGACATGTATGAGTTTCTTGAGATAGTGAATTCCAGATGTCAGGGCCAACATAGGCTGTTCTTGGATTTTTGAAGAGGTTTGAGTGGGATAATTATGAATGGAGGAATTGATGCAGAACATAATATCAAATGCATCAGGTAGTTCATGTAAGTTAAAGCTAAACATAAAGAAGGCAATTGAAATTAAAATGGATATACTGCTCACAAGCAGATTTTCACCATCTTTAAATGAATTATCATGTTATGATGGAGAAAACAAAGACAATACTGGTAAATGATCAGACACATTACCATAAAGAACTCCAGAGACAATATAACTGTTATTATTAATGTTTGTAATCACATTATCAATTAACTAAGAGCTTTCAGACAATTGATATGCCTGGGTCCTGAGTTCAAATCCCGCTCAGCTGTTGAATTAATACCAGGTGGGGTTAACTTGGCCTGTCATCCTTCCAAGGTCAGCAAAATGAGTGCCAGTTTGCTGGTATACTGTTTCGGAGTGGCGACCCGTCCACAATTGTGCCCAATAGCCAAGGAGACTGCTTTGGCAGCACCAACGCTCTGCACAGAGTATGGTCCCAATATCCTCTCCTCCTCTCTTGATGCAAAGGGTCTGCATACCAAAGTGCTGCTGCAGAGGCTCAGACGCCAAGGGAGTTCAATTTTCGTTAACTTCTTGAGAGAATCACACGATCCTCACATTATTGGGAGAACTGTTCCAATTTATTTTCTGCTGCTTCTGCCTTCTTGAGCAGATTGTTATGATTATCAACCCTCTGTTTGAGGGTGATAACTTTTTTTTTAATGAGTGTCATGTGCTTCTCCAGCTCCGTAGTAAGTCCAGCTTGGTATTTGAGGGCTAGATGACCAACGAGGTCATTATGTAAAGGCGACAGTGCAAATGTTTGCATAATGACCAACGAGGTCATCATGCAAGCATTTGCACTGTCAACTTTACTGAGGCGTTCGACCTCATCAACGACTCCAAGGTCATTGAAAAGCTCATTCAGCTTGGGGTTGATGCTTCCATTATACCTACAATGTGTACTTTCCTTTCCGATCATTCCCAAGTGGTTCATTCTCACAGGCAGACATTGAACCCCTTGAGTCTCTCATGCGGAGATCCACAAGGGACAAAACCAATTTTGTTCCTTGTTCTGGTGAATGATGCAACTATAACACCAGGATACCATTGGAAATATGTGGACGACTTGAGCATGGTCGAAGTGTTACACAGAACTCAACAAAGTTCGATGCAAGCCCATGTTGATGTACTTGGTGATTGGTGTTGCTTTAATTATATTAGGCCAAAGCCAGAGAAATGTAAGATTATCCAAATATCTTTCATTCAGAATGTCCCACCACAATTAAACATTGTCATTGAAAACATTCCTCTGCAAAGAGTTCAATCACTCATTCTCCTCGGTGTTATAATCCAATCAGATTTGATGTGGAATAGTCAGGTCCAGCAGATGGCATCTCGTGCTGCACGACGACTCAACGTTCTTTGTACGCCCTTCGCTGAAGTTTGGTGTGCCCATGTGGGGTTCTGGCATCACAAGGGCTCAGAGTGATGAGATTGAATGACTCCAGAAGCATGCATTTCACTTTATTGCATTCCCATCTATTCAATTATTTTGATATACAATTGTTGAGTGGATGCAGGAATGAGCTTCTCTTGCGTTTTGGACTTGGCCTTCCAAATTTGATTGTCAGCATGCTATTCTTCCTTCCACATGTCAATCTGTGTCTAGACATAATATTCAACTCAGAAATGCTCAACATTTTGACCGACCTCAGTGTAAGACTCAAAGGTATAAAAATTCGACAATTCCTTTTTTAACTAAAATGCTTAATTTTGCGATCAAGATGTAAGTATCAATTCCATGTATAATATCTGTTTATATTGTGTTTTCATTTAGCTTGTAATCTTGGTACTTTTACATTTGTTATTAACACGATTCTTCTTGCTGTTTTGATGTAACCGTGTATCTATCAGTCTTCTGACTGTCTCTCAAGGAAGCTTTAATAAACCGAAATTAAATGAAAAAAGTATTTAAAAATAAAAATTCCCAAACAAAATGGTTTGATGTTCCTTTGAAGGATCAAACATTTTAGAACTTTCTCTCAAAGGTTTAGATCGGATTTCTTGAAGAGTGTTTCTTTGTCGGTTTGAGAAACAATAAAAGCATGATTGTTTGACCAAAAGAAAATGGTACCATGTCAAACACTCCATTTCAAACAACGTTTGTACGATGAACAAAAGTGTAAATTTTTTACTGTTAACAAACGCAAATGTGTAAATCACAGAGAATGCTGTCCAGAAGTCAAATCTTTAGGGACAATTTATTGAAGGTTCTGCTTTACAAGAAAACAACTAAACTGATGGTTTTTCTCTCCTCTTTTTTTTTGCAGCATTTTATGGCAACAGCAAGCAACTTGTTGGATGCTAAACTCGCTGATTCATGGAAAAAGATCAACTGACAAAAATGAGCAAAAACGGATAGCTCCAACATCCTCAAATCAGTGGAAGTTCTCTCAAGTCTATTTAAACCCAATGAGGACACATTTGAAATAACAAAAACAATGTCGAACTGAGGGGAGCCGCTCTAATGGATTCAAAGACGATTTCAAAGAAAATTTTAGACAAACTGATACTATCTTGATCCATTAAATCAATTGATGGCCAAAACATTACAGTGACAAGTATATATTGCCAACAATGTCTAAAATCCTACCCAAGAAGTTCCCACAATCAGAGAATAATATTCCATGGGTAGTGCTGTCTTGAGCACGTCATCACTCACCATGAACAACACCAATGCACATAGCAACATGGAGATATTAATGACCTTCCACCATCTTGAACAATTCTAATCCTACGAGTCTCTTTGCACATTTTGGAACTACAGTGAAGTAAGCAACTAGTATATTCCTCAAACTGTTGATTTATCATTTGTTTCACATTTGAAGGACCATGCATAACAGCTGCTGTATAACACTTAGCCCTTCCGTGAATTCAGGAGAACGGGGAATGGTCCCCGGAAGGCTGCAGTCAGACCGTAGAAGGGAATCAAACAACGTGCAATTGCAGTCATTTAACAAGCTTCTCTGTGTTGATTTCTCCCAAAACTATAACCCCCCCTGGGTTGGAAATCATCACCTATGTTGGTGTGGGAATCTCCATCGGAGCCCTCGTTATTGCTCTCATCATTGAAATTTTAAGAGAGGAGATTGTAGGCCCTCGGCTTAAGCCTTCGGCCGATAGGATCATTCCTTCATGGCCCATTGGATTGGAATCTATCAGATGATCTATATATATATATATTCAAACACATTGTTTTATGTATCACATTTAAGCAACAGCCATGTTTTCACTTCATTACATAACCCAAGTTGTTTTTTTCTGAGGCATCGAGCAATTAAGCCAGCATTCTGTGCTTATACATCCGCCACATTTACAGGGTATTCCAAAAAGACGACAACTCTGGTTTAATATATTTAGAACCAACAATGATAAAATGACACCATTTAGTTTATATGAAACAGAAACTCATAACGTTTTGTGTACACCATCAATTCACTTCAAAGTGAGCTCCGTTGTCTCGTGCAGGACATCAAAGCAGTACACGAGTTCTTGCCACGTTCAGCTCAGCATGTTTGCATCCACCAGTGCACCTGCAGCTGTGATCTGAGAACAAGGATCCTGCAGGTTTGCCACCTTGGTGTTGTGACAACATCTCTGATAAATCCCCACAGGAAAAAAAAATGCAAAAAAGCAAAAGGTTGATTGATATGTCTGGTGATCGTGGGGAAGGCGGTTCATCCATCTCACCAATCCAGCGTCCTGGAAATTTTTCATTCAGGACAGTCCTAAAGACTAAGGCCCAACGAGGGGAGCGCTGCCTGTTAAAAATGTTATCGGGTTGCAGGTCTTCAATCTGTGGGAAGGCAAATCCTTCCAACATGTTCATGTAAATTGTTGAGGTCACTGTCTACAAAGAAAAACGCAAACATGCTGAGCCGAACATGGCAAGAACTCGTGTACTGCTTTGATATCCTGCGTGCGACAAACGGAGCTCACATTGAAGTGTATTGAAGATGTGCAACAAAACAGAGTTTCTGTATCATATAAACCAAAAGGTGTCATTGTGTCATTTGTGGTTCTAAATATATTAACAGCCAAAGTTGTCTCGGTCTTTTTTGGAACGCCCTGTATTCTTTAAATTTTATTTGGGAGCAATCGAGGCTGTGCTTAATACACTCTGTGATGCCTGAAGCACATCAAATAAAATCCACTTAACGTTTTTACCTGTTCACGTTTAGAATCCCGTTCCAACCCATTCCCGTTTTGATTGTGATAACAGTAAGTATCTGGCTCGGCTCACTTTCCACGATCAACATCATTTACAGAGCTACTGATTGAATCCCATAAAGCATGGCGTGCGAATATAAGAAATGTGGTTTTTTTGCCATTTGAAGTTCCATTATTACTCTGAAAAAACTATTTTCTAAAATAATTAATTATACTTTTCATTATGAAACAAAGTAAATCCACAAGCCTGTGAGTTATGTTGCTTAACAAACTGTGCTGTGATGGTAGTGATTGGGGTGGGGTGGGGGGTTGGTTGCTACGATTCTATTTATCCCACGGAACTGTGTATTCTCTTGAAAAGGAGATCCCCACTCTAAGCCTCCTCGTCTGTTGTGCAGAAGTTCCACGGGCTGAACCAGTTTTAATAAATATGTAGAAAGAAAACACGAAACTATTTTGTTCCATCAAAAGATGGTGGAAGGGACATCAAATTTGGCAAGTCATTTTTAAAGGATGACGCATTGCACCTTTAAAACTAGCAACTGCTAGTTCTGCCCATCAAATGATTTATCTTCAGCAAAGCAAGAATAAAGCTCTGCTTCAACAAGATACTGAACCATTAACATTCACAATGCTTTCATTGTGCTGTGTGGTGGTCAAAATGTTTATGTACGTGATGCACCAAAGAGGTCAGAAATTCGAAATGTTTTGCCTTCCAATTTCGACAAGCCTACGTCAACAAGAGAATGGATTGTCGCTATCTGTCAAGTTAAAAGTTCCAGCAAACAACTAACAAGCTACGGAAACCAAATGAACAGCAAAGTTGCAATCACCTTTTCAACAAGTATAGATCGCTTCAACAAAACGTTGCTGTAAACTACGTACTCTGTGATTAGTTTGGCAGTTTAACCTGCCTCCAACTCATGTACAGACTGATAAAAGTTTTAAAAAAATAAAGTATTGTGGAAATTATCCATAATCAGCTTGTCAAGTAAACATGTTAGGATGTTGCCCCAGCATGTCACATCAGACCCAGTCTATCATGCGCACTCTGCACGATTCATTCTGACATTTTATGGACTACATTGTACCATTGTTATGATATATCAGTATTAAAGTTCAAAATTTTTTTTCCAGTAAAAAGTGTTTTGTGTTTACATCATCAGTGAACAAAATGCATGTTTACAAAAAGAAACCCAAACCAGCCTTTTCCATAAACGATACAATACGCCTGTTAAACTCTTTCGGATGTTAGGTGTATGCACCCATCATTCAGAAATAAATAATAGGATCCCAGGCTTGAAGACTTCAGTGTGTAAACATGCTAGGAGTGTCGTTAAGGTACAAGTAGTATCACCGAATTCAATCTATGGAATTTTGATAATTAATCAGTCGTCCCGATTTGTAATACCTGTACAGCTAAAAATGCAGCGTCCTCAAATTTTCAACTTCTTTTGCAGGGAGCGTTTGTACGTACCATTTGTGTCGTCAGTTTGATGAGATTGTACACACTTACTCAACTGCCACATTTATGAGGGCAAATATCATAGAACGTTCAAGCGTAAATCTAGACGTGCAAACCGTTTTGCCCAATATTATCTGAACATGAACCGAATTTTAACTTCTGTTAATAGGTTTTGAGATGTCAGTGAATAGGTGTACAGACATGCGAGAGTATAAACATGGATTGATTCATTTTTCTGTCTGTCTGTCTATCCGTCTGTGTACCTACAGGCATCAGTCCGTGATCGAGGAACAACCTAATTTTAATTGAATGAAATATTTTCAACAGGAGTACATGAATCATAAAACGAGCCTGCAATTTAGCAGTACTTTGGCTCCAAATTTGGCAAATTGTACAGGAACTTATCATAATCGTGCATGCACAGAGAAGTAAGAAGTACGTATGTTTTAGTATGCCTGTCTGTCTGGCAGACAAACAGAATTGAAAATCATTCCAAACAGGTAACACTGTTTTTCGGATGACATCAATGACACAACAACAGGCACAAATAACTAATTTCACATGGTAAGGTGGTGTAAAAGGCAGTGCATCAACAGCGGTAAATTTCCATTAAAAAGCTTGTTCCCCCAAGCCTTCAAAACCTTATTTTAAAAAAAAATTGAATTATTTATTTGAACAATGTAATACACAATCGCCTTCTTGGCACTTCGAAAAACCTCAAGTTTAGCTGTATTTGGACAAAAATATACACTACGCCTTCTCAACCAATCAAATTTGCTGCTTGCGATCTCAGCATTGGGAATATCGAAATTGACACAAAAATTCAATAGGAATGTAGATTGTGATCAGAAATGCAAAGTAAAAGTAAAAAAACAAAAACCCTTCCATGTCCTTTTCTCAAGACTGCGTGGCGTAAGGTGTTCTATGAACTCTCTAGTTTTACTTGTCTTTTCAAGTAATTACCACAAATGGCTTTTTGATCAAGCAAATCATAACACCAAACTTTTATCTGCAAGAAGCAACATCAAAACTCAAGTGAAAAAAAACGCACTTAATCGACACGTCGTGTAAATTAAAGGCAAGTCGTGCACCTGAAATTCTTTTTCTTTTGTGCATGGAGGTGTGATTACATCTACGTTTCTTTTCCTGAAATTGTATGTTTGTGCACTTTTGTGTTCATCGCTGAAGGAAGGCATTGGAGATGCGAGGAGAAGGTTCCTGAATTTTTTCAGAAATGCCAAACATACAGCCGCGAGCTATTCATTGGGGACCTCGAAGCATCCAGTGAAGCATTGACCATCATAACTGACATTTCAAGCAAAAAGACGTCACGATTTCCAATGAGACAATGGAGGTGATAATATTACAAATGGAGTTTCTGCTCAGTGAAAACGTTTTTGTGTCTAAATACGTGCTACTTATTTCATGGCCATTGGGACTTTGTCTTTTCCTCAGCTATGTGTAATTGTATTATCTTGAACATTATAATTATAAAATCATATTTACTATTTGTGAACATGAAGACACATTTACTTTTTCTTACAGCTGGTCTTGCATGCTGGGTTTAAAAAAAGAAAAATCTTTCGCTGAAATTGCATTTACTATTCATGGTAATGTGAAGATCAAAACCTTCTAAATTTATCATAAGACAACTTTTAGAAAATATATTTTTTAATCATCCAAACTGTTTGAGTTTTTGTTCATATTAAGTTTCACAAATACATGTGCTTGATCAGTTCCTATGCATCATAAGAAGCATATAATTACATATGAACTTGCATCCTCTTCAGAAAAGGGATTATTGGTAACATAATGAGAATATCTTTGGTTTTATGTTTTTTTGAAGTTTCTATGCCTTCCTTTCAAAAGTGTATTGTTAAATTTAACCTTCACAATCAAAACTAGGTTTCCATTCTAAAACATAAATCCTGGCTGGCTTCAATGATGTGTGATCAGGATGCACCCTCTCACCCAATGTATCTCATCACATCCCTGTCATTTACCATCCTTTGTGTGATCTCAAAAGCATATCCAGAGAGGAAGCTCGGACAATTGCGCATTTCAAAAGCATTTCCGGGTTTGAGCAGGTTGTCTCAAACGTTGAGAATGCAATGTATGCTGCAGTACAACCTGCAGTACAACCTGCAGGAGGCTGTAGTGTGGCCAATGATCTGCTTTACCAGCCTGCGCAAAGCCAGAAAGAGTTATGCTTCTTAAACATGTAAAAATTACAGTTTGTGGAATATTTGATATTTGATACTTATTTATTTATTTATTATTTTCCATAGACATCATTACATGAATACAAACATTTTGAAACTATTTCATCAATATCAGCAAAGTCTGACTCTATACAGCAAAGAAGAAACATCAAAAGCAAATCTGAAGAGTGATTCCTTAAATAAATTGCATTTCATGCAATATGTTTTGATGCGATATCTGAATGGAAAGAAAGAGAAAAAGTGAAAGAGAGAGAGAAAATAAGAAATTCAAGAAAAGAGAGGAATATCAAGGAAAAGAGAGAGAGAAAAAAAAGCAAGAAAGATGTGCAGAGTACGATACTTGCGAAATTAATTAAACAAATTTGACCTAAAAATAATTGGTGGTTGAATTCAATAACTAAATGTGCAAATCCACTTCAAATTTTAAGTCAATCGATGACAACTGACAATTTTGAAATTCGCCTATGTTGACCTTTTGGCTTATGTTGACCTCAAAATAAATGGTGGCTCAGTGACCTGATATGCAAATCCTCGTCAAGTTTCAAGTCAATCAGATGAAATTTTTAGAAATTCGACAAAGTTGTTAACCTTTTGATCCAAAAACAATAGGATTCTTGCTTATGACCAACTCTCCCAATCCAATCCAACAACAAACAATAGGCTTGGTGAAGGTTCGTGAAGATCGGTTTAAAATTGTGACCTGTTGGCGATTGACAAACAAGCAGACAGACAGACAGAATAACACACAAGACCAACCAATGCACTTGAAAAATCTTTGATTTTCACAAGCAATAAATTTAACATCTTGTATGTATCAGTCACGAGTCATCAGTCGTTATTAAATGTGTTACATTGCTTAGACTAAGGTGCACAGACAATCCATGTTAAATATATGTAAAAGTAAAGGTTACATCATTAACAGGAAGATTTTGCGATCAGTTTTAGACATAATTCAATGATTCATCGAAATAAAGTTAACAGCACAATGGAGTTGTACATTGCAATGAAATCAGATTATTGTGTTAGTATAAAAAATGTAGACTTTACGATGGTCACACACATGGGTAAGATTTTGCAATTATGGATAGTAATTAAGAGGTAACAGTGTGCGAAAGCCAAATCACAATCTATTCAAATGAAGTCAAGGTGTGTATTTTGACAAGATAATCTGTTATAAATGCTTCTAAAAAGAGTCCTTGTCAGACATGTATGAGTTTCTTGAGATAGTGAATTCCAGATGTCAGGGCCAACATAGGCTGTTCTTGGATTTTTTGAAGAGGTTTGAGTGGGATAATATTGAATGGAGGAATTGATGCAGAACATAATATCAAATGCATCAGGTAGTTCATGTAAGTTAAAGCTAAACATAAAGAAGGCAATTGAAATTAAAATGGATATACTGCTCACAAGCAGATTTTCACCATCTTTAAATGATTATCATGTTATGAGATGGAGAAAACAAAGACAATACTGTTAAATGATCAGACACATTACCATAAAGACTCCAGAGACATATAACTGTTATTATTAATGTTTGTAATCACATTATCAATTAACTAAGAGCTTTCAGACAATTGATATGCCTGGGTCCTGAGTTCAAATCCGCTCAGCTGTTGAATTAATACCAGGTGGGGTTAACTTGGCCTGTCATCCTTCCAAGGTCAGCAAATGAGTGCCAGTTTGCTGTATACTGTTTCGGAGGTGGCGACCCGTCCACAATTGTGCCAATAGCCAAGGAGACTGCTTTGGCAGCACCAACGCTCTGCACAGAGTATGGTCCCAATATCCTCTCCTCCTCTCTTGATGCAAAGGGTCTGCATACCAAAGTGCTGCTGCAGAGGCTCAGACGCCAAGGGAGTTCAATTTTCGTTAACTTCTTGAGAGAATCACACGATCCTCACATTATTGGGAGAACTGTTCCAATTTATTTCTGCTGCTTCTGCCTTCTTGAGCAGATTGTTATGATTATCAACCCTCTGTTGAGGTGATAACTTTTTTTTAATGAGTGTCATGTGCTTCTCTCCAGCTCCGTAGTAAGTCCAGCTTGGTATTTGAGGGCTAGATGACCAACGAGGTCATTATGTAAAGGCGACAGTGCAAATGTTTGCATAATGACCAACGAGGTCATCATGCAAGCATTTGCACTGTCAACTTTACTGAGGCGTTCGACTCATCAACGACTCCAAGGTCATTGAAAAGCTCATTCAGCTTGGGGTTGATGCTTCCATTATACCTACAATGTGTACTTTCCTTTCCGATCATTCCAAGTGGTTCATTCTCACAGGCAGACATTGAACCCCTTGAGTCTCTCATGCGGAGATCCACAAGGACAAAACCAATTTGTTTCCTTGTTCTGGTGAATGATGCAACTATAACACCAGGATACCATTGAAATATGTGGACGACTTGAGCATGGTCGAAGTGTTACACAGAACTCAACAAAGTTCGATGCAAGCCCATGTTGATGTACTTGGTGATTGGTGTTGCTTTAATTATATTAGGCCAAAGCCAGAGAAATGTAAGATTATCCAAATATCTTTCATTCAGAATGTCCCACCACAATTAAACATTGTCATTGAAAACATTCCTCTGCAAAGAGTTCAATCACTCATTCTCCTCGGTGTTATAATCCAATCAGATTTGATGTGGAATAGTCAGGTCCAGCAGATGGCATCTCGTGCTGCACGACGCTCAACGTTCTTTGTACGCCCTTCGCTGAAGTTTGGTGTGCCCATGTGGGGTTCTGGCATCACAAGGGCTCAGAGTGATGAGATTGAATGACTCCAGAAGCATGCATTTCACTTTATTGCATTCCCATCTATTCAATTATTTTGATATACATTGTTGAGTGGATGCAGGAATGAGCTTCTCTTGCGTTTTGGACTTGGCCTTCCAAATTTGATTGTCAGCATGCTATTCTTCTTCCACATGTCAATTGTGTCTAGACATAATATTCAACTCAGAAATGCTCAACATTTTGACCGACCTCAGTGTAAGACTCAAAGGTATAAAAATTCGACAATTCTTTTTTAACTAAAATGCTTAATTTTGCGATCAAGATGTAAGTATCAATTCCATGTATAATATCTGTTTATATTGTGTTTTCATTTAGCTTGTATCTTGGTACTTTTACATTTGTTATTAACACGATTCTTCTTGCTGTTTTGATGTAACCGTGTATCTATCAGTCTTCTGACTGTCTCTCAAGGAAGCTTTAATAAACCGAAATTAAATGAAAAAAGTATTTAAAAATAAAAATTCCCAACAAAATGGTTTGATGTTCCTTTGAAGGATCAACATTTTAGAACTTTCTCTCAAAGGTTTAGATCGGATTTCTTGAAGAGTGTTTCTTTGTCGTTTGAGAAACAATAAAAGCATGATTGTTTGACCAAAAGAAAATGGTACCTGTCAAACACCCATTTCAAACACACGTTTGTACGATGAACAAAAGTGTAATTTTTTACTGTTAACAAACGCAAATGTGTAAATCACAGAGAATGCTGTCCAGAAGTCAAATCTTTAGGGACAATTTATTGAAGGTTCTGCTTTACAAGAAAACAACTAAACTGATGGTTTTTCTCTCCTCTTTTTTTTTGCAGCATTTTATGGCAACAGCAAGCAACTTGTTGGATGCTAAACTCGCTGATTCATGGAAAAAGATCAATGAAAAAATGAAAAAAACGGATAGCTCCAACATCCTCAATCAGTGGAAGTTCTCTCAAGTCTATTAAACCCAATGAGGACCATTTGAAATAACAAAAAACAATGTGAACTGAAGGGGAGCCGCTCTAATGGATTCAAAGACGATTTCAAAAAAATTTAAACAAACTGATACTATCTGATTCCATTAAATCAATTGATGGCCAAAACATTACAGTGACAAGTATATATTTGCCAACAATGTCTAAAATCCTACCCAAGAAGTTCCCAAACCAGAAATAATTATTCCATGGGTAGTGCTGTCTTGAGCACGTCATCACTCACCATGAAAACAACACAATGACAATAGCAACATGGAGATATTAATGACCTTCACCATCTTGAACAATTCTAATCCATACGAGTCTCTTTGCACTTTTGGAACTACAGTGAAGTAAGCAACTAGTATATTCCTCAAACTGTTGATTTATCATTTGTTTCACATTTGAAGGACCTAACAAAACAGCTGCTGTATAACACTTAGCCCTTCGTGCATTTCAGGAGAACGGGAATGGTCCCCGGAAGGCTGCAGTCAGACCGTAGAAGGGAATCAAACAACGTGCAATTGCAGTCATTTAACAAGCTTCTCTGTGTTGATTTCTCCAAACATATAACCCCCCTGGGTTGGAAATCATCACCTATGTTGGTGTGGAATCTCCATCGGAGCCCTCGTTATTGCTCTCATCATTGAAATTTTAATCTGGCGCTTTTTTCAAAAGGACCAGATCTCTAAGATCC
>CM068966.1:24207738-24220238 GCA_035128595.1 Eptatretus atami | reverse complement strand
TAGGTATGTTTTTGCTTCACATACATAACCAGGGTTGTTTATTTTTTGTCTGTACAGAGCTGTCCGTTGCCTATACACCGCCCAAATAAAGATATGCCTCAGAAGAACGTGTTGCATGCTTGGAACAAGATCGCCCATAGGGCGGGTACTCTGCTGGTACTTATAAAAGGGTGATGTGATCACATGGTCATCAATATTAAAAGATAAGGCAATTTTTATTGTATTACAAAGCCTGGTGTTGGCTCACGATTAAAGTGGTGGGCTAAAGATCTCAGAGTCTTGAATTTGAGCTCGTCTATCCAGGAAATAACACCAGGTGGGTTGTCTCAGCCTGTCATCCTTCTGGGGTTGGCAAAATGAGTACCAGCTTACTTGTAACAGGGGCACTGCTTCCACGGCACAGCCATGCTCCCAGCAATGATGCAGCCAGCAACCACAGGATGTATACTAAATAATAATAATAATTGTATTACCATCCCTATATCCTTTTGCATTTTTTAATTTGAAATGTTTTCATTACTTGTAAATAACATTACCTTCGTATGTTTCACTTCCAGTCTGGATTTCCTTCCACAGTCTGCCATTGTACACATTAACAAGATCACCTTTTCAATCTTACAGTTTCAAGCAAAACCTTTTTTTAAAAGTGCAAGTTAAAATTCACGCACAGAAGGAATTATATTTTATAAACATTCACTTTCTCCACTTCCAATTTCAATATTCATGAGTCTTTCTCTGATCTAAACTGTCATTGCAGTTACCAGCCAAGGCAAAAGCAAAAGCAAATCCGAAGAAAGTCGATACAATTACATTTGAACGCCTTCTTCAGAAGATCACTTGTGGGGTTCAAAGATTTGCTCCCACCGGCACTTTCAAACTGTGGTTTGCAATGCAAGAGCAAAAAAAAAAAAAATCTTAATCAAAGGACTTTTCTGCATTTAGTGATGATATTAACAAATATATAAGTTGTGACTGCTGGTTTTGTTTTGAGCATTCATCGGTGACCTGCCAGCAATCTCAATCTTACGTTTAATTGTTAGAGTTCAAATTTACAATCGTTCTCCAAACACTTACGTAAGTTAGAACAAAACGTTTGCTTCCCTTGGGTTGTTTTTTTTTAAACCTTTTGTCCAAAAATTATCGGCTCAGGGTGGACTTTGCGCTTACTCTAATATTTTATTTCAAAGTATTTTTTTATATTGCGTATATTGAAGCTGCGGCATCTTGATTCACAATTTTTCAAACCCCCCCCCCTTTAGTCATGAAAAGCAACGTGATCTTGTGGTTTAAGATCCTGTGCTCTGTAAGAGATGTCATAACGAATGACATGAGAGCTTAGCAGTACCTAAACATATTCAGCACCTGGTCACATTAAGCACCAAATACATCTACAAAAAGTTCCCTCTCCAAACCTGCAAATTCGCCAACATTTGCATCTCACGTTCATTTCGCGGATTTCCCTTACCCACACCGTTCCACTATGACAGAGGCTTATCACCTTGGAGTGCACCTAGCAACTTTAAATAACATGCAAAACGACCTTGTGTATACTGCGTAGTTTGAGGCAAAGATACAAAAAATATTTTAAACTTCTAAAATTGCTTTTAACATTGTAATTAAAACACTAAGTACGCCTAGAATTGAGAAAGCCGATGCAAAATGATTTCCACCAAAACGCAGTCCCCACTGAATAAACAAATAAATTCCATTCCTTTATCACCAGTCATGAATTGAGAAAATGAAGTAAGGGAGGGGTGGGACTGGAAGAAAATCAGTTCTGGAGAACAGGGTGGATGGGGTGCATGGTTTGCAGGCAGGACGAAGCATCATTATGTGCGCAGTTCCTTTAATGGACATTAAGCCAGGTGTCCGATCTATCAGCGCTGGTTGGTGCATGTTAAATATCCCATTATGCAGATTCTTTCGTGAAAAGTAGGCGAGTTATCATTGACACCCTAAACAAACTACAAATTCCTGCCCTGATTACCATTGGGAAGTCAAAGGCAAACTGTCCGGTATAACCATTGCAAAGAGAGAGCTTTTACAGCAATTAACCTGCCTTCAGGGAGAGAGGGAGAGAGCGAGGGTGGAGGATATAGTGAGGGAGACCAAAAAAAGACCAAACATGCAAGATTTGCCTGCAAACTTAAATTATTATCGAAATGTTTAAGCCTATTGTCTATACTCGAATGCACATTACTTGATTAAACTCAACAGCAACTTCAATAATCATGAATTTTGTCAAGCATTTAATTTAAATTTTGCATTGTGATGCTAATATACATTGAATAAAAATTATGTAATATATAATTATTCACGACTTGGTGGTTCTTATTTTCATCTTTGCACTGGAATTTTTTTTAAAAAGACTAATTGATTGCTTTTCAACAAAACGTCTCATCTCCCGTTAAAGGTTTGCTAGTTGTCGAGCTTCATGGGATCATTGCAGCACTCGGAATGGTCTGAATGATGCAGGTGACAAAGACAAAGCAAAAAATGAAATATGTTCAGGGTTATTTCATGGGATCTTTCACACCCACAAGCAGGCGTTTGGAGAGGTACGTAGCTTCACATTCCTTCCAAAGGATTCTTCATGGTGATCCCACTCCCGGACACCACGTGACACAGCCGTTGGAGATTCTATTCTGCTGCCATAAAGGGCCTTCAATCCAATACAGGATTTTAGGTAAACAATTTTAGTTGTAAATGAGCCCAAGACCAGACAGTTCAAACAAAACCAAAACAAACCAACTTCTAATAAAGAAAAGCATTACAGCTGAATCTCCACCTTTAAAAAGTTTTCCAGATCTCATTTGCTAATCAAGCTCACCTTTTGATAACCTGCATCTCCCACCTTTCCCAGGATTCAAGCCCATGCCTGACTGCATCCTAAAGGGCCATTTATAGAATTATAGAAGTGTAGGTTGGGAGGGGTAGAGATTGAGAAAGGAAAAATAAAAATAAACTACAGCGAAGTTCATGGTGCACTATCGTAAATCCCCACGCTTCCTCCCGAAAACAAAGTTGAAAGATGGCGTAAAGTTCCACCAAGATCGACTCAATACCAAATTTTGCGTTAAAATTTCCTTTCCCCATCTTGACTTCTGTGACCCATAGTCCCAACAACCCTGGGGTATGAACTGGGGGTCAAATCTAAAAAAACAATCATTACATATCTGATGCGTCTCCCAATGTTGATTGCAGATAGAAAGTTTCATTTGAAATTTTTTTAAAATTTGCCTGTAATTGCATTGCGCGACCTCACACAAGTGGACGGAGCCAAAAGTGACACTGCTCTTGCACCTTCATGCCATGTAGTGATCATAACTAGCAAGTTTGGTGAATTTCTACCCAACGGTTTAGGAGTAGATAGCGTGATGGACGGATGAACAGACAGACTGAGCAACTCATAATATCCCCTCCCCCCCCCCCCCCCCCCCCCCCCGTTTCTTTCAAAAAGCATGGGAATAATAAAAATAAGGGAAGAGTAGTTAGATGATGGGATTCAAAAGGGGGTAGAGGTAATATCTTTAATAAATTGGGAAGTGAAGGGAAGGGAATGTATGGGGTGTATGAAATGGAAAAGGGGATGAAAAAGTTCATTTCGGAAAGTAGTCTCAAAACTTTTTTGTGATGAACAAACTCCACAGACTCAAATCGAATGATCACAAGTCAAGTGTTCATAGCAGCAATGTATTCGTATCATAAAATCTTTGAGCATTCAGTTTCTGTGATTAACTATATTATTATTTACAGGTATGCAAGACTTAACAAAACCAGTGATGTGCAACCCTAGCCAGTCAGGATGACAATCACGTGGCTTTTACACATAAGTTCACATGTTTTTAGGCACAGTACCACCCCTCTCTTGCATTCTCAAAATAAAAATAAAAATTACTTTTGTAATACAATATAAACAGTAGTTAGACTTTTCATTTTTTTTTTTTTGCAGTTTTCGTATTTGGACCATCTTCAGCCATCTTTAAAATGTTTAATCCGCAAGATACAGAACTTACAACTGCAATGGTAAACTAAAAGAACAGGGAAAGGTAAGTGGACACTAAATAGGCACAAACCAATATTTGGGGATTTGGAATAGACCAACCATTTGCAAAAGTGACCTTCAGGGCAAACTCGAGTAAATATTTGCACAGACATTCCAGTAAAAAAGGGCAAAGGTTGCAAATGGTGCGTGGATCAAAGCACCGCCACTTTCACAAATTACTAGATCAAAAACTTTTTCACTGATGGAATACAAGTTTTCCATCACTTGAACGAATCCATAATAACTGGTGACGATGCCAAATACCAAGGAGAGTCAATAAGTAACATCTTTCCATTTCAAATCTCGATAATCATTTCTACTTCATGACGTTACTCGGGCACCAAGGAATACCACTCCAAACTGACATTTTTGGTTGAAAGGGCAGGGCCTCTGGCAATTGAACGAATGAATGAATAGAAATTAACAAAAGCACGTTTGTAACAGTGCCAAGGCCTATGCCAGCTGCACATGGAAAGGTCAGTGCATGGCACTGAATATGTATTTCCTCCATTACAAAATAAGTGCCTTCAATGGCAGGAAAAACATTTAGTGTACAATTTTCATAAACCTGGTGTGCACAAATCGGGATCACGTACGTCTCCCTTTTCCGATAAAATGATCCCATAGTTGGAATTTTGCACAGTGTATGCTCGGAAACCTCAAGTGCTAGTCAAGCCGATGAGACGGTGAAGTAGGTGACTAATTGGTTAGCCAGCAATGGTTGAAAGTTGCTTTTGAACGTGTGTGTGAAGAGAACGTACTTCACTGGATAGAGATACATTGGAAATCACTAGGACGAGTTGGGACAGTTTACGTGTTGGGCGGGAGTGTTGTTGAATGTGGTGGCCATATGTGAGAGACACAACCACTGTGGAGATTATAAAGGACCAAAGGATGCAGTGGATAGATCGGAAGGCATGTTGTGGGACTCTTATGCCCTTTGTCAGACAAGTGACAGTCAGCAGCCCATAAGACATGGGGTCTGGTTGAATATGTTTGAACATCTACAATCAACTTCTTGAATATAAAAAACGTTATGGTGCCGGTGTGCATGAACCGACAAGTTTTGCAGAAATGAAGCAAAAGCCAGCAAGTGTGGGCCCAGGGGAAGCATGGTGCTCGAGGAATTTGCAACAAAATATATTTTGGTTCAAACCGCACTCCGGATTGTAAGTTTCACTCAAAGTGCCCTTTAAACTCGAGATGTGAGGATGCGTGCTCAAGCAATCATCGCTTGACATTAGCCAACAACACTGCATGCACACTATACTTGGAAATATTTGAATCCCACTGTGCAGAGAGGGAGGTGAGCAAGGACGGAGAGGTGGCCACCGACTTTTTTGGCATATGATACCTGCCACATTCCTCATCCTCATTTCATCAAACATCCTTAGCTTTTTCAAAGTACAGCGACACTTTGATGCCCAATAAAAGCAGCAATAGATGTGTGTTGCCTTCAAAGATGGAAACATAACTCCTCAGCTTGGAGCAAACAAAAATCATCTCATTGTTCCCCAAACTAGCTCTCACTCACATTCTCTGTGTCCTTCCCCAACTCTCATTCTTCCCCACATCCCTTATTTCTCCAAGTCTCCTATTTTGTCCCTCAGCCCCCACTGTTGGTGATCCCACCACCCCCCCCTCCCTGCCTCTCATTCGACTGTTATTTTCATTCTTCTTCGTCTTGATCTGTTCAGTGTTCGAGCTCCTCCACAGGTGTCAACACTGTCTGTGACACAGACATTTTTGCCCATTTTACTTCGGACAACTGAAGCCAAAATGCTGTCAACCTCCTCAAGTTGAGGTGAACATCTCAGCAAACCATTCGCTGCCAAATACGATGATGCCTTCAGCTTTCATGCATCAGTCAGATGCAAAAATCAAGTGAAGTGATCAACTTGCAGTGTTCTCCAAGCAATTACCCCGGAAACAGACAGTGGTACATCAGCAAAAAGGAAATAAAAATAACTGAATAAAGCAAATGTTTATATAACGAAGCAGGATGAAGGGGGGGGGGGGCTGGGAGGGGACCCAAGGAGGAATTTCTGGTTATAATTGGGATGTATAATAAAACTTATGACTATACTTCAATCAACTCTGACTAAACGTTCTAAATATATATTTAATTATAATAGCCAACAACACCACCACAAAACATCATCCTTAGCAGAAAAATAACCAAAAACAATCAAATCTCCTATGATGTTTGCTGGGCTGATCAAACATTCTGGTCTCTAGGACAGGGCAGTACCAAGGAATTCTCTGCAGGACCAAGTTAGTACTTGTCCACTCATCTCTTCAGTGTATAAGATGTCTCAATAAAAATGTATACAGACTATAGTATTAAAATAAAACTTGCCAGAGAGAGGGGCGATTTTGAATGTAACCAACACCTAACAGATGGCAATAGTGTGTGATGGAATGACTGCACAGCATCGGTCAGCTGTTAACCATAAGGCAGTGCAGGACAAGATGGAGGCAGTTCGCTTGTCCTGAGAGCAACGTAAGCTGATTTTGAAGTGGTATTGTTAATCTGAGAACACGCGTGAGGTGCAGGGAAGGTGGAGGCGAGAATTTGCAACCGCCCCACCAACACAATAAACCATTTTGAGAATCTGTGATAAGTTTGAAGCTGATAGTACAGTGCAAGAAATGAACAAAGTTCTGGAAGACCTCACACATCACCTATTGATGTAACCAATTGTTTCTCCATATATATATACATATATACATTGTGGTATTGCAGATGAAGAGAATGCACAAATGGTGTCTCAATGAAATATATACAGACTGAGTCTGGCTCTCCTCCATGGCCTGGTGGCACCCGATCTCATCTTGTGTCGGGGAAGCAGAGGAATGCAAGACCCTGATGGCAATTTGAGTCACTCAGCAAGAAGCTGAGATGCAGGTCTTGCTGCTCTGCCACCATAAACAAGTTGGTGGCTGAGAAGTTTTCTACCACCTCATATATCGTCTTTCCCCACCAGCCTTCTCAGCTATTGTACCTGACAAGTCCCAGCAGGTCATACTAATCAATTTCAAGCAAACCGCTCACCTTTGTGGTTTTATCCCCAGCTCCCACTTAACTGGAATTGCCTCCCCGAATCTGTCCAATCATTTCTACCCTTCACTCACTTAAAACAGCAAGTAATCACCATCTCATGATATCCACTATTGCTGATCCTAGAGCGAAGTTCTTAGTGCTTTACATCAGGCAATGACATCGACCCTCTTCTCTAGTCACTCTTTACCACATTTATCTTGTTTCATCAGCTTTTCCTATATGCTCACATGATCATTGTCCAATTAGCTCCTGAGTTATCTGGTGTTGTTAAACACATCCCAACTTGTTTTCTTTTTGCCCGTTTGTTCCTTCGCCATCACTTACCTGCCTGTTTCTCTCTGCTCCAAGGTTTACGAGTCACCCTCTCACCGCTCTATTCATCAGCTCTTCCACAAGCCGCAAAAAAAAATAAAAAAATATATATATATATATGGGTCATATTGCATAACATTGGTGGGGTTGATGGAGGTTGGAATGAAAATACAAGATTTGAAAAAAAAGCCACAACTCCAGAGCCCACATGACATGTATCGAAATGTTTGAAATAACTACATTGCTCAACCAACTGACTATTACGAAGTCTCGTCTAGCAATGAATACTTTCCAACCAAGCTACTTATCTCACGAGATCATGCAAGTGTCCAAACACCCTCTTGAGGACATTCATGTTTCACCTGCAATATTCTCTCTGTACACACTGTCGATGTTATTGATACTATATCAATGACAAGTACAAAGAGAATACCTGTACATGCTCCTCTCACTGCCCAACCACACCCCACACTAATTAAATTAAGTAGATAAACTGATGGATTGAATTAATGTGGAGTTATAAAGTTATAAAGCACAGGCATGATGGGCTAAATGGCCTCCTCCTCTGTCTAAGTTCCTTGTAATGGAGAGAGTACAGCTGGCTAAAGATATTGCGTAAGGTGTTTATGAGGAGTCCAGAGTTTGAACATGGAAAGATTGCTGGGATTCTGGAGGTAGGATCAGCCAAGGGGGTTTTTGTGAGACAACACGCACTGATGGGTACAATAAGGGACAGACACATGGCATGAAGGTTCAGATGTAGCCCAGGATGAAAAAAGTAGGGAGGGGGGGGATGATCATCTCATTCAACAAATGGCCTTGTTCAACAAAGGAGTGTCTTGCGACACAAACGGTTTTCCCCTCCAGATGATGCAAGAGGCAATGTGGTCACATACAGTAATACTTCACTTAACGTTGCCCTGTAGAATGCCAGTTCATTATAGAACTTTATCCTGGAGAAAATGTTTACGAAAAAAAATGAAGAGAATTCGTAACATGCAGCGCTAGCAGAGTAAACGCACCCATTGTTTGCACTATATGCACACGCTCCGAGCCAATCAGTGATTTCTATTCCGCCTTCTTTTTGCAGCAGGATGAGCCTCCTCCCACCTCGTGTCCCACCGCTGTCATTTTGGAGTAGGAGTACCAGTAAGAATGATGTCAATTATTATTTTTATTGATATTTTTACATATTTTACGTTTTTGTCAATACTTACTGATGTTATTTTAATTAAAAAATATATTCTTTTTATTTCTAAATTAATATGTTTACCATCTGTATCATTATTAACGCTATTACCAATACTGTTCGCTCGATCAGATGATGACCAATACTGTACCCCCAATGAATCCCTCATATGCCGTTCATGTTCAAGAAACAATGCTGTCGGGAATGCGTCTCTCCATAAAGAATGGTAAAATGACTCCTTTTAGCGCATCTTCGGTTGGCGCTCTCTTTTCCAGGAACGCATCCTGAGTGCTAAGCGAGGTATTACTGTATCGACCATCCTTTTAGAGTATTCCTCAACCCCATTGCATGTGGAAAATCACTCTTCCTCGACTAGCATCCCTTTCAATAAGGTACACAACTTAGGCGAGTAGTACTAATAATAATAATAATAATAATAATAATAATAACAATAATAATAATAAAATACTTTCTGCATGCATCACCTTTGCATGCTAATCTCTCGCTCTACCCCCACAATGCACCTTCAGACTTTGTGCTCCAACTCAACCAACAGGACAACTTCCAAAAAGAATCTTCGACGGGTATGACAGAACAATGACTTTAAAACACAGCCACAAGTGGTCGATATGTACAAAAAAAACCCCCCCAAGTTTACGACAATCTTAAAGCTGTGTAAATATTCATCTCCTTCCCTCCACCTGCCCCTTTAAAATAAAATTAAATAATACCACACCACCAAGAACATGAAGAAAAAAAATATATCATATAACATTGTCCACCATGCCTTATCATGTCAGGGGACCCTCAAAAAGCACGACTAGAAAAGCACCTTACAGCAAGTAACCTCCACAAAGAGCACTACCTTCTTGTGTCCAACGCAAGGGGTGTTTTAGCCCAAGATAAAAACTTCAGGACTTATTTATCCTTCAAGAATGGGGGAAAGGCCTGCCATCTCATCAACTCAAACAATAAAGGCAGACAGTTGAATAAATGAATACCTGAACGTAGCCATCCGTCCCTCCATCTTAACCTTACGCTGACGTTCCCAACTACAGTCATCACATGCAATTATATAAACAGCTCAATATTATAATAATAATAAAAAACCACAATTTGAAGACTGTGTAAAAGATGGTGCATTAATAAGAAAAAGGAAACTAATTGTGCACTTGGTCAAATCCTACTAAACAAGAGTCAGGCCTGACCAAGTTGTTGTCAGGTTCAAGAGATGCTCTAATACATTGTTTGATGACTAAAGTTACACCAACAGTGTAGTCCCAAAGTTCCGTGGGAGGTTTTCTTTTTTCCTCCGAGTGCCTGACATTAGAATTAAGGGGCCTGCTGCACAACATCTATACAAGGCTGCAAAATGGTGATGCTGAAGAAAATGTTGGGTCTTTCAGAGTCATCTCGGATTCAAGTTCTTAACAATTGAGCTCATTACCATCAAATGTGTTTTGACCGCAT
This sequence comes from Eptatretus atami, assembly GCA_035128595.1. Classification (NCBI taxonomy): domain Eukaryota; kingdom Metazoa; phylum Chordata; class Myxini; order Myxiniformes; family Myxinidae; genus Eptatretus; species Eptatretus atami. The sequence continues at coordinate 24,210,158 of CM068966.1, read as the reverse complement.
GATGAAGCCTCAAGCACCAGGAGCTCATTTCCTGGTGGAGAGTTATCGACAAAATAACATTTATTTCATGATTTTAACAAATCTATGATTTGTCCACTTCAATACAAAAATGCTGTTTTTCTAAAGAATGATGATAATATTCGCATAATTGGTTCAACCGTTCGTTGACAGATTAGTACACATTCGGCTCCATAGATTCCCCACAGTGGATGGCAAATGTTCAGTGTTTCCGAGACAGATTAAAAAGCACTGGACTTTGGCTAGAAGGCAAAAAATAAGGAAATGCTACGATCTCATAGTTTAGGCCTCCAGCCTCCAGCAAACTGGAGAACTTTCCGTGCCTGCAATTTGCTCAACTGGAAGTCCAAGAGAAGCATTTCTTCAGTGAGTTGAGTCAACAGTGCTCCATCGACGCACTCATGTGAAAACCGGCCCAAGGCCTCCTCGGATAGGCCGATGAAACGCAAGCACTGACAGACACCTTCCACAGACAAACCAGACAGCTCGTCAGGGGGCTGCCAGGCCATTCCATCGCCGCTTGATCGATCGCCTGGAGTGCCACAGAAGGGCAGCGATGGTGGCACACATTCTGTTGTCTCAGTTGGCCAATCAATGTCTCCTGGCAAAGTGCAAGGGCTATTTGGAGTCGAGATAATGCAGCAATCACAATTGCAGCCAGAATGAGGTTTACTGCCCTCAGCAGCGAGTATATGTTTTGGAGACCGCGAATGATCACATGCACACGCTTTTGACAAATGGAATTCATCGTGTGGAGAACTCGACTTACATACTGGTGACATATCCGGTACATCTGTATGACCATTGGAAACTGGAGTCTTATCAGACATGTTCTTTAGTGTTTCTACTTTAGTCACAGGAGGAGGGAAGGTGAGAACATGTGACTGAGAATGGAAGTCCACAGTTGCAAGAGAAGTCTGCGCAAAGCCTGGAAAGATCGGCTGTTGTTCATAAAAGCTCATCGAGTTGGTGTCAGGGCCAGATCCCCTACGCGTGCCATTGGAGACACCATCGGCATTATGCCTCGGGGACGGGTGTCCGACAGAAGAGGGTCGGATTCGTTTGCACGAGCGATTGTGTGGTGGCTTTGTCCACTCAGAGCTGCCGCCAATCTTGTCAAAAGCATCATCAACCCTGAAAAGCATATTGTGCACGATATTAACACGCACTGAAATGCAAGGAGACAAAACTCAGAGACATTGATCAAAACTTTGTTTTCATAGATATTTACCATTCTAACTTAATGCATCATGTGCATCACTGCAAATCAAAAACAAGTGGCGGTAATTCAAAAAGAAGACACTCAAAAACTTAATTGTAGATCTTCCATTTCATTCACATTATCCAAGCAGAGATAACAACCAAATCAAGATGTGGTTTCAACCTTTTAAAGAGTTACTGACATTCACCATGTGGAGCAATATGATTAGTTAATTTGATTGAAAACAAATATGGAAAGGATTTTTTTAATCTTTCCAGAATAAGATAATTTTGATTTTCATTCAGTCCCTGACTCCCAAGTTGGTTTACATACGAGAAAATACAACTCATTACTTCGCTGACAGGAATTTAAGAGGGGGGGGAGAGGAGAGAGGAATGAGGAAAAAAAAGAGTAGGGCAGGGAGGGGAGGGAGAGAAGACAGAGGGGAGGAGAGGAGGGGAGGGAGGGTGACATAGGCAGAGATAGGAAGGGGGGTGTGGGAGAGCGACGCCATGCCAAACATCGCAAAACACTCTGGGAGAGGGTGGGAGTGAAGAGTAAGGGGGAAGGGGAGGGGGAAGTGGGAGGAGGAGGGGTTTGGGAGGAGGTAAGCATGAGGGGAGGTGGAGGGAAAGCAGTGTGATGGGAAGGGAAGGCACATAATGGCAAGGGAGTAAGGCAGCATAAGGGAGAGATGAGTGAGGTGTGATTGGCGCGCCTTCTCTCTCTCTCTCTCTCTCTCTCTCTCTCCTCTCTCTCTCTCTCTCTCTCTCTCTCTCTCTCATTTATGGTGGCCGCTTCTCACACTGCATTGAAAATCTCAACATTCACTTTTGAAATGAAGGGAAAACAGGCATGAGTAATGTTGATGCCAAATTTTATTTCGCAACCAGGATATTTGTCCTCTTTAAGACAAATCGAACCTCCGCCGCTCTATGTTTCAACGCCATTTTGGGGTAGGTGGTATAACTAGCTCAGTGCTTCTAGTGGGGCAGATAACAGCAATTTTTGAGAGGAATCGTGCAAATGATGATACAAGCATCAAATTTGACACATTTGTTCTCGCCAGGGGATTCTAATCAAATCTGCCTGATTGGCCATTTGAAAATCCAAATTTTGAAAAATAAAAATAAAATAAAAAACTCCAAAAAAGTCAAGATCACCAATCAATGTTGGATGCTGGCTGAGATTGGTGAATGGT